>JARFOC010001011.1:66832-84270 GCA_031763485.1 Osmoderma eremita | reverse complement strand
TGCTATTCCTATGATTTGGAGGGAACCATCAGATCATATTACCGATTGCTATTTTTGTCTAACAAATATAAGTGGTACAGACTGTAAAATATCATAATATTCCATCTGCACTAAGACCAGTACCTCACAGTCTGGAATTACCTGTGCCTAAACCCCTACAAATAGATAGAGAAATTCTGAAAACAAATATAAAATAAGTGTAAAAAGTACTACCAAGTTTACCCACTTTACCTCGTGGAACAAGATAAATCTGAAATTTTGTTGACCAGTGTTATTAATGGATTCATTAAATTCTCTAAATCATTGCATTGACATACCGGTTCTTTCTCATTTCATTTTATCCTTTAGAGAAATTTATCATTTTATTGATCTGATAAGAGGTATTTTGTATTAAGAAGTCTTTTACTTTGCACTTAATCGTAAAAAGAATTTTCTAAGCTTATAGAATCATATTTCACCATTTTTTGTCTCTTAAATTAATTGACAAGTTTCTTACAAATATTTTTACTAAGGGATTTACTAAGGCGAATCGCGTGTCATCGGGTGGCTATACACCTAGCGCGCATACTGTATACGATTTTCAAAATCCTGTTCCGCTTATAACAAGATGTGTTTCTGCGTAACCTTTATTTATGTACATCGTACATACATATCATCTAAATTGAATGTTGTAACGAATAAGTAATGAGATAATTATTAGTGCTGGTTTTATGTTTCACCTTTTGATGTGGAGAATCTTGTTTTTTTTTTTGTTCTTCTTTATCTAAGCGGATAAATGAATCATTTATCTCATTGCCTCATTAATTTTTTTCTCTTCATTTCGGTGTGAAAATAGTAAATAGTAATAGTTAGATATGAGGGTGGAATTTGAAGGTTTTATCTATTTTTGTCGAAGAATAACGCACGTCTAAGAAATATATACGGAATGAAATGGTAAATAATACAATAAAAATAGTTGGAGGTCGGTATTTTTTCTCCCTGTCTCTCTTTCTTTTAGCGGGATATACGCGGATGCCAAGCGTTGTTTGATTGTACACATAGCATTGCCGGATCTGCCTTTCACTATACAGTAACCTCAACTGCTCCTTTCCCCCCACCCCAAAAAACCAGGCAGCAACGGAGGCAATCATTCCACCCACACCTAGAATAGTTACACTATGGGCGAAACTGGTATCTATCTAAATACGAGGTGAACATTTACAATACGACACGTACTTAACTTTATTATTCTTATCGCTATTATTTGCTGTTTTGTTGCCTCCGTGCTTCTGAGAAGGCATACATACATATATTAGGTAGATATCAGCGCAGAACCGACACAAAACCACCGGCATCGGGTTTACTTAGACGTTTCACGATGTTATGCAATATATCCCAAGATTAAAATGATTTTTTTTCCTCGAAAATGCTTAGGTGGTGCTTGTACAGGGAAAGTATCTATCCTTCCTACCGTTATGCAGTCGTAACGAACCCGTATTCCTTGCCACCTGCACTCCAGTCGCGATGCCAGAAACTAGGGAATGCGTGGTCCAGGGCGCTACCAACGTTTTCACCTCTATACACTCGATGGATATGCGCTTCATACATATCGACAACAAGTGAGTATTGAGTATATGCATTTCAGTCAGTCGGTGCCATAAATCAGGTCCCCGTTCGTGACGCTCGGGTCACCGGGTCGCTGGCAGACTCAGTGACATTGGACGCCATAAATCACGATGATCACGTTACACATATGTGTGTGTGTCTGTGTGTTTGCAGCGGTGAATTCTATTTGGGATTCCCGAGGGGCGACCTCCAGGGCGTCTCGTGGTATCGCCTCCTCCACTGGGACTCCACGCGGGAAGCCCAAACCAAACATCGATTGAGTAAGTGTTACCAAAACCATCAAAATTTTACAAAAACGTATTGAAAAAAAAAGTTATTATACAGTGCGTTAAGGGCTGATATTGTCAGCCGAACTTGGAAGCCGTTCAACCTAATAGATAATACGCAATGGTATCGTTAGTAGAATAAAAATTTTGCAGCTGAAAACCGGCTCACCTGCTCGTAACTTCCCGAAGTACAAAGACTTTGACAATAGGACGCCCTAACATACTGTGTATCATTTTTGATTGATTTTAATAGATTCGTAAGACTTGAGCGATTGTCAAACTCGGAATTGTCACTATAATGCTTGATTTAATGAACTAAACATTCTATCAATATTCATCTTTAAATAAAGTAACTATCAATATAGAAAATCATTTAGCAACATTTAGCTTACCTAAAGTTTTATTTGGTGAAATTTGATTAAAAAACTACCACGCATATAGAATTTAATAAAAAAATAATAATTCACTAAATTTATTCGTAATAATACGAATCAACTAACTATTAAATAACTGTGTAAGTATTTTTCGTAATCTAGTGACTTACACTTCTATAAGAGACAAGCTTGATTTTAACTGTCAAATTCTATTAAGGTCTTGACGTTGGTAGCCGAGTGTCTTGTCATACAAATTAATCTTGTTATATTTTAATTTCTTTTGCGGAATTTTTTTTTATTATTTGAATATGACATTATTGTGACTTGAGCTAGATTAGTATGCTATTCTAGAAAGTTTTTTATAAAGATGCGTTTACATCGAATGTCCGGTCCATGGTAGGCTTAATTCAAATTTGAATTTTACCGCGCAGGCATGCCAATAGTTCTATGTTTGGTTGCACAAGTTAAGCCCGTTTGACACCATCTAGCTGTCATCTCGAGCTAGACTGCGCGGATATAATGAAAATACACCAATTAATAAAGATATTTCTGCTAGAGGCAAATTAAGCATTACCCTAAGATTTCTTGCAACAGGAGAAACACGGTAAATGTCTCATACAGCACAAGATTTTCTGTGAGTGCCATATCAGGTTATGTTTCTCTTCTACAACCACCAGCTTTTTAATTTGGGTTGCCAACATACATTTCACACATGCGCACTGCATTTCTATTGGGAAAGTTGAATAGAAAAATAGAATCAAATCTATGTCGACGTTCTGGTATAGTATCAAGTATATCATGGATATAGTTTGAAATTGGACAAATTTAGCATCGTGTCAAACGGGCTTAAGTTGTTCTGGCCCGCTCTGTATATATTACCATATATTCTATTTAAGCAATCCTACGGATTTAATTTTCGTTAAATAAATATAGGGATAGTTCGGAGGCTCAAATATTTAGGATAAATGCATGGATTTTACCCAATAATACAATCCACATGACTTCTTTTTTAAGTTCTCTTTAAAATTAGCACATGAATGGAAGCAATACATAAATATGATCAAATATTCAGGGAGATCAATAATTCCAGAGAATCAAGTAACCCGTCAATTTAGTAATTTTATGTTTTAAAGTTGACTAAATTGATTTGCAATATATGGTGGCAATAATCACTCCGTCGGGGTGCTCTGTTAGTGTGCTTGTCATCTGTCTTTTGTCTCTTTTTAGAATTCCGACCGGTAAATACTAGGTAGTAATGTCACCAACTAATATAATTTAAGTTGGCAACATTGTTAGCCATGTGGTTTTCGGAAATTGTTGATCTCACGGTACTTCTTTATGGTAATTAAGTAAGCTGCTAACGTTAGTGTTTATGCAACCCAGATTACGTTCGTCACGTGGGTTGTATCATTAAGTAAAAGCCCCGTATGATTGCATCCAAATAATTGGTCTTATAGTAACACAATCGGAACAAGAAAGGTCTTGCATACTCCTAGCCCAATTCCAAAGAAGATCAGGCGAGTGGATTTGGATGCATTGCGTACTGCAAGTGAAGGAAAGCTCGGAGAGCAATCAGCAGCCAGTAATAGTTTGTACCAATCAGGTTTTAACAGAAGCCGAAGCCGGAGTTATGAGGACGAACAGTTGGCTTTACCATTATTATTCCGTCCAAAATAAATTGCAGTACGGCCTCGCGTACGATCTGGGGCCATCTACGCGTCTGTTGTACTATCCGGACCATCATCAGGGACCTGAATTCTCGAGCGGCCACGAATCAAGCGGATATGCTCACTTATCAGCGATGCCCGGTGCTATACAACCCCACATAGCTCACCACGGAGGTCCTATGCACGCACATCACAATCAACACCAGCACCACCACCGCAGAGCCGAAGCAGAGCCAGTAGATTACTCTTATAGTAAAAGGAAGCCCAAAGATTTGCAAAATTTAGATTTAGAAGTCGCCGATGTCGAAACAAATGAAGAAGGTGGGAGTAGTGGTTTACTGGTGGTGTCTCATCTTACAGATAGGCCTAGGACTTTATTGAAATTGGATCCGAGCGAATTGATGGACCAGTGGAATCCGAGCCCGCCGTGGTCGGATACTTTGCAGAAAGTTCCCGATTTATGTCACCAGGAACTTAGCCCTTATATAGGAAGCACACCTCCCACACCGACAGCTACACCAAGCATCCATTCGGGGAATGCATTCTCGTTCGATTGGATGCCAGAGCAATTCGTACCTAGTTTAGCTGCAATAGCGTCGTCGGCCGAAGATGGTGATCGTCCAAACTATTGGTCTTCCGAGCATAGACTCTTCCCATTACAACCACCACCTAAAAGGACACAACCACCATCCAGCAGACCAGAGTCGGCAGATCGAGGAGACTCACCTTAGCCCCCTGTGATTTTTTAAGTAGACTAGCAAGAAAGAGGAAGTGCAATAAAATGTACGAACGCTGGCAATACAAGTTTCTTAATTTATTATAATTATTATTGCCGCGATAATCTTTTACAAAAGTAATTAGTGCAATCTTTTTTTTTTAATTGTTTTCTATTTAACCTTTGGGACCACGCTGAACGATCTACCAATGATTCCTAATACATGTGTTCAAACGAGGTGGCCAATAATAGTGTAATGATTAATTTTTAAACAATGGTTCCTTCAATTATAACATGTTAACGAAATGTTTTATAATGTTATGTGATACTTTCGTTCATATGCAATTTAAAAAAAATGTAAAAATGGATGAAGCAACGATCACTTATGTAAAACTTTAATTTTAAAAGATAAATTTTTGCTTTCGTATACAGGCGTCGTCATTTATCGACAGGAATTCGGCTAAATGAGGATTTTATGCTTAATTTGTGATTTTTTTTCGGCATCATGACTTAATTTTAAAAACCAGTTTCATGTACGATTTGGAACCAGTAAGTCCGAATGGTCGCTAAATGAGGAGCGCCTGTAGGTACAAAAAATAATATTTAATTAGGATTTCTTTAAATAAATAACTGTATCAATTATATTAACCGATCCAAATGATAAAGATCAGTGGTTTTTTTTCGAATTAATTATAATTACACAACAAACAGCATTATTTTAGTCAAACTCAAAAGTATTAAAATACTATTAATACTTGTTTAAGCATTTGTTTACTCGTTAAAAAAGTGTTATATCGAGGATCATTGATTCTTTTTACACATTTTATATAACATTTTATTTTTGACGAGTTAATTCAAATCTAGGAAAATTTTCAAATACAACAGTATTAAAAAATAAAATGTTGTAGTCTTATGTGTAAATACGTGTTTATTTAATTTATTGAATTGTTGGTTTAGTTATTGAAATATAAAGATTTTTTTTTATTATTTTATAGAATTGTTTTTGGAACTTAGTTCAACTTAAGGCAATGTAAATGTATCAGTATTATTATTTCCTATTGCAAAATATAAAGTATTATTTCTGTACGTTCCGATGTTATTGTAACCAACTAGCGCCATCTATGCGATAATGGTTGAAACTCTCCACTTTATGAACTCGACTGTGAGCTTGTCTTTATAGGTTTGTTCGATTTAGCCAATAGGTCATGCAGCACAACGCACGCACAAGCGCAATAATGATTTCCTATTTGAAAAGATCCATTTTCGAACAGACTAATTACTGCATGCGTTTGGCTGCATAACGCTTTGGCCAAATCGAACAGACCCATTATTACACTAATTTCATTACGTGTTCCGCTTTAAAATGAAAAGAAGAAAGCCTTACTAAACGAAATAATTTATTTATAAAAAGTATCTTAATTTCTAAAAATCTTTAACATAACAAAAAGCATTAATTCTTCCACTTCTTATCCTAAAACAAAGCAGAATCAGAATAGAATACTATTAATCATAATCATTCGTACAGAACACAAATTCTTTTCTAAATTGAAATATTCTTCAGATTGTGACGGCACATGCTTTCTGTACTCCATTAATCCTAGACGGTCCCTATTTTCAGTTAATTTATTAATAACAAACCCATGGCATTGCATTTTCTTCCCCAATTGCAAACTCTTATCATTATCACTTATGCAGGTCACAAATTGTTCTAATATCCTCTTTGGGGCGTTATGTCTATACAAGGCATTCAATATTGACTCTACATTTACAGATGATTTAACTTTCTTCTTAAATAAACTCTGTAATAAATAAAATTTGTTGATGCGCCTCACAAAAAGATTTATGCAGAAGAACCAACCGGTTTCACAAATTTTTCGACGAGTGCATCCCACATTTCATGCACGCCCATAATATTTAATAGTATCCAATCATGCTGGGAACTATTCAATTTTAACATGCTACAAAATGTTGCGATATCCTGTTGTGGATACTTATTAACATAGTGTTCTTTGTATAGATATGCTAACAACACCGTCACAGATTTATCAATTGTGTCAGCTTTTTGCCATTCTAAAAATAAATAACATTTGGAACCCATAAATAAATAAAACTATTACATGAATATTACCTATAAAGGACTTGAAACTATTCAACAAATTCCTATTATAATCCGATATTACATTTCCTGATTCATTTAGGAATTTCTCCAATTCTCTATGCGTTCGTGTTCTGGAAGTAAAATGCTGGCATGGGATGTAAAATAAATTTATCTAGAAATGAAAGTAACTTAACATTGTGCATTTTAAATAAGTTCTTAATGCAAACCATATCAATATTATTTCCTAAGGCCCTAAAATAAAACTGAAAGTAACTTTCCAAAACTATATAATAAATTACACTTACATATATAAAAGATTCAATTCCTGATATTTGCTTTCTATTACCAAGTAATTGCAATAATGTACTAAAGCAAGTTTATATTTTAGTAAATGCAAATGTAGTAAAGATCTTTTCAATGTTTTCTCTAAGTATAGAACTACCTAAAATCATGCGAATGTGTAAAAACTAACTAACACTAATGAAAACTAACTTTTAATATAACATTGCCATCTGCTGTTTCAATAGCCTTCTCCAACAAGTCAAGTTTTTGTTCTAAGCTACGATAATTATCCAGCAAACATGGCAAGCCCAAAAATAGTTTTTTAATTGTTTCCTCAGTCGAATATGTTCGTATCTCAGATGATAGTCTTGTGTCCTGCAAAACTATTATTATCTGGTACCTAAGTGGGTTATATATGCTACATGGCTTACTGATATCCAACCCTCTTTTAGATATGATAGCGTGTGTTGGCAACACAGCATTATTCTGTAGAGTGGATGAAAATACAGGCTCCGAAGAGGTTTCAGACGGGGACAAACTAGTTGTGGTTTCGTCTGGAATATCATCGTCAAAGTTAAAGAATTCCAAAGTGCTTTTCTTCCAATATTCTTCATCGGTCAAAGCCATTTTGTAAACAATTCTTGGCGTAATTTATCTAACTGTGTTCTGGTTAATAAAAAAATATTATTTGAAACCAATATTTTGATGATAACTTATTGTCTTTAGATTACTAATTATTTTTAGATCAAAATAAATTTTTGGTTAACTATATGTCATCACTGCTGGTAAGGCCGGTAATATCACTACCAATATCAAATTCTAATTCTCTACTTTACCGGTAGATATCTCGTCATTTGACAAAACGCAAATAGAGTAAAATAGAACACAAATAGAGTGAGATAATCCGATGTCGAACGAATTGTTGTTTGTGGGGAAACGTACAATAAAATATAAGATATAGTATCCTAAATAGTAAGATAGTGTAGTGTTTTATTGATTAAATTTCGTATGCAATCTATATTTCCAATAATTAATTAAGACTTCGTGTGCAAAAGGTGATAATCATGTTTGGAAGATCATCGTTTGGAGCTACGCAGCCTAATACGTTTGGTAAGTAATGTTTAAAACTTAAAGGCAATTCAAGTCTTGAGCGCGTCATCTAAATAAAAAAATCACGTATAAAAAAGGGTTTGGAAGCAGTACATCAACCTCTTTTGGTCAACCTAATCAATTATTCGGGAGTTCGAGTAACACTTTCGGAACGGGATCGGCTGGTTTTGGGGCGACGTCTCAACCGATTTTCGGAAACACCCAACAAAACGCGGCACCTTTATTTGGATCTACGACCACCCCCGCTTTCGGGCAAACTAGTCAATCTTCAGGATTTGGTACGTATTGTTTTGTGTAATTTTAAAAATGTGGATATTAGCATACTGTTTGGTCACATGATTATGTTGTTAAACAAAAGTTTTGACAAGCACTATAGACTATAGGAAAAAGACTAATTATATATATATCTAATTGTTATTTAAAATTTTCATAACAATATTTTAGAACATTTTTATGTGAATATGAAAATCTATTTCACCATATTGACACAAAATGACGTCACATGAATAAACATTTTTTAGTATATCAAGTACGATTAAAAAATATAGCATAATAACTTAGATCAAGCTTGTATTTTGCATACGTGTGATTTTGAGCAGTTCATTTTTAAAAATAACATTAGGAATATATTGAAAGAAGACTTTGTCTTGTAAGTAAAGCTTACTTTTATATATTACAGGATCTACTCTTTTTGGAAATACCCAGCAACCATCGAGCAGTGGAGGAATATTTGGAGCATCAGCAGGTACAAATTTCGGTCAACAAAATAAACCGGCGGGCTTCGGTTTCCCATCTAGCTCGTCAAGTGGATTATTTGGACAGAACACCCAAACTCAGCAGAATGCAGGGTCAATGTTTCAACCATCTTCTTCATCAGCACTCTTTGGAAGCACGGGTACCTTTGGCGGGGTGTCGGGATCAACGGGTACCGTCGCTAAATTTGTGCCTGTCACTGGAACTGACTCTGTGCAGAAGCTGGGAGCATCTCAGAGCATTAACACCAAGCATTATTGTATCACGTGCATGAAGGAGTATGAGAATAAATCTTTGGAGGAGTTGCGATATGAAGATTACCAAGCAAATAGAAAAGGTAAACAATAAACTTCATTGTGTTTACAAAATCTATATCGTTATAAGTTATACTATGGGTTATTCTCAGAGTAATCACCAACATGAGGGGGTTTGTTTTAATTGTAAGATCTTACAAAACAAATCCGTCTGTTGTACCATCTTTTACGAGGGAACGTAACTTGTTTAATGGAGACTAACATTGTAATTATTATGTATTAGGTCAGCAGCAATCAACCTTCGGGAGTACCTTGCCGCCGTTTGGTGTAGCATCAACTAACTCGGCTCTATTTGGACAAACAGAAAATAAACCGATATTCGGACAACCGTCTGGAGGGGGATTTGGACAGTCTAATTTCAACATGACGCCACAAACTACCACATCGAACGTGTTTGGGAAACCATCCACTGGTTTTGGGAATACCACTACGACAAATTCATTTGTTTTTAGAGCCGCACCTACGACTGGTATATTCGGACCGAACACTGCATCTAAACCCTTCTCCACACCGGCAAATCAGTCACTCTTCAGTAGTGCACAACCACAGCAAAGCACTTTTGGAACGTCTATGTTTAACCCGCCCAATACATCGAATGCTTCAAATTTGTTCACTAAACCAACTCAACAGCAACCGTTTAATATGGGGCAGTCGACTTTCCAGTTTGGTACATCACAAGCCAATACATCAATTTCAAATATAACTGAATTTTATTTCTAGGGGTGAAGAATAATTCTTTATTTAATAATCAACCTACAGCAAAGAGTTTGTTTGCGCCAAGTAATAATTTGTTTAGCAATACTTTTCAACAGTCTTCAGGATTTAATATGCAAGCACAACAGCCACAACAACAACCGATGATGAATATGTAATTTTTACTTATAATAGTAATAAGAGTAATAAATTGATTTCTGTGTTTTTAGGCCAGTAGGAAATGAACAGCAAGGCCTTGGTGGAAGCAACATAATACAGCCAGGAGATCCGTATGGATACAATCCCCATCTCGACCGTCTTTTACCATCAAAAGACCAGTCTTCTACGTATGCTACAAATCCCAAGGAATTGCAAAAGTACCTAGAAACACCACAACCTATTTCTATTGTATCTCCGACAACCAAACGGCTCAAAGTGTATCCCCCGATAATCAAAAAGGTATTTTATATCACATCGAAAAAGAAATCAAAACATACAACTTTTTACAGATGAATTTATTCGATGACAAGGTAGATAGGAAAACCTCGGAAATAAATCTTAGTTTAAGATCGTCCGCGAAGCGTTTAGTAATCAAAAAAGATAGTTTGTTTAAAGACCCCTCCAGTACTAGCCTCACATTGACTGAAAGCGACCTAGGGGGCGGGGATTCTAGTATAAGTATGTGCAGTTTACTACCCAAAGAACCCTCCAGCACCAGCCTCACACTTACTGAAACAGAACGAGGAGATGGGGACTCGATACAATCCAAAGGGCCATTGTTTGTATCTCCTCTACGCTTAAGAAAACGTGAGTATTAGATAGTTGTATATAATACATGTGAGTTTCAAAAAGAATTACATCAGGACGTCTATGTACAACTAGACGTAGGATGTACCCCATGAATTGATAGTTCTGATTGTTTACAAGGACCAGATTTGATATCTTCTTTTCCCAACAAAATCTACTACTGCATTTTAGCACAGCATTTGATGCAGTGCATCATGGTATTCGAATGGATATTCAAAAGTATCAATTTTTTTTTTTCACAATAAATAGATTTTGCTGCTAGATACTTGGATGGGCGCTGCCAGAGTGTCATATTGAATAATCTTGGACTTGAACTCAAACCTAGACAATTTTAAACTAAACTTTATGTATTCAAATGGCTCCTTATTTAGTCAAATTTCGTTCCCGTAAATCCATTCTCGAAATGTCTAGAAACATTCAGAAATGGGAACAGTTATAATCCCAGATATTCAAGGAGCCAATCAGAGCGCTCATTTATAATTTAAACTGATGCGAAAAGCTTTGTACAATTGCCATAAGATGCCGCGACAATTCAGTTACATATTCCGTGACAATATACTATTTCTCTAAATTAAATGCAGTTAGATACATTTATTATTTAATTTTCAATTCATATTGGGATAAAAATAACCCTAGATGGTACCCCATTGACCCATCCATACTAAATTGACGAATTTCATTAGAAAGTAAAAAAAAAATACCCTTACCACCTCGATGAGTGAAGAACTCCTGGATACGTATTTTGCCATCCTCAGCAGAATCTACGAAGGAAGTTCTTCACTTATCGAGGTGGTAAGGGTATTTTTATTTATTTTTTACTATTTTAAGCCACCGTATCCTATTTTGTATTTTATTTCATTAGAAAGGTTAAAATTACTTAATGCGTAATTAATATATTTTTTTATAAACTACAATATCTGCTACAAATGGACTAAGTAGGAAATACGCCCTAAAAGTTTGTCATAAATATGATATTAATATCTACTTTTTGTTTATTATACTCAAATTTGGTTGCAGATGGGGTGGAACCACCTGCTAAGGTGGAAAAGGCCAAAGAATCTCCAGTAGATGCTTGTGGAATAATACTAACAAGACCGGAATACTACACAGTGCCGCCATTGGAGAAATTAGTCGAGCATAGATTAAGTGACGGACAATGCTTGGTAAAAGGCTTCACCATTGGTCGTGTGGGATATGGGAACGTGGCATTCCCCGACCTGATAGACGTTGCTAATTTGAATTTGGACGAATTAGTTCATTTTAGATACAGGGAGTTAACCATATACCCGGACGATTCTAAAAAACCACCGTTAGGGCAGGGTTTGAACAGACGGGCACAAGTCACATTAGATCGGGTCTATCCCAAGGGTAAACAAGATAGGAAGCTGATCACAGATGTCGAAACCTTGACGGCCATCAATTTCGCCGATACCTTGCGCGATTTGTGCGATAGACACGGAATGAGGTTCTTGGATTACAGGCCGGAGACAGGGTCTTGGGTATTCATGGTCGAACACTTCTCGAAGTACAAATATATAGATTCCGATGAAGACGAGGATACCGACGAATTGGACGCCCAAGCAAAAGCGACAATTGAAGCCGCCGCGCTCCAGAAGTCTAAGCAGATGGTTAGCAGGACAGTTCAGTATCAAGAGAAAGATTTTGAGTTGGTAACGATTCATGACAAAATCGATCAACCCATGCAACAGCTGATGATCGATGACGATGATCTTATGATTGAGGATGTAAGTATTAATGATTATCTCGAATTCACTTTTATTGTGTATGATTTTAGAGTCCCATGCAAACTGAATCTATGGAATCCGAAGCAAGCGACACCCCTGAGCCTTTAGAAGAGATTAACGTGGAATTTAGTAACATACCATCGTCAGATTCTTTACATCAAGTTAGAACAAGACGGGAACTGTACAAGACGACTGGGAGTAAGTTGTTTTTAATGAAGGCCGCACTGTTCGAAGAGGAAAATTATGATCCGGTCAGCATAGAGAAAGATAACATTGAGACCATTGGAAAATCCAGGAGGCTAATAAAAGATTTCGGGCGGTCGTCTATAGCTCCCGCAAAGAAAACCGAGGAAATTGATAGAAAGAAACCGCGTATTTTTGTTTTGCGCAATAAACTTTGTAATTTCAATCGTCATTTTCAAATTGACCAAGTTCATGTAGTAATACTGGATTTTATAGGTATGGTTCCTATGAATATGTCCTTTCACAACAGCAGAAATTATATGGATATGGCATTATATAAATCCCGGTCTTTTAAAGTGGGCTGGGGCAAAGGATTGACCTTAGCAATGGGATGGAACGGACTTGGGACAACTGTTAGTCATCCTGTCGTTAGAAATCGCGTACAAATATTAGATATCAGCAACCTGATTAGATTTGATCCTTTATTGGTAAATATAAGTTATCCTAATACCATATCCATATTTGTATATCTTTTTGTTTTAGGAATCACTCCCTGGGCACTTGGAAATCGTACTGAAAACGTCAGAGGTTCGTCTCGTTCGTGGTATTCCTTTTTGTACAGTGAAACAATCGAAAGAAGCACTGACACTTCATCAATATTTAGCAAACCAGGTCTGCATGCAAGATCCGCGTAGGCGGAATATGTCCTATTACAAAGAAACTTGGGATTTGGTAGTCGCGTTATGGAATGAACTTCCGGTAGATGTGACCCGCAGGGAAGAGCTTAGTAAATGGTATTTTGCACTATTATTGTATTAAAATATTTTTTATAAAGCTTTATCTTCAGAAATTCAACAAATATTCCAATTTTTCGTTCAGTGGTTACTTCCAGTACTTTTTTTTCCATTTATGTTTAACCCCATTTTCTTCGCTTCCATTGATATTTTTCTGCATGCGCTGTCTCTTTTCAGCTGATTTGATTCCCTATGCAGAGAAAGGTCTTTCATATTCCTTAACACGGCGGCCTTGAGGGCTATTGTATTACTCTGCATTCGGTTGTTTCCTGATTATCCGAACAGATCTACTCCCCTGGCAAGGTTTAGTAGCGTGTGCGTCAAATCCTTTTTCGGTATGCACATGACAGGGCCTTTTTCCGGTGGCTTAATGCGTAGCATTCAAAAATAATGTGAGAGGCTGTCTCCTTCTCTTCATTGCATAATCTACACAGAGGTTCCCCTCTTTAGACTTCCATTCTGTGTAGATGTTTCCTTGATTACCGTGTCCAATTAGTAGCCACGTCATCATCCTAATCTGCGTTCTGTCAAGGGACAGTATGTCAGCTGCCAAATGTTGTGATGGTTTCCTCATCTGTTGGCTGTGCTCCTGTCCTGCTACATGGTGCGTGTTTCTGGCAGTTACCGCACCACGCGCAGCAGTTTTTGTCATCCCGAGAGCTGGGTCAGATCCAATGAAGGTCGGAACTCTTCCTTGCTGGCTGGTCCGCCTGGGTATTGCCTGCAAACCCCCATGTCCCGGCACCCACATCAGCTTGACTGCATTGTGTTTCGCTAAGTTTTGAAGGCTCATAGCAGCCTGGGAGATATCCAATAAGTTGTCAATGCTTTTGAGACTGTCTGTGAGAATATAGAGCGGTTTGCTTTGTGGCCCCTGCTGCAGACACTAGCAGAGATTTCAGTTTGAACCACGGAGGCGTGATTTCCAAGGGGTACGCGTAGCATTCGCTCCGGATTGCCCCCGAACCGTTTCAGCCCCTCTTTCTATCCGTCCCAGTCTGCCATGACTTCGAAGGGTTTCTTGCAGGAGAGTTTGGAATCATTGCGTCGCAGCTCATATCTAACACGGGCTTTTCAACAACCCTTCGTTATTTTATCCAAGGTAATTCCAGGTTTTTTTCAGCCACTAGACATACATAGTCCACGATATTCATTCGTTTAATTTTTCATTATTCAGTCAAGTAGTATAAGGAAAGTAGTCGGGGACAATGTACAACCCTAAGTCCATTTTGTATATCGATTGATTCCTCCACATTTATCTACATCAAAAAGTTTTTGCAAAATACATCTTTACACAGTTATAATTTGAAACTCCCCTTGTATTTTTCCATTTTATAAAGAATAAACCTATGTAAGTAATAGGATTATTGTCGTAAACCACTATAAATTTTGTTTTATTCAAAAGTGAATTAATAATTTTAGGTTTCAAGAGGTTTTGGCGAAGGAGGTGCACGAAATCCTAAATAAATTCATGCAAATAACCCGAGATTTGATATTCAAGGAGATATTCATCCGCCTGACGGGATTCCAATTGGACGAGGCTTGCGACTTGGCGATGAGGAATGATATTCCTAGATTGGCACTACTGATGTCGCAAATGAATTTGAGTTCGGCAACGAAACCGCTGATTCAATACCAAATGGAACAATGGAAAACTAGTATGGCCCTGGATTTTATACCTGTAATTGTGCAGAAAATCTATATGCTTCTGAGTGGCATCCTGATTTATGATTACGAGTCGAAGAATTTCAAACGAACCATAAACGTTTGTGAATATTTAAATTGGAGACAATGTTTCGCTATTATTTTGTGGTATATGACTTCTAGTTCGGATAGTATTTCGAGATCATTATATATGTATAAAGAAGCTTTCGAGAGGCATTCAATTTGCATGAGACCAACACCGGACCATTTAGATGAAGGCACGGATATATTCGATGTACAGTACCATCTGATAATGTTACATTGCAATAAATCAATTTCCTTGGAAAAGGTCTTAGATCCGTTGACGCATACTATTTATGGCGGCGATTATAGACTAAGCTGGTTGCTTCTGCAAACGTTGCAAGCATTGCATGTAGGCGTTATAAACGAAGAAGCCAAAGTTGCCGTTGGGACCAGCTTTTCCATACAATTAGAATCCTTGGGGTATCCCAAATGGGCCGTATTCCCGTTGCTATTCATCAAAGACCCCGTCGTAAGGAAAAACTTAATCATGAGCAGTTTGCATCGTAATTTAGAATCCAAAGTTGGGGATCTCGTCGAGAAGGATTTGGTGACAAAGTTGCGCATCCCACCGGAATGGATACACGAGATTAAGGCTTATCAAACACAATTACTTTCTATGCACTGGCAAAATTACCAACACCTCTCGTACACAAATTTATGGTATGAAGCGCATAAAGTCGCCATCGAGCGTTTAATTCCGGATTTGATCATAAACGAAAGGTTCGACATCATAAAGAAGATTTTAAAGAACCTGAAGAAGGGTAGGAGACACATATGCAATTGGAACGGTCAAGGTGGCCTCATACTAGACTTCTTCGATATCGAACGGGGTTGTAACCAACCTGAAATGACGAGAAACGACGCACTAAATGGGCACAGCGCTTTACTGGAGATTATCACTAAGTTACCGTTCTACCCAATGGATACTCCTAAACAAATTGCAGCGGTTTCAGAATTGTCTAAGAGGTGCTACATATTTGCAAAGAGTTTAATCCACATCATTAAACCCACTTACAGAGGTATAGTTGCCGTTACAAGCATGGAGTTGGATCGATTGATAATGCCGGCCGATTATATCTTTCAAGATTTGCAGTCTATCAGCTTTTGAAAGCTTAATATTTTTATATATGTATATTTAACAAGTATAACACTATTTCCATGGTTGTATTTCTAATAATTTGTGTTTTGATGTTTTTTAAATAATAGGATATGAAATAAAAATATATATTTCAAACTCAACAAGATTTGTTATTTTGCTTTTCACAAATGAAAACTAACTTTTAAAATAACCGTTTTTCTTTAGGCAACCAAAGCCAGTGCTTTTATAAGATTTTAATGCTGCACACTTTATACCACAAGTTCGTCCGGATTATCACGCGAAAATCAAGTAAAATACACATCAAATAATCAATACAGTTTCCTACTGGTGTTTCGATAGTTTAAGTGACAATAAAATCTTTGGAAATAAAAAAAACGTAAGATTTGTTGATTTGACATCCTGATAGTTTTATTTATTTTGCGGTTATTTTTCTTTTCCAGTTTATTTAGCATCAATTGCGAATGGAGAGACAACATTTATACCTGGTTTATGACCTCGTTCTCTTGGATCGGTAGTAGATATGCTATGTCGGTTTTGGCGCAATATCCCATAAGATTTTTTATCTTATCTTTTCATCCCCTCCGCTACCTACCTCGCATGGTCGCTACTCGTACGCTGATCGACTGTCAGTGCTGGGGTATCCACCGAGTGGCTGTTCTATTACAACGGGTGGCCGTTCCACCACAATAGAACGGCTATCTGTTGTATTGGAACATCCACCCGTGTAATAGAACGGCTACCTGTTGTAATATAACGACTATCTCTTGTGGTGGAACGCCTACCCTGTGGATACCCTCGGCACTGACAGCCAATCAGCGTACTAGTAGGGGTCACGTGACGATGCGAGGTAGGTAGTGGAGGGGATAAAAATAAATTGAGACCCCTGTATTAAATCTTATGGGATTTTGCGCCAGAACCGGCATAGCATATCTACTATCGGTATTTAAACACCATTGACTATCGGGACAATTATCCTTCAAAACGTTGTGCTACCATATCCTGCAAGAATTGGTGAAAATATTCAACTCCTGTTGCGCATTATACATCAATGAAATACTATCGATCAATAAGAGCTAGACCACTTGATTATGAGTATGCCAAACAAGTGCAAGATAGTTTCTCAGTAGAAAACTCACTGGAGTTTATAAATAAAATAAAAAATCATAAATTGAAAGACGGTGAGATTTTAGTTTCATTTGATGTAA
>JARFOC010001011.1:55490-66732 GCA_031763485.1 Osmoderma eremita | reverse complement strand
AACTTAGTTGCCGAAATACGTATCCAGGAGTTCTTCACTCATCGAGGTGGTAAGGGTATTTTTTATTTTTTACTAAGTGCAGGAAGGTAGTCAACACTCGTGGAGGTCGCACAGGGTACTGACATTGCACTCAATGTCACGTGTTGATTATTGTTTTTTTGACATAAGTTTTGTAAAAATGTATTAATTTTGAAATTATTCGTAAATAAACAGACATTTCTCAACAAGTATTTTTAACTGTTTTCTAAAAGTAAACAAGTAATGATGGTCGACTCATACCTTCACATACAACAAACTATTCACCTATGTGGAGCAGAAATGTATTTCCTTGCTTGTCCCCTAGATTATTTTGATGTGTGTATATTCAAAAATATCAAGTAAAAGGTTACTATTATTTGGGACAAGTTTTATTGTTATAAATTATATATAAAAGGTGCTAAGTAATAAAATATATAAATCTATGTATATTTGTAAGTATAAATATTTTTTTTATCTTTTATAGAATAATACAAACATTTAACTATATTTAAATAACGATTTTTCAACATCTCATTCATAGTATGGATAAAAAGGAGAACATTATTTTTAAATATACAGATCCGAAAATTACGAAAACGCACTTAAATACTATTTATTGTACGATCGGTCTCACAGATTCTCTTTGAATCGTTTCAAGTTGCGGCTGTACATCCCCTAATAGGGGTCTATCGGCTGGTTCGGCAGCCCAGCACTGTTCCATTAAATTCCAGCACGCTTGATCGAAATGGGGAAGACATTCGGGTCTCATACCTGTAAAGTTAGTATAAACGTGATCGTTTGTCCGATAAATAAACGATGTTACCCTTTTTAACGCTGCTCCAGAGCTGTTCTTTGCTGTGGAAATGCTCGAAATGTATCGGTAAGTGTACTTGCCCTGCGCAAATGTACCAAAATAGTATCCCGAATGCATAAACATCCACGCTAGAATCGTAGCGACCGGATAGCAATTCAGGGGCCATATGTACTGGCGTACCAACGACACTCCCAGACATCATAGCCTCCGGTATACAGAAACCGAAGTCAGTCAATTTGGCCCGGTCATTCTCATCAAGCTAAAACTCTGCCATTAATATCCGATATATAAAGCACGTGTATAGTAGATCCCCGTGTCATGTAATATTATTTTACTGATATACATTTATATAAAAATATGAAAACGATAGATATACCATGCTTTTAATAAAAGGTGCAACCTCCGTGATAATTGCAATTCTGGTTGCATAACTCATATGTTGGCAACGAACTAAATATCCTTAGATAGTGAAAAATAACATTCCAAAATCGAATAATGCATTAAACGATCCATCACTTAATCTATAGCTTTGTTCTAGCATGCAATTCGGTGAGGGTTCATGATGACGTGTACCAAACGGACAGTAGATTGGAGTCCTTGAGAATTGAAATATGTTTTTTGATTGGTTGATTTGATCACGAACCGTCAGCAAACTGCGTGTCGGAACAGAGTTTATGATTGAGCTTGGAAGTGCGTACAGAACTAGCTAACCAAACACACATTCATATGTTTAACGCTCAAATACTTACCAAAACATTCTTTAATTTAATATCCCGGTGTACCAAACCTTGAGAATGTAAGTAACGGATCCCTTCAACAACATCGATTGCAATCTGGATACGTTTAGGCCAAGGCATGCCTGAGCGAAGCCCCCAATACAGATCCCTATCCATTCTTTCCATTACAAGTAAAACAGCTGAGGAACATCCACTGCCGTAATTATGATCGATA
The DNA here is from genome assembly GCA_031763485.1 of Osmoderma eremita. Classification (NCBI taxonomy): domain Eukaryota; kingdom Metazoa; phylum Arthropoda; class Insecta; order Coleoptera; family Scarabaeidae; genus Osmoderma; species Osmoderma eremita. Next base: position 64,949 of record JARFOC010001011.1, on the reverse strand, counting down.
ACAGATCCCCGCAATTTAACAATTCTAAGATGATCCGGTATAGTTCGCGTATAATAGAATTCCATTGCTAAATCGTTCCAATGCCTCTCATCTGGGGGAACCACAGATTTCACCGCACATGGATTGATACCACCCCAAGGTTCACAAGCGAATACAACCCCGTATTGGCCTCTACCGATTTCCTTAATATGCTTGGGCATGCCCCACCGCACCAAATCGCACAACGAAGTACTCTCCAAGGCAAATCTAGCAAATCTGGGCGCGTGCCTCTTTCGTATAGCGATCCTCTGCTCCTCCGTTTGTTCAAGTTGCCCCGAAAGTTGGTTTTCGATGAATTTCAACGCGGAATTAAAAGCATCGTGGGATGATCTGATATGTTCTTGAAACTGGAACGATAAGATTTTATTAGGACGAAGCGTTTCAATGTGGAAGATATTCTCACCTGCTGAGAGATGGTTTTGGCTAACCTAGACGCGCTGAGGGAGTCCAGGAGTTCGACTGCGACTTCCGTTTGCCATTGTTTATCGAATTGTGGCAGCGAACACGCCGGCCATTTTAAATAGAAGCTGTATACGAATTTTCGCAACCGATCGATTAGAGATTGAACTGAGAATGACGATGATGTTTTTAAATCGACGTTATAGGCAGCATTAACGATTTGTCTCACAGCATCCGACGCGGACAGACTGCCCTCCAGATCGTGACAATTTCGCTCTAAACTCTCTAGACATCTCTGCAGAGTACCCGTAAAACTCTCTTGGAGACAACCGACAGATTGTATGAGTTGTGTGGCGACGGAGGTGCTTAATTTACGTAGGATTAATTGATGTATTTCCATTGTGACTACTTTTGCTGATCTCGGATATTGGCTTGATTCATTTTCTAAATTTGGGGAAATGTCATATAAAGTTCATTATTCAAAAACGTCTAAAATACCTCTACATTATGTATGTGTAAATGTGTATTGTGTGTGTGTGAGTGTATGGCATGTTACTGCCTCTCCGCGCCGTAAGAGGGCAGCAGTGTTGATTTATCATCAACACTACCGGGAGAGGCACCGACCACCCTTGCTGCAACCGATCTTTATAAAAATCGATTGCCGCAACAGAGATTCGAACCATCAACATCCACTACAGTTGCCTAGCGCCTTTACCACTGCGCTATCCCGGCAGTTTTTAATTGTTACTCTAATATTCATTAGTGATTTATTTACTTATTTCTAGTTTTAATTATGTTATCCAAGTAATTTTGCCACTTTATAAATTATTTCTTTGACTATTCAAGTACTTATTGTTGAACGAATAATGAGTATTCGAGTAACGATTGATTACTTTTTTGACATCACTCCGTATACCTCTGCAATTATATCCGTCTAACACTTCAGCAATGTTAGACCGCATATTCTGCAACGTTACTTGAATAATCTTGGTAATTTCTTCATGTTTCTTAACGGCAATCTCTATAAGGGAATTATAAAGTTTTAATTCGACATCTTGAGCATAATTGATGCGTTTGGGGGTTATTTGAATTTCACGTGCCATATCGAATGCACACAAAATAAATATTCGTAAACAGACATTATGTACCTGCAAATGTATTATTACGTATTATGTTGTTTGATCAGATTACTTTTGCGATTCGTAATACAAACTTCACTAAGCAAGGCAGACATTCTAAGTAGATTAGCTTTAAGAACTTCTTGTATGTACATCGAGAATTTCTCCGGTAACTCAAAATAATTTAAAATATTATTTTCCACGTTGCACTCCGTACAAAATGATTTCCGTTTCCCTGTGACGTCTGGACATATGTCGTTCATATACCCTGAAATGAATTTCAAATAATTTTATTTTCTGATGCTTTTGCCTGCTTTCCTCACCTAGACGTGTAAGTTGACTTCGAAGGCTATCGTAAGTTTTTTGTATTGAATTCAAATGTTCGTCGCTTTCACAATAAACATTTCTCACTTCACTACCGGACATGTTTATAAACAATATGGGTGAATCGGGGTGTTTCTCCTTTATAAGTCTTATATCTTGAACGTCGGTGTCGGTTAATACGTTACCACTTATCACATATATTAAAATTGGCAACACATTGTCCAGTTGCTTCACTAACATCTCTCCTAAATGTTCCATGGGACAATCGGGGGTTACAACGATAACAACATTTTCTCTCAACACCGAATTACATAATTCTACTTCTATAGTTGGGCAATGATCTAAAGGGAATTCGTTATCACGACGTATTAAATCTTCTACTGGTATAACCGTCCAAGGCTCTTCCAGACTCTTTAAATGATCAACAATCTCGAACTCGTGACCCAGAGTTAGTCGCAGATTCTTTCTGTAGCCGTAAACAAACTTGATCTAAGGGATTTAAAGATTGAAAATGTCAAAAAATACATATACCTTTCAGAGCTTCTTACCCATCTCCATTTTGCACTACCAACAGGTAAGACGGACTCATTTAAAATAAAATTTATAAATATCGCCTTGGCATGACAGTTCTGACCAAAAACAACTAAAGCGGGTGGTTTCTTAACAACACTCCTCAGATAATCGAATGAATTTGAATGTTCCTTTATTTGACCTGCAAATTTAGATGTAATTACCCTAAATACAAGCAAGTAAGTAACTATTACCTAAGACATGGTTATATTTTATGTCTTCCAAGGCATTTTGTGTGTCTCTAAGTATTTTCTTCAGCTGCTCACAGTGTCTTAAGAATTTGCGGAATTCTAGCGGTATATTCGTCAACATTTTGTTGGAACTTCATGTAAAAATAAGTAATATCACATTATAACAGACTGTCATGTTCCAATGTTATATTGTTGTATATTCTTCATCTTGTCATTTTTGGTCAATTTATTGTTGACTGTATACTTCCAAATAGAAGAGAGAGAGATAGACGTATATAGCATTGATAGTATAAACAATGTTGTTTGCAAATTTATATGAGGTCTTCAAAGAAAATGTAGTAATCAGAGATAATGTATGGTATCATATTTTGCTTATGTTTGAAGTGAGAACGAATTCTTTGCGCAGGCACGCGCAGGTAAAATATCACTTTTTCATCATCTCCTTCTAGATGGAGTTGTATTTCCCGCCATTTCTTTTATTTACGGCGCGAAAATTATTTAAATGTGGTCCTATATTTGAACAGGTAAACATAACTGTCGTAATAGTAAGAATGAATGCACTTTAACGATGTATGAATTAGGTTTTTGCTTTACTGTTGGTTACTTTTAAATTTTTAAGGGATTTTGCTTAGGAGTATATGGATAAATAATAGTAAGTAAAGGGGTTTATTACCCGCGCTTTTTGTATAGATAATTGTGGCGCTAAAATGAAAAGATAAAGAATCGGTTATGAATTATGCAAAATCCCAGATTGTTCTTGGTGTGTAAATAACATCAAAAAAGTGTTGCGTAAGTAATTTTTGACGCATTGCGCTATTGGTAACAAGTTTATTTACTGCCACGATTCCAATGGTGACGTGTTTGCGACAACCCATGGCAACCGGAATCAACCCCAATTGTACAAGCAGATTGTATCTAACTAGTAAGACATGCGCTGGCGTTGTTGGGGTATTTTAATATTTTAATACCAAAGTTTGTGTGCACTACGTAACACACATTAAACCATCGCGTGTACCGAATTCACAAAACCGTTTCATAAATAATAAACGTGCACCCTCACAACTTCCTTTGCGGTTTCGGGCGACTCAATTTAGAATTATCCGATGGAAAAGTTGAAATGGAAGAGATAAAAAAATTAAAATCGCCAACGGGAAGATCCGAATTGGTGGTTGCGAATTATAATAAACTTTCCGATCATATCAGACGATTAACACCGCAGGGTATCCAGTGTAGTGTTTTTTGCGGCGGTGCGAACTGCAAATATGAAAATCCAGAAAATTGGACGCCCCCCAATCTCGCCATACAAGGCATCTATTCCCATTGGTAATGAGAATTAAGTTTTATCGATATGTTATGTTGTTGCATGTTGTTCTGGGGACTTTCGGGAAGTAATTTGATACGTCCTTTCAGGATTACCGACGATATCTTAGCAATGGCACGGCCGAGTACGGCCGTAATCATGAGGAAGAATATCATACAACAATTTCAGAGGTATAAACAAGAATTAAAATTGCGAATTCCTTTCGATTTTTAGTATTATTAATTCGGTGACGTTAGTTTAGGGATAAAATCTATTATTAATTTGCAATGCCCCAAAGAACACGCTAGTTGCGGACAGCCATTGGAGGCCTCCGGGTTTTCGTACGATCCCAATATTTTTATGGAAAATAAAAGTAAGTCCTGAAACAATAAGCAGAATTTTATCGCGTTTATTAACACTCGGCAATAATAATTAATTACAAAACAAAATTATGAAATATTAATCACAATACCACTCGGACTACAGCACTGCGAGAAATCGATTAAAAATAATTACTCTATCTCTAATAAGTAGAGGCAACACATGTGTAGAAACAATATTCATAATGGCATCTTTTTTTAAATTTCCTCTTTTAGCATCGCCTGATTGAAATCATAATTTTTTAAATAATTTTATGCAACTGCTACCTGATGAATTCCTTTATATTTTCTGGTAGCGCTTTGTTAAATGTGTTTAAAAACTTCGTTACGTATTTAACAATAGAGCCTTGATCCAGATATAGTAAAATCACACAAAGAGATATGTATACAAGCATTTTATGTGTTGATAGGTATTCTTTTTTTTTAATACAAAATATGAAAAACATTAATCTATACACTTCCATCCAAAATTATCATACGAGAGATGCGTGGCACTTTGATCATATACGCCTTGAAAACCATAGGTGTTTTGATAATCAAACTTATCGGCATGAAACAATTTGAATTCACTTGAGGGCGCAGCTGTTACTTCATTATCGATTTATTTCTAATTACAACTAGCGATTGAAAGTAAAGTGTGTCAACTTTTGTATGTGAGATTTATTTGAAAATCTTACAAAAATCGAGGTTATGTGAGGCTATGACATCATAAATCAGACGGAATTTGTCTATTGGGTTAATAGAGGTACTCCTTTAGATCAGATAAATAAACAATGTATCTTCTAGGTGTATTAATTAATTAATTAAGTTGCCTAAATTATATTATTATATCTCATATCTTAGAACCTAAAATGATTGTAGGTTTGGGAAAAAATGCGCATGCTCCAAGTATAAATTTAATTTAAAGGTTAGCTTTCCCGCACAGACAACTTGTACAATCAACTTAAAACACCTCTACATTTAAGGGCGATATGTGTACCTTGATCATAAAATCGACTGCATCTCATTTGTTAAGGTAGGTTTTCGATAACGCGAGCAAGGGGGCGACGAACACATTCCGCCAATCGCAGGCGAGTATAGCCCGAGTGATGTTTTGGCGCGGTGAATTCGCGTGGAATAATTTCAAATTGGGCGCATTTTGTACAGTTGTTCCATATGTTTTCTCAACATTTCAAATGATTTTATCCGATTGCCTTAATACCGTATCTCAATATTTGGAGGTTAATAAAAATGACAAAATAAAGTTCTACCACGCATTTAACTTATTGTGTTGTAATTCCTCTTTCTATGTAAATAAATTAATGAAACAATGATATAAATTTATACGAAATTTAGTTTGTTTATTTTGAATTGTAAAAATATTGTGATATGTGGATTTTCACTTTTGTTTAGTACGATACTAACTCTCTTATTTTTGGAACAACAGTAATTACGTGGGCAAATCAATAGAACAACAAGATAATTTGTTAATTTATCAAATTTTTGTATAAAGGCAGTAGAATAAATGGACTTTTGCTTTAGCCTGTTTTTTTGTGGTGAGTCGTTCAATTTGCAAAACAAAAGATAATAAAAATGCCGCAGAAGAAGAAGGAATTTTAAATATAAAAATTCCTTTTTCCACACTGCCGTTGGTGTGTGTTGATGTATTGGTTGCAATTAAGGTAATTTCTTCTGAATCTTCTAGCTTATAGGTTTGTTTTTCTTCCTAAAACGGTTCAATCTGTGCGTTTTTCTTCTTCTAGAACTAAGCCAGATTTGTATAGATTCTGGCTGAAGATGGCGCAACGCCGAAACTTGTACCAGAGTAAATAGATAAAAACATTGTAGAGATTACACAGGATTTCCTTCTCTTATCTTATCTGGAACATACAAATTAGGTTTACTTTGAACTGGATCTATTAGAAATCTATGTAAAAAGGATTTTTTTCTAATGAAATAGGAGAAGTTGAATAGTTTCCGTTGCATAAATACCATAGGAAATTAGCATTACTTCCAAACATCTGAATGTCACCCGATATTATTGTTACAGCAGATAAAATAGACATATTTCAATCTTTGATCACTTTCGATAGCTACAGACAGGATCCGCTTTAGGGTTTACGCCGCCCTGGGCATAAGGGAAGAATGCCGCCTTTCTCATAAGACTTCTTCATGATTATTTCACAAAATTGCTGTTCTGGGTGGTCGGCCAGCTCCTGCTTCCTGAACGCCAAACTTGAAAAAACGCCATAGTTGACCGGTTTATTATTATAACAGTGTCCTAGTAACGGATGTAGGCGGAAAATCCTTGTCGAAAATTTGTTGGAGGGAATGAAAATTCGTCACTTGCTAGAGTTATCGATAACTTACCTTAGCAATAGTTGTTAAATAGCAGCCTTCGAAGCAATACTTTTACATACACGATCTGAGTAAATCACACGACAAGAGTAAATAAAAACAAAAAGAAAGCTGCCCAAAAAGGTTCCCTGGTATAATTCCAATAATTCTAGAATACATTTTGTAGTTTACTACTATAATTTCGCCTGGAAAGACTACGGGGATGCAACCCTCTTGGGTTTGTTAAACATGGTGAAGGTACTGGCGTTTGCAATTTCAGAAGGAAGGGTCGCTATACATTGTCACGCAGGTAAAAATTAACAGAAAGAATATCAAAAACGACCTTTGTTTAACCTTGAGTTTATACTTTTAGGACTAGGACGAACTGGTGTGCTGGTGGCCTGTTACCTAGTTTATTCCTTGAGAGTAGAGGCCAATGATGCCATTAGATACGTAAGATTTAAACGTCCAGGTTCGGTACAAACCAGGGGTCAAATTGTTTGCGTCCGACATTTCGCCAACTCCATACTTCCCCAGGGTTTGATTTTTTTTATTCGGTAAGATTCTCGACGACACCGCTCAGCAGATAAAAAAATCGATTTTTAGGGAAAACGAGAAAGAGAAATACATGTCGCCCTTCACCTTAACAAAATTTTTATGCCGACAAAAAGTTATGCTGCACGGGTACGAGGAAAGATTTCTCAAAACCTTGCCAAAAGTTGGTCATCCTAAAATATTCCGTTTGGAAATAATACGTGTTCTTAATGATTATTGCAGATTGTGCATGCAATTTGTGAAAGGATACTAAAACTATGCGGGTGTTGGGTAGACGAATTCCGAAACAGTTCGAACGTTGGTTTAACGACAGAATTCTTTTGTGAAAAGCGTGGGATTAACGTCCAAAGGCACGAGAGCTTGTACAGTATTTGTAGCAGTTTATCAGATTGTATCAACTTTCAAAATCATTTCACTTATTCTTATTTTGATTTAACCTAATTTTTAGCGTCCCCAGCTCAAAGTCCATCAGACGTGAACTCCCCAACCAACTCCAGTAACAAAGACATAATGCGTACTATACCATCTGCACCACCTAGCCCAAATTTCTCAGAAACCAGCGATACATTTTCAGGTAGCTTGCCCGTTTGCGATCCCAAAAATCAACATATCAAAATACATTCTTTACAGATTTGGATAATGATGAAATAAACGAGAGGCAGTTGTTTGAAAATAAGTGCTTTCAAGAGTTGGAAACCCAGAAGAGTTTCCAAGAAGTGAACCATGACGAAAGCGTAGAAATTCAAGATGTTAGACTGGTAGCAGAAGCGTTGCTTGTAGACGTGGAAGGTTTGGATTCAGATGTTCACAAGGCTATAAGAAATATCGAAATGGAGCTGAACACGTCTCAAATCGGTTGGTCCAAACTAAATTTAGAAAATAATTTGGTCGTTTTATCTGGAATGTTATTCGATTGGTTGGAAACATTAAAAGCGCCAATTTTAAATATGGAAGATATGGAAAATATAGTAATAAATTATAAACAAACCGAACTGTGCTTTTTAAAGTTGGACATCGTAAGGAGCCGATATCTTTGCTTTTATGTAAATCTCTATAGGGCGCCAATAACATTTCAGAAATCCGGATATTTGATCGAATATTTGATACATTTCATCGCCAAAATTCAACCAATACCCAAGGAAAAACAAACAGACATCGTCAAACGATTCCTAGCAGCCTTTACTCATAAAACGGTTATTATTGACGATAAAACAGCCCCGACTGGTGATATTCACTCAATAATTTGAATGAATGTGTTGTTAATTATTTTTATAGGTAGGAATTTTGGTAAATTACGTGATGGTACTTTGTCGTGTTCGATGGAATTTCTTGAGAATCTGTTGCTGATCATCGAAACTCACCACCACCAGAGGAATTCAAAGAGTGACTATTTCCAGCCGTTTAAGGATTGTTCAGATAACGAAACAGAATTAGAAGATAATTGCTTCCATTAACAAAGAATACTCCAATTTCCACTGTGTGAAAAATGTATAAATGATATTTTTACAAAAAAGTATTGTCGTTATAAATAACAAAAAACATAAATTGATGATAATTCAATCCATTCAATTAAAAAAAAATTTGTGGTTAATAAACGATTTTTTTAAACACTATTTTGTGTTATTTCGTTTAGTCACGTAATTTTTAATGTCTCTGTATATAAAATAAATACGGTTTAATTTGACTGTGTTTTTAAAGATAACCTTTTTGTAACAGCAAAATATATTTTTTCTGGGCCTTTTTCCTTTTGAACCGAATGTAGGTACTTGTAATGTTGGCATCTCGGCGACAACTTCACAGATGTTTGATCCCAGCATTCTCAGCTGCCTTTTACATATGGTAGGGTAAAGTGGCAATCACGCTTTAAATTTGGTGCAAGTATTTTATCATTTCACTCCAGGTTTGTAAGATTCTATTTAGCTTAATTATTAAATTAATAGTGAAGTATAAGTCAGTACTAATTTAATTTAGAAAGGAGGTCCTATTGCATTCATAAAACACCAATACCTTATTTATAGAAAAAAAAATGAATAGCCCACTCGTACACGAGAATATATGGACAGAACGACCTCTGTACGAAGAGGCAGAACAAAGATATTACGAAAGTTTGAATCAAAATCAAAACCAGGTAAGACAATTTTATAGAGGTTAGTGTGATTATCTATTGTTATCTTCTTCGTGTGGCTGTGTAGGCAACTCTAACCCCCTTAGCAGATGAAGTGGCTAAAGCTAGGCAACGTTTAAGCGAGATCAGAGAAAATTTTGAG
>JARFOC010001011.1:25868-55390 GCA_031763485.1 Osmoderma eremita | reverse complement strand
TTCCCGAAACACGTGTCGTCCCGAATTAATTAATACTTGTGCGGGAGGAGTAATCCGAACAGTGTGTTTATCGTGCTTCCCCACAGTCCTTGCTATCTTTACTATCTTTACCGTAATATGCAGTTATATTGTTAGACAACCAGGAAATTTACAATTTGCTAGAACTAAGCAATCAATTTCACAGGGTTGATGTTTATCAGCTGATTATGTTTGAAATATTTTGTTGTGTTTGGAAAAAAACATGGCGCGCTGCCATGCCAACTGGGTTTTGTGACGACGCACTAATGGGGACAATTGCTTTCAAATCTAAAGGTGAAATATCGTCTATATAATTGAAACGACTTATATCCTTCATAGTCAAGTCCCGAAAGAGCATCTGCATTAACATTACTTTTTGAGTTAAAATATTTAATATCATATTGATAACTAGATAATATAAGTGACCATCTTTGAAATTCGATTACCAGACATAACAGGCAAACCTCTTTTATTACCAAACATTGTAATTAACGGTTTATGATCCGTATACAACGTAAACTTTTGACCGTATAGATTTCTATGAAACTTTTTAAAGCCAAAACTTATTGCTAGCACTTCCTTCTCAATTTGAGAATACATGTTTTCGTTTTTATTAAGTGTTCGGGATGCATAAGCAATTGGTCGTGGATCACTATTTGGATATACATGAGAAATTAAATCATAGTTCGCTAAAAATTCTGCAGAAGCTAATTTTCTTTTAACTGTATCATATGCCTCTTGAGCTTTTTACTCCAGAACCATTTAATATTATTCTTTTTGCAAAAGGTTATTCAACAATGTACTTAAATTTGGCAAAAATTTACCATAATAATTCACTAAGCCCAAAGAAGATTGCAATCATTTTAGATTTGAAGGAACTTTTGCTTTTAAAGTAGCTTCTACTTTATCTTGCGCGGTATGTAGACCGTTTGCATCAATTATAAAACCTAAGTAAGCGATTCGTTCTTGAAAAAATTTACATTTTTCCATTTCTACTCGGAGATCTACTGATTGCAATTTATGTTAAACTAGTAGTTTTTGCGAGTGTTCTTTCTGGTCGTGTCCTGTAATTAAAATATCGTCTAGGAAAATAGCTACTCCGTCTATTCTTGATAATAATTGAACTAAAATCTTTTTATGAGTGTTAATGGTAACGACCTTTTTCGATTCCTCCTCTAATTGGATTTGTACACACGCCTGAGATAAATCAATTTTACCAAATAGTTTGCCATTTTGTAAATTACAAAATATATCCCCTATTCGCCGTGGGGGATATTTATTTACAAGTAAATTGGGATTAACTGTCACCTTAAATTCACCGCATATTCGAATTCCGCCGTTTTTCTTAACTATCGGAACTATGGGCCCATTCGCTGAATTCCACCGGCGATAAAACATTTTCTTTAACTAATTCGTCCAATTCTCTATCGACTTTTTTTTAAAGTTTAAATGGTAACGGTCTAGCTTTACAAGAAAACAGGTACCACCTGAGGTTTTAAATTTAATTTTGTCTTAAGACCTACCCCTTTTTTGAAAACATTTGGAAACTCAGCAACCATTGTGAAACATCCAACTGTCATTCCGTCAATAAGCGTTGTTTAATTGTTTCATTCTTTATGCCATACACAAGTTTATCGCGAAGATTTTCCCCTAAGGAAGTGCGAAAATTGCAAGTTTTCGCCAATTTCTTGAGAGCCGCGACATATCCAGATATGTTTTCCGTTTCTTCTTGTTTCCTCTGGCGAAATTTATAGAGTTCCGCTAAAATGGATGGCTCCGGTTGTAAATGCTTCCTGACCACCTCGACTAATGTTTCATATTCCATAGCTTCCGGTTTCTTTGGACTGCATAGGCCGACGTCCTATTTTCCAGGACATGTTCTTGCCTCTGCACGATTTGTAAGGGTAGATATCACTCCGTATTTTATGGAGGTCTAATTGTATGAGGCCGGTATTTATAAATTTTAATGTGCAGAACGATTTCGGGCACTCCGTATTACCAACCAATATTGGTATGTCCATTAGCCCTCGCTACCATACTGTATATCAGTAAAATTAATTCCATCATATATAAAAAAAATTATGTCATAAACATGAATGTAACCGGACTTTTATGTCTTTATTCCCACAAAAGATATAATGTGGATATAGTTCCATTTGTAATTCGAAAAACTTCATATTCGTAACATCCACAAGCAAGGTTGATGGTATTTGGGTTAAAACAACAGTCATTACTTGGATAAACATTGTATGTAATTCAAGAATAAAGCCTTTATTTACTTGCTTATGGGTAATTTATATTATAGACGTAATTTTTATTTATAATTTATTTTTAAAGTAGTTTATAGTCAAGCAGTACTTTTCAATGGATATCCGCAATGAAATTGATCATAAATAATTCTATCCTCGCTTCAAATGATCGTAGAGCAACTCCTGTTTTTCATACTAAATAAAATCGAACAATGGGACTGTAAACAAAGAAAGTTGGGGGTCATCAATATGTTTATTCCGGAATTATTATTTGGTGATAGCCTTATTAAAATGTAATTTATTCGAAAAAATATTGCGTAACTTTTTAAAGATTTAGGTCATAAAATTTAGAATGAGAAATACTATTTAAACATATAGGCAAACAGTGACACCTGTTTCAGGATCATTAGCATTTGATTATTTAAAGTTATTCACGTATTTTATTTCATATACCACTGGAGAATTTTGTTTTAAATAATTACATAAGGAAAACCCATTATTTACACAAAATTTAGCACTATATCCGCTAAAATATTTATAACGTTAGTGCTGTGTGTGATACTGCTCCTCCCATTCGTGTAGCTAACCATTAATAAATTTCATTCACTTAATATATTCGAAATGGATAAATAACTATATCTTTTTTTTGTGTGTCTAAAAAATATTCGTCTATAAAACAAATTTACCTTGATATTAATAGTGAACTTAGGTCACAAAAATTCAATATCACCGTGAATGGTCCACCTGTGTCGTCAAGATTTATTGCTGATTCGTGGTGGGGAAAACCTTTTATCATTGTTAACATGGGAAAGAAATATTTGCAGACGAAGACGGGTTTGGACGCCTATAAAATGTGCCGGTTAAATTCAAATTAACACATTTAAAATCGCGATCATGAATAGTATAGTGTTGGTCCTCTCTGCCGTTTTGGCCGTTTTGGTAATCTCGGGCGTAGTTGGGGAAAATGAAGCAAATAAGGAGGTAGTTGTCGTACCATACCCGGCTTTAGTCAGGCAGAAGAGGAGTCCAATCATAGGGCATTTGGCCTTAGGAGGAATAGGTTTAGCAGGGTAAGTAAGGTTTTAGATCGTCTTGGGATTACGTGCGAAACTTATGATCTTCCTTTATAGGGCTGCATTAGGAGCTAAGGCTATAGGAGTTGGAGCATTAGGTCTTGGCGCTGGAGCAGTGGGAGCTGGAGTACTGGGAGCTGGCTTAATAGGTGGTGGACTAATTGGTGGTCATGGTGGTGGTTATGGCGGTGGTTATGGCCGTGGTTATGGCGGTGGTTATGGAGGTTACCATGGACATGATGGTGACCACTACCATCTCCACTACCATGGAGGTGGTTATGACGGTTACCATGGAGGTGGTGGCTATTATGGGGGTGGTGGTGGGGGCTACTATGGAGGTTATTACGGTGGAGGAGGCTATTACGGTGGAGGAGGCTATTATGGAGGCGACGACTGGTAAAATCCAAAGATCAATTTAAAAAAAATAAGTATTACATCTCTAAAGTTGTTATTTTGTAAATAAATTCTTTTCTGATTCAATGTCGTCTCGTTTTTATTAATATTTTCAAGAACTTCTGTTTCAATTTACTGTCAGATATAAAAATGTATTTCTATTTCTTAAATAAACCAAACATATCCCTGTGTATACTTATAAGTGAGTTAAGTATTCTAATAAAACGGAGATGCAAGCACATAATGGCTAATTAAATAATATAACCAAATTTCTCCGGTTATGGGGAGACCTATCATTATAATCGCAGTCTGAATTTTCGTATAGGAGGATTTTTAACCTCTTTAGATTTATACTATATGGATGATTCAATAACGCTAGTCATATACTTGCAATTTAAAGTTACTTTGCTCAACCACTTTCGCCACTGGAATGCATGAAGTTATTTAGAAAAATAGATCTTCCCTGGATGAGGAATAGCCATGGAATTTCCAGATAAGAAACTATTATGAATGCTTTTAGGTTTTCCAATCAACAGCAGTTATTTTCCTTAGCCACAAGTAAACATTACATTGCCACACTTATATCGGCAAGGCATAGAAAATATGTGAAAATGTATAGGAATCATTGTATTACACATTATACCTATCACAATGAAGACATTAATTAATTAATCATTTTGTTATAAGGTGAGGCATCAATCATTGTATTACACATTATACCGATCACAATGAAGACATTAATTAATTAATCATTTTGTTATAAGGTGAGACATCAATCTTGTCACTTACCTTATTTCAGGATTTTAAGTGTAATAATAATAATTATTTAAAAGATTTACTATTTTAAGTCATCATTGATATAACTATGTCCTATAGGCACAGGCTGTTTGCACTAATCATACGCCAGAGATACTAAAGTGATCATTTTGATGATCATTTAAGATGAGCTTGTCCTTTGATGATTTTCGGAATGCCGTTTTATTTCAAGGATAAAGATTTTCTGACAAAAACAATCTGTCACTACTTAATATGACATGAAAAACTTTTTAATTTATAAGAAGTGATGAAAATCCTAGCTGGTGGATTCATGATTACATTCTTTTCCACAGCGGCTGTTGAACTTTTTCAAAAACACCACGGTTGTTTCTTATTGCATTACACCCATCAACTATCCGATTTCTCAAATCTTTTACATTTCGCATAGCAGTAGTGTAAACAAAGGATTTGATATTGTTCAATTTGTGCCAACAGCCAGTGGCGAGCGCATAAAAGTTTACACAAAAAATAACTGGTCAGAAATACATTACAATATGTAATGTACTTTCTTATTATACCGCCGTGGAAAATTGTTTCCATAAAATAAATTTCAGCAAATAATAAGCTTTGAATGGATCAGTAAACTGTACAAAATCATTTACAGGGAATTGTACTAATACGATTTTTAATGGACTGGATGTCCGATAGAATTAACCAGGAATTCAAAAATTCGTGGCCCAATCATAATTAATATTACGATATTACAATTTTGTGTTCGAAAACTAGCTAAATCAAAATCAATGTAGAAACAAATTTTATATAAATATAAACGGTATAAATACAGTTATAAATATAAATATACTTTGGCTAACAGCAAAGAAAAATATCATTGTAATATCAAAACTAAGTGATGGGATTCTTGCATTGATAACAGTCCTCCATGATCTCTTGGAATTCCTCAATTTGCAGAGTCATCTCGAAGAAATTATACTTATCGTGGATATTCTTAGTGGCTACCATCAGAATCTCTTGGGTATTCGTGCCGGGGACTGAAAAATTCATTTAAAAATAAAACAATATCAAATATATTTGAATATGAATATTCACTTATAGCAATATGCGCTGATAAGGCTATTTTATCCAAACTCAACGCCCAAATTCGAAGATTGTGCACTCTCTTCACACCATCAATATTCAAAAGTATGCTCATCACATCATTAAAGTCAATCCCCTTTGGAATACCCTCCATCAAGACTTGTAAAGTATCTCTGATTATCGAAAATGTCGTGAATAATACAATGAATGAGAAGATGAACGTGCAAATTGGATCTACCAGCCTATATTCGGGCTGCAAATTATAGATATGTACATATAACCGGGTTAGGATCCTACTCACGAATCACGTTACCTTAAAATATATCACAACCGCCGCTATGAACACTCCGAAACTTTGGAGGAAGTCTCCCAGGACGTGTATGAAGGCCGCTCTCACGTTGATATTCTCTTTGGACTTGCTTGGCGGGCCGTGAGAATGTCCGTGCTGGTGCAACGTTATACCCATGCTGAAATGGGAACGAGTCGTCGATTTGGATATTGGCAGCATTCTACGTTGGACTTACATTATATTTACGCCTACGCCTATGGCGGATGTTATTAGCATGACGAAGGAATTTATCTCGAAGTCTTCGTGGATGACCCTTTCGATGGCTAAGTAGACTAACACGCCAGTAACTACCCAAATCATGAGTACCGATGTTAGGGCTCCTATAACCTCCGCTCTATACCATCCGAATGGCATTTTTTTTGTCGCCGGTCTTGTGGCCATCCAAAGCGCGAATAGGGATATCATGAAACTGGCGAAATCAGTTAGGAGATGGGCTGCATCTGTTGCTATGGCTAAACTGCTCGATAAATAGCCGCCTGTAGACATACGCATATAGGACGTGTTAAAAGAAATCGTTTTTTCCAATCAGCAATTTTGAAAATACAACCTGCTACTTCTCCCAGCATGAATACGACGCAAAGCACACTGGCGATAATCAATTTTCTTCTGGCTCTCTTGTCGATGTCGGTCGATTGGGATACGTGGCAATGTTTATTGACTGCGTGATCGATATTTTAGCGTTTCAAAATTATGTTCGCAAGGTACTCACTCATATTCGTGGTGTCTATATTCTCTTTGGCCAGTTTCGTTATGTCGACACTTTTGCTTTCGATGTCCAGGACTTCGCTTTCCGAAACCGTACAACAACCAGTACTGGGTTTCCCGTGGACACAGAATATTACCTTCTTAGGGGCACCCATGGACGTTTGCGAAATTCTCCGGTCGTTATTCATGTTCGTACCGTAATTGTTATTAAAGCTTTCCCTTGAAAATTGATTCGATTTTCATTTGCATAGTCAATTCCGAAATACAAGCTGTATATCAAGCTATTTTGTTAGTTGTTTATAAGTTTTTTGGTAGTTGTGTTGGGCGAATCGGTAGAAATAAACTGCGATAACTGGATTTACATATATTATTCTATAAACGAATCCTTTCTACGTGTTTTATTTTATTAAAAGTCTTTTTATTAAATAGTTTTGTGTTAAAAAATAATCGTTCGGTGAATATATTCGATTTAAAAAACGATTTTTACATTCAATAAAACCAGAGATTTCCAAATATTAGGGATTGAGTATACGTTTATTCTTTTTGATCCGCCCATCACTATTTGAAAGATTCGTATTTGCAAAAAAGAAGTGTTGGTGTGTGAAAATATATTCTAGTAATGCATATGAAAGACATTCGCTGTTATCTTAATGGTAAAATGTGTATTTGCAACAAGTGTTGGCCCATGAACATACATCGTTAAGATACCAAAAATAGTTTAAATATGATTATAAGCTAGTACTTACAGTTTGAAATTAAGGGCCTAATAATCAGGTTTAAAACGTCTTTAACTACAATACACGAATTGACGTGCAAAATTTGTTAATAACTGAGTGTGAATACATATATAGCTTGGTAAGATGATATTAAATATTTCCTGATAAAATTTCTGTTGCACTCGTATTCAACACCATTGTTAATTTTTATTATGTGATAGTTGGACTAGCTTGTACAGTTTCATTATCAGCTATGCATATACGTTTGTACGTATCATATATACCTATACGATTCAATTTTTTTCTTCAATACTCGACTCGCTCAAATGTAGAAAGAATTGTAGTTAAGTGTCGCAAATAATTTCGAAATTATTTGACAATCGAAAGTCACGTGTACAGTTATTAAATGGTAAAAAAAAGATGATTTTGTTTATATATGTATAGATATATGTACTTACAAATATATCGGTTTCGTTTCCTCCTTAGACATATTGCGGACGGTTTGTTTCTTCGCGTTTTAAAAATCGGAGCGATTTACACAGACTTGAACTTGTAAAATTGATAGTGTTCATGTAGTAATTTCCACTTGGAGATGAAATCAAATAATAATAAATAATGTATTATATTGCACTCGTCCCCAACAATTCCGTTTTTATCAACATCGACATTATTATACAAAGACAGAATATTACATATATATGTATGCATATATGTATATACATCTATATATTTGTTTATTGGATAATTCGAGAGTAAATATGCATGTAATTAATTACTACAATTCGAGAAGAGGCGGACGATTTCGTCATTGCTGAATCTCAGAAAATAAATAGGACTATTTTTAAATAGATAAGCTGTTACCCCGAATTATGTTACTATGTAACTACAATCCTAAGATTTTCGTATCTCCCGCCAGTAATTGACGTAAATTAAAAGAGACGAATTCATTAAAATTAATCTCAAGAATGGTTACGAAATGGGTTATTATCAGTTCGGTAAACAAAATAACGATTGTTTATGGAAATACCAGAACCAGCAGCACGTGGAGCGATTTGAATTTCCCGCCGAGGTGACACTTGTTATCCTTATCTGTAGGTGGTGTAACATGTGCTCGCGCCCGAAACAACGGACGTGAAAGTGATAGAGATAGGGATATATATCCAGCGAATTAGAGTACCTGTGATGAGAGTGTGTGTTGTGTGATCACACAGCACGAAAACAAAACCGACTAACAGTTGAGGCATCCATCCTTTACAAGTATGCAGTAGCGATCGTGTTTACGGGGCTTTTAAATTCTATCCTAACTAAATGGTTGTGCTTAGAAATGGTTGTCAGATGTTTAGTGTTTAGTGCCAATACCGTGCTAACTTAGAATAGAATAGTAACTGTGATGCAAACAAATTAGTCCAAATGACATGGGATTTTGTAAGCAAAGATATTTTTTACTTTCAATATGCCTACTGCAATTGGTGAGTACATTATTATAGGTAATTTGCTGTGCGAGGGGGTGCTTATGCTTTCCCATTGTTATACTTGCAGTTATCTATCATCCAAAGGCAAGTGTTCGATTTTTTGGGGTATCTGTGGATACCTTTGTTGGTTAATTTTTTTCAAATAATATTCGTCATATTCGGATTTTTCGGTTCCTTTCAGTACAGGCCGAAATACATCATATCCGTGAGTTATTTACCTATGATAAAATTCATTATAAAAAATACTAACTTCCAGTATTCTACATGGCAAATATTCTGGCTTGGATGGAATATACTTTTGATCTGTTTGTATTTGGATGTTGGCATACTGAATCACAAAGTAAGTATGATTGATTGTCCTTGTATTAGTCATTCAAAATATGAATTATCATTTTATAACAAGAGGATAATTAATTTAAGTTTATTTACCAATTAGTTAGTGCTTATATACATATATAATAATTTATAGTAATACCTGTAAATTCTTTTATAACCACCTTCTTTTTCTTCTCAAAAACTAATATCAAAAACGTAACGTCTTTGAAAGCATTCTTCTAATTGATACATATAAAAGTTCTATACCCTGAACTCGATATATGTCAAATAATAGTATCATTCGAGTTCAATTGTTTATACAGTGCCGCCCATATCGTTTTAGGAGAGCAAAATTTTAAAACTGGACCCAGACAGTGGAAGTTGGTGGGAGCACAATGGACCAGGGTGTAAAGGAACTTTAACTACCACGACGTCACTACCGGAAGTTACAAATTGCTTAGTCGATTATAGATACGTAGAAATATTCCAAGCCGGTCTCCAATGCTTCTTCGCGGTAAATTGAATGAATTAGGTATTAGTTAGTTTGCTACCTTTATAAAATAATTATTTTTAGTTGTTCGGCATCATAAGTGGATTTTGTTTAACCAGTATGTTCCTGGAAGAGGACGATAGTTGTAAGTATCATTTGTATTCACATATCTTTATTAGTGCTTCCAATATCCATTCTTGTATTAACTAACATTAGTAGTTGTAAATAATAGGAAAGAGATTGTGGTACGAAAGTAACTATAAAAGTAACAGATCCTTACCGTAATGAATTCACCAAATCAAGCAAGACTAATTATTCGCTCATAGTACAGGAAGTAGTTTTTCTTGAGGACAGCAAGGCGAACTTCATCCCACGCAACTATTAGCTTCAGATCATTGGCAAATCATCGAGCCTTTGAATTGATGTTTCACGCAACCATACGAAGCATGATCAAATAATTTGCAGCAGCAGATTCGTCAGAATACAATCCGCTGGTGTCTTTTCTGGACCGTCAATTTACTACTGTTTGCTTGGCCTTCTTCTCCATTGTCGCAACTACTGCTTGCCCCAGATCCTCCTTAATCTCCTCTTTCCACTTCACTTCTTTTTTGGTCTGTCTGCCTTCCTCTTGCGGCCATGTCCCATGTGGTTGTCCATCCGCCAAATATGTACCATCGTACCTCTTGACCTCGTATTCTTTTGTTATATTTGGTTAGTTGTACTTATCCATCACCTCATTTGATCTTCTTCCGATTACCCTTGTGTACCGCGAATCCCACCAAAAATCCCTCTAAGGCCTAATATCTTCTAAATTTGTCTATAAGTTATATTATATTGCGCATTAATTAGGTTTTGCACTGCAGTTAGATTTTTCGTCGTCTCTTCTGCCAATATTCTAAAGCGAGATTCTCATTTTTCCATTTTCGAATTTATGTTGTCGGGGTATGTATTGAATCTGCCGTTGCGGTAAGGGTTTATTATTTTTATTTTTGCTCCGGTAATCTTCTTTTTATATAATTGGGGATAACTTTACACTCCTCAAATATGCTTGCAGTTGATTTCATTGGTGGATTTGACTCTCAAACCATTTGGTAAGTTTAAATATGTAGAAGCACTGCATCGAATGTTGATTAAGAAACATTTCCTGTACATATATCCACTCCCACTTTTTGTTTTTCTTTTAATAGTGGAATGCTAGTGCTTCCAACCCTATCTGGTGGTAGTTACTATTAATTTTATTTTTTCAGTTAATTACATGGGTGGCGATGTGAAACATCCACAACATTTAGCGTTGCAACCAATGTATGTTAATAGCGATAGTTACCCCCTAAATTCGGTACAATACAGCGGCACGCGCTCTGATAGCAACAACAGCTCACTGCTCTCTCTGGATTCTGACAAATACAAGCTCACTAACCTGCTCCCGAATCAATTGCAACAAAAGACGAGATCTAAGATGATGGCACGTTCGGACATGATCCGGTTCCAAAATCCGGTACAGCGTGCCAACTCTTACGATCTAATCGATTCCGGTTTTCGCCACCCCAAATTCGGGGGTAGACCAAAGTCCCTTTGTGCTAACACCTTAGAGTACTGACCTACATTATACTTAGCTTAGTTTGTAGTTTTTCTTTGTAGTCTTAAGTGTTGAATTTTTGACATACATTAATTTATATTAACCAACTTTGTGCTAAAATCTTTTTGAGCATGCTGGTGTTAGCTTGCTTTGATCTCTTCAGTATTATTTCGAACATTTACGCAAAAATTAAGACTTTACAAGTACCAAAGCTTTCTATTATAACGTATTTATGATCATTAGTTAGCAAACATATTTTAGTGTTCTCTATTTTTTTTCTTGTTACGCTTGCAAGCATGAGTGATATAAAATATAAAACAAAAAATTGGTAAGCATGTTTGACTTAGTTAACTTATGATTTATATACCTTTCTCTTGTATTTATGTTGTATTTACTTAATTCGACTAATAAATAATTATTTAACCACGCACTTTCTTGCTTTAATTTCGTGCACATCTTTGCATTAAATTTTTTGGACCTCATCTTTCTTTACTGTTCATTCTTATCCCTCAATATAGCATCACGTAAACTTTCGAGGAAGATGAACAAGCGGACCTCCTTGTATTCCATCGAGTTTAGCACACAAATGGACGGTCGAGGTGCGGATAGTGACAGTCCAGATTATAATCACGATCGCCTGCCAGCTCCGATCTCACCCAAACCGATGACACCCAGAAGGGTGAAGAGGCGAAGCGTGATGCAAAGGGGCTCTTCAAGCAGGCACAGCACGAGCAGCCGGAGACAAAGTGGCAGCGCCAGATCGTCCACGCGAAGCTCAAGGAGGACGGTCCAGAATCCTGTCACCAGATTATTGGAGCAACAGCAGAAGATACAGCAGTACGACTCCCCAGCTAGTCCGTCACCAATTGAAGCTTTACCAAATTATTACAGTAACGTTTCCAATAACAATTTGATCGCCCTGCAAACTAGTTGGCAGAACAACGGACACACCAATCCAACATATCAGCAATCCTCGACGCAATCTCTAAACGAAAATGAGGATTTCGACGATCTCTATAACAATAGACCCGCTAGTGTTCGATCGAGCTATTCAAATTTTCACGGGACCCGTGCTATAAACTATAGTTCCCAGCATTATAATAGCAACGCGACACCACAAGTGCCGCAAAAACGTAGCAGCAACCCGAACCGGCACAGCATGCGATCTATGGCTTTCTTAAACAACGGTCCGCCAGCTTATAGTTCGCAGGGACATTCCTCATCTGCTTTGGATTCGGAAACCACTATTTGATAAATGTATTTATCGGAAACTGCGATTTTTATCAAATGTAAAGAAAGATGTATATAGCGAATATTTTTTAGATAAAATAATTCCTACCTGTGATATTCATTTTTATTTTTTAATAGTTCTTCCAACTATATGAGATTCGTTTGAAACACACCTTCATTTCTATTACAAAAATGTCTTATGTTAAAGCTTGTTTTAAATCGCAACAAACAACAAATTGTTTAGAGTTTTGCCAGTCGATATCGTCAAAATTCTAACCAATTCTTTCGACCTTTTAACCCCACCTTTAATAAAAAAATTCTTCGTTTTATAATCATGTACCAGCCAGTAAAATTTGCGGTGTGGGTGTCTTTCCGACGGACCTTTCCTGAAAAAACTATAACTTAAATTTTTGTAAATAAAATTATTGTATTTTTAAATAGATTATTTATTCTTCTACCATTCTATCATCTGTCTAAAAGCTCAAAATATAATTTATTCTTCTACAATCTATTTTCCTTCAATTTTGTTATATAAGGTGTTTAAATTTTAAGGGTGGAAAATAAATCAAAAATAAAGTGGATTTATTTAAAAAAAATTGATTATTAAAAGGACGTTTTAAAGTATTTGTTTAAAAAAAAAAATTTTTAGGCAAACATTTCTCATCCTTGAAGTTATGATTGTCGATGTTGCTTGGCACCCTGTATAATATATTCACATATGTACATATATTGTAGTAGTTTGTAAGATGTGTATGCAGTATTTTTTTACCCATCATGGCATAAACGGTGTTCATTTCGAATATGACATTGACAATTGACACAAAGTGCTGCCCTTTCATAAAATTTTATATATTTCGAGTGCTGTGTAGAAATTGACGACACATATTATGGTATATCATATATTTTTATATACACAAAAGGAGTATTTTGTAAATGAAGAAAAACGTGTCTCATAAATTGTCTACTACATTTTTGTACGCCCTGTATATCGTATTTATTACATTTTACAACAAATTCGTAATAAAGTATTAAACAAATTGTTTTCTATTTATTCGATGTTTGCCCTATACATTAACCCGCAAATACAGTGATCATTTAACACCTTTTAGACGAGGTAGGTATTATATCGTAAACGCGAATTATCCAGTCGCGTGCTATTTCCCTCAGCGTACCGAACAACATCCAGTAGGATAATTGTATTATTCGTATCAGGTTCAGGATTCGCGCACAAAATCAGGACCCAGTCAGGGTTCCTACAGTTATCCTTCCGTTGTTATAGATCGGAACATACATATATATTTCGAGAGCCAAATCACGTTACGAAAGCGAAAGAATTGGCAATCAATATTGCTGCTCTGACACGATGAAACGAATGTTGTCTAACATTTTAACGAAGAAAAATGTGAAATTTACGGATTTACAATTGCCAGTGGCTTCTTACACGATATGTAGGGCGTTTTTTAAGAATTGCTACACCCCATCTTATCATTCTTTCAGCGAAAACGTAAGTTGTTACTCTCGCCTGAATCAATATGTTATTTATTCTAAAATTACTTCGTTTATTTCAGTCTGATCTCAAGCAAAACAATGCGAAAATATTCGAAAGGTAATAAAGACCATATAATATAACCGCAATTAGAACGCTTTTTTTTATTTGAATTAATGCATGTTACATATTTTCCATTTATCTTTATTTCGCCTCTGCTATTTCCAGAAGGAATTATTCAGTTATCCACGATACAGATAGCTTTTTGTAAGTAATTTTTGTTATTTATTTATTTGTTTATTTATTTACGTTTACTTACCTGACTTTTATCATCCCAAAAACACTTACCTATTCACCAACATTTAAACTAGATCATACATTTTAAATATATATTTAGATCCCACAATCAAGAGGAACCCGAAATGGTACTCTTTGACATGTTTAAAAATCAAGAAACCGGATTGCTGTCAATCGGAAAATTTTTGGCGGTAAGATTAGTTTAAATCAAATAAATTTCCGGTTAAATATCTTCATCCTAAAGGCACTACGGAGTACGGGACTTCGAAAAAACGATCCTAGACTACGTGAGATGATGGAAAACCTGAAGAGAGTGCAGAAACATTCAAATGCAGAAGGAGCCTCTGTTGACACACAAAAACTTGATCTCCAAACCTTTAGGAAGTAAATCGAAAGACAAGCCAATTTTTGAAAGGATCTTCTTAATTTCTTTCACATTCCAGTATAATTTGCCAAAATATTGGTTTAATATCTAGGGCGTTCAAGCAACAGTTTATAATACCAGATTTCCAAACGTTTAGCAAGGATATTGAGGAAATTTATTGGAAATGTAAGCAAAATACGGATGGAAAGGTGTGTATCGCAACTCGAAATGGTTATATTTAAATCAAATAATCAAGGCTTTATTCTAGGTTGCAGATTATATCCCACAATTATCTAGGGTGAATCCAGATTATTGGGGAGTCAGTATTTGCACCATTGATGGCCAGAGGTATTCAATAGGAGATGTCCATGTTCCCTTTACGCTGCAATCCTGTAGTAAGCCCTTGACCTATGCCATAGCCCTAGACGAGTTGGGGCAAGATGTAGTCCATAAATACGTGGGGCAAGAACCGAGTGGTAGGAATTTTAACGAGCTCATCCTGGATCATAACAGTAAATTAATTGAATGCTTCACTAACAAAACTCCATTAACTAATATTTTGGCATTTAGAAAAACCCCATAACCCAATGATAAACGCCGGCGCTATCCTGATTTGTGCTTTATTAAAGACTTTAGTGAAATCAGAAATGACGTTAGCCGAGAAATTCGATTTTACAATGAATTATTTTGAGGTATTTCCATTTGATTTGAGAAAGATCGTGAAGTAATTCTTGGGAATAATTTGCAGAGGCAAGCTGGGGGTGAAGGCCTGGGGTTCAACAACGCTGTATTTCTTTCAGAAAGAGAAGCGGCAGACAGGAATTATGCTCTTGGATTCTATATGAGGGAGCACAAGTGTTTTCCAGAAAAAACCAGCTTTAGGGAATGCATGGATTTCTACTTTCAAGTAAGGTACTCAAATGCTATTTGCAAAAATAAATTTCGTCATGTTTATAGTGTTGTTCGATGGAAGCCAATTGTGATACTGTATCAGTTATGGCTGCAACCCTAGCTAATGGTGGTATTTGCCCTATGACAGAGGAAAAAGTGTTGAATTCAGAAAGCGTACGAGATACTTTATCCCTAATGCACAGTTGTGGAATGTACGATTATTCAGGACAATTCGCTTTCAAAGTAAACTCTTTCAAAAAGGAGAAGAATAAATTACAAATTTGATTTTCTTAGGTTGGTTTACCTGCCAAATCTGGTGTTTGCGGTGGAATGCTAGTTGTAATACCAAATGTTATGGGGATATGTACTTGGTCGCCCCCATTGGATGCCTTAGGGAATAGTTGTAAAGGTGTGATGTTCTGCGAGGAATTAGTAAAGAAATTTAACTTTCATAGATACGATAATTTACGACACGCTACGAACAAATCCGATCCAAGAAGGCATAAGTTCGAAACGAAAGGTCTAAATATAGTAAATTTGCTGTTTTGCGCAGCTTGCGGGGATATCACAGCGTTGAGAAGGTAATTCCTATTAAATCTATAAACGAAATCTGTGGATAGTAACTTATCTTTGTTGTAGGCACAAATTATCTGGGATGAACATGACTTTAGCAGACTACGATGGGAGGACTGCCCTTCATCTATCAGCAGCTGAAGGTC
Organism: Osmoderma eremita; assembly: GCA_031763485.1. Taxonomy (NCBI): domain Eukaryota; kingdom Metazoa; phylum Arthropoda; class Insecta; order Coleoptera; family Scarabaeidae; genus Osmoderma; species Osmoderma eremita. The sequence continues at coordinate 39,196 of JARFOC010001011.1, read as the reverse complement.
ACGTGGATTGTGTCGACTTCCTCCTGAGGCACTGCTATGTCCCGTACAACGTTAAGGATCGTTGGGGGAATATGCCGATAGACGAGGCCAAGGCTTTTGGGCATACGGCTGTGATAGAGCTCTTGCAGAATTGGGAGGTGAAGCAGAAAAAATCGGAAAGTGAGGACATAGAAGGTGATAATAGTACCCCAATTCCATCTCACACCACATAAAAATAGTGTTTATGTTCTGCTTGGATTTAAAAATAAAAAGCGACGAATTTTCTTTTTGTGATTTATCAGTATTATTGTATATACCTGCATCACTCTGTATTTCGTTTTTTGAGCAATAATTTTTGTTTTTGGTGATATGTTATAAAAGTGTTAAAAATAGAAGACAATAAATTATCTATATTTGGGATTTTGTTGAAATGTGAAGTTAAAATAAATAAATTTTAATCTAAACACGTTTATTTTGTTACCACATCAACAACAATAATATTAATTACTATATAATACTAAAATTATATCAATAACAATACTATAAAGAGGTAATTAAATATAATAATACCTTGTCTTTTTCTTTGATAACATCAATAATACTCTACTATCACCTTAATTAAAAATATGAGCATTAATACAACAATGCTAATACCATCGAGGTATTTATACCAATGCTAATCCATCTGTATAGCTACAGCAATTCCCATTCCTCCACCGATACACAAAGCTGCTACGCCCCTATTCTTCTTCGTGCGTATCAAATTATGAATTAGAGTCACCAAAACTCTAGCACCAGATGCTCCAATTGGATGACCCAAGGCTATGGCTCCACCGCTTATGTTTACCTTCGCTGGATCGATCTTCAGCTTCTTTATCACCAAAATTGATTGGACGGCGAATGCTTCGTTGATTTCGAATAGGTCGACATCATTTACGGCCCAACCGGCTTTGATCAGCTGCAAAAATTTAAGAACTGAAAATTTGTGGCGAACAAAGAGTTTTGGTTGTGAAAAACTACCACACTCTCGATGGCTTTAACAGGACCTAATCCCATCTCGATTGGATCGATACCAGATTGGGCGAAAGCCATGATACGCCCCAAGGGAGTTAGTTTCCTTCCATGAACAACACCGCTGTTGCATATCACTAACGCAGCTGCCCCATCATTTATACCAGATGCATTCCCTGCGGTAACAGTACCTCCCTAACATTGAAAATTACTTATATTCAGTATGCTTGCGTTGTCTCAAATTTAACTTACATTATCGAAGGCCGGAGTCAATTTGGAAAGACCTTCAAGCGTTGTGGATGCTCTTATGTATTCGTCTCTATCGATAATATCCCCTTTAGCCGTTTTTACGGTAACAATCTCGTCTTTGAAGTGATTATTGATTGTGGCTTCATTCGCTTTCCGCTGTGATTCGAAGGCGAAGTTATCTTGATCTTCGCGGGATACGTTATAGAGTTTCACCAGGTGCTCGGCTAGAATTCAAAGTATTTTTGTGGAAAATAAAAAAAAAGTGAGCCGACAGGAAGAAGGTGTTGTACCAGTTTTTCCCATGTGGATCTTCAAAGTTGGATCGGTCAAGCCATCGGTGAGAACGGTGTCTTCTATTTGTATATTTCCCATCTTCTTTCCCAAACGACCTGATAGGCAATGTTTGGCCATGGTCATGTTCTCCATGCCACCACAAACGACTATTTGGGCCTCCCCAGCTTTTATCGCGTTGTACCCTTCGTATACGGATCTGGAATTATATTTTAACAACTCTTGAAGATATTACAATGAATTGGTGAAAAGTACTTCAGCCCTGATCCGCAAACCATGTTCAAAGTATACGCGGGCGTGTCCTTGGGAATGTTGGCAGCCAAGGAGGCCTGCCTGGCCGGATTTTGGCCAACACCTGCTGTTAGTACCTAATCAAAATCACGGTGGCATTAAGTTTAAAATGTCATATAAATTAAATTACTTGTCCCATAATGACTTGACATGCGTCTTCCTTTCGCACTTTAGCCCTCTTGATGGCTTCTTCGATAACGGTCGCGCCCAACTCGACAGCGGAAATGTTCGAGTACTGTCCCAGGAAAGATCCTAGGTTTTTGATTCAAAATCTCTAAATATCAAGATAGAATTTGTTCTTTTGACCACTTACCAATCCCAGTGCGACAAGCCGATAGAATGTAGACTCCGTTATCCATCATTTTCAATCTCTTCTGTTAGATAATGAGGTATCTCCGCCAAGGTATTTGGGCAACGCACAAACCGAACTTGGTAAAGCAAATATTGAACTGGCGGCAGTAGCTTCTTAAGGACCTCAACACCGTACGCACGATAAATCTACGCACAAGCGAAGGTGTACGAATGAAAACGAAGGTAATGCATCTCTTGTTAATTGGTGTTGGACGTGGTAAAAAAGAGAGGTGCAAGAGTATGAATGGTATGATCGTTTTTTTAACGTTTGAAATTTGTTTTAAAAAGGAGAGGTTAAGTGTAGGGTCATGCCGTTTCTTTTTTTAGATATTAATTGCATATCTAAAAAAGCTCCACATTATCGAAAAAAAATATTGTACATTTGTGTTTGGAGGTGCAAATCATTTCAATTTATAACAAGCGTTGGCATAACGTTCCTAACCTTAAAATACCATGTTATAGATATATGAAAATCAATAAATCCGGATTTATCTAAGGCGATCAGCGATTTTATTATTTGATTGTGTGAAGTTCTCGGCATGCCAACTAACAATTTCGAATAAATACCTCAAACCGCCTGAATATTGTTTTCCCCTCTGATGTTAACACCGCAAGCAACACTGTACGTCACTGTGCGTGAATGTAGAATGAATAGCACACGAAGTGGTGCCACCTATTAAAGAGATATAAGCACTAGGAGGTCCAACTTCAGAATTCACTTTGTGTGTATTATGATATGCCGTTTGCGTGAGTGTGGTGTTGTTAAGTGATTGGTGCCAAAATGGCAGAGAACGGCCAGGATAATGTAGATCAATTAAAAAACATAGGTACGTGAATTTTGCTTTGTCCATAACGATTTTCCATGCGATTGGGGTGATTTCTCGTCAACCAGGGACTGGCCGCCAACAGAACGTTATATAATCGTACAGAACGGTAGACAGCTGTACATTGCCGAAGTCCCTGGTTAGAAATCCATAAGATTTAGCGTATTATCTAGTTTTGTACAACGATGAAACGGAAAACGCCAGTCGGGTCATCATCGTGTGGGCTTGCCAGCTATTTAGGCTACTCCTAGAAATTTGACATGTCCGACATGCATACCGGTGCGCCTAACTTGTAAAGTAAGTGCCCATAACCTTTAATAATATTCAGGGGAAAATCCCAGGTTATAAAATGTTTTTCCCTACCGAAATTGTTAACGGGTGAAGAATTTTATTGTTGTCCGGTGAAATATTCCGGAGCTATGTGTACGACTTTTATTTCCAGTCAAATTGCATTTTGTTTTTTTTTTGTTTCTTATACAGTAATAATAGGCCTGCTATATTTTTGGAAACATACCTCCTGTAAATACTTCGCTACATATTTTGAAAGTCATCTGCGTATATACATCTAGTAAATCGAACATCAACGCATCATCGTGGTTAAATATATTTTTTAGCACTATTAACATTATTATAGAGCGATCAATGGGAAATCATCATTGAACCCAGATTTTTATATCCCGGATAATTTACGCTCTTAAAATCATTCCTTAAGAAACATTTTGCAACGCATAATTTCTAAACAGAGAAATGTATAAATATCTCCGTTTTCCTCGACAAATGACGTCACTGTTTATGGATAGTTTGCTAATTTCAAGGCGAGATTCGTCAAATAAATGGTACGTTATGTTTATGATACCCTGCCGATATTAAAATGTAAAATAATCTACCGTAATATAATAAATAAAACTTATAGACATACAACACGCCAACACATTTTTTTTATTATTAAAAGTTGTACGTGAAAGTTATTATTATTGAGGATATGATATCATCAAAAATCATATCATAAATATTGATGTGTCAAAAAAACGGTTGAAATTACAATTAAAATTTGTACATCTCTTAAGAGAAATTATCATCCGAGAAAGCAACATTCTTTAGGTGTTTTCGTATCATTAATTTGAACACACTTAATTGCTTTTATGTTTAATTGCTGTAAATAAATACAGATACTCCTTAATTAGACAAACCTGCTGAATTTACAATTCTTTCATTAAAAAATTTCATGCAGTTTCTAAATTATAGAAATATTATTGAGTTAAGAACATACTTCAAATTTTATTATTAAATAGCTAGTTATACGACTATTTGTCTTTGTTATGAGGAATTTTTTTCTACATTTATTGATTTTATATCTTTATATTGCACGCATTGTACTTGTTTTTCACGTAACGTTTAAACGAGTATTAGAAGGGTTTACGGAGATAACAAACCCTTATCTTAATCCAGCCAGGTACACACGACATTACAATAGAATAACATATCTATATATACAGGGTGCGCGAAAAGTAATGTATCGACTATAATAATTTCCAAACAGCTTCATAATTAGCTTCGGCAGTTGGTAGGCTTAAATTGTTCATTAAAAAAAACGGCTTCTGATGTGAGTTCCACTTGTTTTGTGCAACAGGTGTTCGATGGGTACCATCGCCATCTTGGGCTTTTAATAGCAGCAATCATCATTTGAAATGCATGTATTTGCAGGAGAAATAAAATGAAGTAGGTATATCGCCATGATCTACAAACTAATCCCGTAATTTTACATCGCATAAATATATACAAACTGTATATGTGTTTCGGCAACGGAGTTTCCATCCTCAGTAGTAACGCTAAACGCAGGTTAATACCATCAAAAAAGTGATGCAATGTAATTAAGAGATGATAAAGCGGCAAATCACATGACGATTCTGAAAATAAACAAAAATATTAACACAAATAAATTATGTTCATTAGAGCCTCTAGTTAACTCTGTATGGTAGGTGTTTTGCCAAACTATTTGCTACTGTAATTTCCAAATCAAACATCAATAACCGTACAGGGCACCCTGAAAATTTCAGCTCCCCATACCCTCTAGTTCGGTCTCTACGCTTCTCCAAAATTCCTCGATTGCCGCTTAATACGTGTTCCTTCAACTTTCCTCGATTGTCGCTTATCTTTAATTGTGATCTTCAAATGCGACAGGTTCTCAAAATTTCTGTTCAGAAAATTGATGGAGTGACCAACAGGTTATGGCCAAACCAATCCTGGTAGTGGAGTAGGCGTCCTCCGAGCATTTGTGGATATGTTAAATTTTCGGGCATTCTATGTGCTGTGTTTTTTGAGAAGTAAATGGAAAGTAAGTCCGTATTAACATAAACTGAAAAGTGATTGAACTACTTATAAAATTATAAACAATATTTAGATAATTTATTTTTTCATTAATTTTAAAATGATCCTCCGATGGAGGACGCATCTGCGGTATGCACATACTGTGATTATATTTCTAGGAGTATTCAGAAACACATAACAATTAATAGTTCATCTTCATTATCTGAATCCGTAGCAAAATGACAGTACAAGCCTTTACTTTTCGTTTATTTTCTGTGTATTGCAATTTTTAGGCTAGGTTTCAATCATACACGATACCAGAAAAAATCGTTCGTACGATACATTAATCAGGTTAATAACCTCCTGAGTTACTAACCTAACCCGGTTAATCCTCAAGCTTCATCTTCAGAAAACCTCTTATGCTTTTCATATGTCCCCAGACGGGGAAATCCATTTGGGCCATATATTATTGGGTGGCTGTTGGTATTATTATAAATTTGTTACTTACGATGTCTATACGAGCAATATTTCCTTTAAAAGATGAACTGCACTATAGTAAAACCAAATGCTTGTATGTCCGCAGTATATGGACCCACTGGATTTAAGTCGAATCTCTTTTATACCTGACGAAAAGTTCTAAATAAATAGGTGATGTTACTGTTCTAGTATTTGTATATTGCCTGTATTCAATTCATTAATTTTGTGTTATAATAACCGCATTTAAATGTGTACATATATATATTGCTCCTTACTAAAGTAGAAGATAAATAATAAGAGATATGTTTCCAGGAAAATGTATGGTAAAATCGCTGTATGGTAACAAAACATCTTTGAATTCAATTTCCGGTTATCACTCTTGGTTTAGAGCATTAACTACATTACATTACTCGGTTCTAATTGATTTAATCGGACAACTGACATGAGTCCATTAGAGCACATGCAACCACAATGCAAAGAAACTGTGTCATGTTCAACACCGTCTCTTAATATTTCCTAGAAAACATGTTGGGCACGATTTCTGCCGGTTATGCAGATCCTTTTTTCTCTGTATTTCACCGTCTGTTTTCACTCTTGCTTGAAAATGTCATAATTGTCGCTGGAACATGGCAATAAGGATGTATACAAATAACAACAACAACGTTTAGAAATTTATTTGTCCTGTTAATATTAAAAAAAAATTAACTTTCACGCACTATGTTGTATTATTTACTAGAGAGATTTCACAAAATTACAGCTGCTCCCGTCCATTTTGGAATATGACTATTTTCTATATTTATTTAAATACCTAGCAAGTTTTCCTTAGAAGCGTGATTTTCGTTTATTCAATGAACACAGGCGTTAATTAGGTAATGTTTAAACGATAATAACAACACGTGATATCAAAGATATACGAGATTAATACACACAGCTGCGAGAGAATAAAACAGACATGCTGAATAGAAATTTCGATCAATTCTGAATCACAGAAATGACCATTTTAAGAAATATAATAATGCATATGTGAGAATAAATATATATTTTAAACAAATAAAAAGAAAAGCTATATAAAACGCTTTAAATCGATAAAAGAGGTTTTTTCTAGGACCTATTGGTTCATCCCACACTAAAGATTAAACTTCTCTTTTTTTCGTAACTTTATAAAATTTAAGTTTTTTGCTCTTAATCATATTGGTTCAACTCACACTGAGATGTAACCCTATTAGTTCACCCACACTACGAGAAATAACTTGTTTTAAAAAAGTTTTATCCTTAGTGTGGGGTGAAGCAATAGGGCTTAGAAAGACATTTTTAAACCGAAAAAAAAATGCTGATAAAGCTATTCCGACGACATATAGTAAACCTGCTTGAAATAGACACCTCTAAAAAACAGATGTGTGTTTAGCATTAGCAAGGACGCTGAGTGGTAGGCAGAAATTCGAGTCCGTCTTTAATGTTTGTACCCCTTTCATTTTGCTTGATATGATAATACCAACAATAAAAACCATGGACCTATAATGACATTTTGTCGATTATCATGTTATGAAAAGTCATAACATTGTTTTCTTCCATTATTTGCTAAAGTAATAAATGCAAATTCATAAGGAAAAATCCTGGAGTTTGTAGTGTGGTCCTAATAAAATGGCGGGTACAACTGACTGATTTTTTTTCTTGATTAGACGTGGGAAAAGGAACAATATATTTAAAAGAATATAATTAAGGGTGGGCGAGATAGTTTTTTGAATAGGAAAAAATGATACTTATAAAAAAAAAAATTCTAGCATATACAGTGAAACCTGTTTGAAACAGACACCCAGATAAAGTTCCAGGTATAACGAATTTATTTCTGTATAGAATCGATCGTAAATTAGGTTGTATTTCCTTCTTAAGTAAAATATTAAAGGAATCTATTTGTATTTTATTTGACATAATTAGACTGTGGCCAAAGTAGGAGCATCGTGAAAAATTAATCAAAAAATATTTTTATCGATGTCTATTTATTTCCGTTTATTATTATTCCATTCAACGTTTGAAAGCGCAAAATAAATTTTTTATCGAATTTCGCCAACGATGACGATATGGTCTATTTTGAAGCCCATCGTTTGAATCGACGCAGGAATACGTTTGTGTTATACGTAACACGGTGCTTTCGTATCTAGTTGGAAACGGTACAGAAATTGTAGCGATACAATATACCGTCTCTACACTGCGTGATGTGTTACCTCTACTTAGCCTACAGCGAAATAACATTTTATGCTTTAGTCACTCTATCAGTATGTTCGGTGTTGGTTCGTTATATTGAAAGCGCGCTTCCAGTGTTCAAATTTAAATTATGTCCGCGTTGCGATCTGCATCTAAGATCTTCTTATTTTTAATTTATTTTTAATAAAGTGGATATTGGCGCGAGAAGTTGTAATAAAATAAAAGTTGTAAAGGGATTCCCTAGATAACTTTAGCAAACTCCATATAACAGAAAAAACACTTAACAACTAAGTGTGGGTTTTAAATTATTATGTTGACATTAATTCAACGCCAAGACTCATCGCCCATGGACGGTTTAGATCATCTGTTCCTCTTGCCCGAAAGGGCCTTGACCATGGACGCCACAAGGTTGCAAAAAGATTTAGCCGGGTTGGACTTCGACGTCAGATTACTACATGAAGCACCCATGGGCAATATATGGTTATGTAAGTCAGTCACCATCAAAGTTAGAACGTTTTTTTTTGTTTATATAAACTTGCAATTTCATTATAAATAAATCTATTGTACGACGCCGTCATAAAGGCGAAGCTTAAATAGCATTGTTACGAATTGTACTGTGTCGCACTACCTGCACATACATACCTAAAATTATTGCTTTTCAATAACACCATTTGATAATCCCCGTATCTATAGTAATAATCCATTAGGGCCGCTTAAATGTATTCGTTATTGTATTAAGGAAAGTAAATCTCTTCCATGAAATCATTATTTAGAATATTTCTATTATAATGGGGAAAGTAAACTGAGCAATTACTATAGTAATATTTCTTATACCTACAGGATAATGTTAAGAACTAATAAGTTCCGCGAGCAAAACAAATTTCTAAAACTTAATAAAGCGTGCAACTGCAGACATTTTCGTAATTGGTCATATTTCACAGATTTAAAGTTTTCCATTATTACAATTATATTCTTCTTTCCGAGAGAATAACATAATGCATCTCAAATTCACGGAGCCATGTTAATGGAAACGTACCATGTTAATTTAAATAAAGTGAATATCATATATTGTTTTAATACAGAACATTACTTATCGTAAACACGAACTGTTATGCTTAAATTTCAAATACGATATCATAATGTAAACATTAAATGTTTTATTTATAACTTTGACGATAGTATGTTTTCAGTGCTGACTTTTATTTTTTTTGTTGTTGCAATTATAATCAAAATATAGGTGCTAGGAAATATAGCAAATAAATCTTGCAGGTACACTTCTATGTGTATAATAACAAAAAAATAATTAATGACTGATTAGAAAATTGTATATATATATATATACAGGATCGGTCATAATTATTTGCCCACATGATGCGACATGCATAAAGAAAATGCTAACTGAAAATTAAATACAATTTTTTCGGTTAATAAAAACGATGAAGAAATTTGCTTTTACTTATAGATAATAATAACATTGGCATAAATCATTATGTGAAAGCAAAGATATATGTGGGCAAATAATTATGACCTGCAGTGTACATACATATAGGGTCAGTATAAAGTTTGGATTGTGTCTGCTACTTGCACACGGATTTATCTCAAACGTTGGCGCTTATATATACACAGTTAACAATAAAGGATCGATTGGATATGCAATTGTGAGTAATGTGTCTATAAAGATAGCCATCTGAAACCGCACAAAGACAGTAAGAGAACAAAAAGAAACATAACAAAGCGACAACAAAGAAAAACAATCAAATCAGAAGTAACTATTACTCCCTGCTATTATCTGTTCAAATCACTGAGAATAAAAACACATTTAAAAGGATATACAGTGAAACCCGCTTGAAACAGACACCCCAATATGGTGTCGGTCACAATAAATTTGACAAATAACAAACTTGTTTGCTTTTTAATGGTAAATATCTTGTGTATTTTTCCGAATGTATTCCGAAAGGTAGATAAAAAAAAACGTACAGAATATAATTAAGTTATCTTTGGAAAATACCATCAGTCGGATATCAATTAGATCTCAGATTGTTGTTAAATTTTATCACTATTACAAGTTATCATGAAAACAAAACAGATTTAAAAAAAATATATCAATAAAATTTTGTAAATTTGGGTAAAGATAGCAAGAACTGTGGGGCAGCACAATAAACACACTGTTCGGATTACTCCCCTCGCACAAAGTATTAATTAATTCGGGACGACACGTGTTTCGGGAATACGTGGATTCCCATTATCAAGACGGATACCGAATCATTCCCGAATTAATTAATACTTTGTGCGGGAGGAGTAATCCGAACAGTGTGTTTATTTTGTAAATTTCACCATTTTAAAAGAAATTATAATTTGATTTAGCGTTACTGCTGACGATGCAACTTATATATGCATACGTTTGTATATATTTATGCGGTGTGAAGTGTTTTTAAGTTTGGTTAAGTATAATTTAACTGATAAACATCATTACATTACTCATATGTTATTTTCCAAAGGTGACTTGTATTAATTACGTTTTTCGTCTGTCCGAGACTTATACTAATCGTGTATATTCATTTGAATTCGTTGCACTTCCTGTGTAAGTAAGTAAATACAAAACAACGATCTAAAATAGGCCAATATTGGGTATCGGGTATTATAAAAACGGTTTGATGACTCAATTGTTTGGTCACATATCACACAAAAGTCACATTCTTTAGCGTACTTAGCCTAGATATGACGGCGGGTACAGAGGTAATTATAACTGGTATTTTGTAAGTCACGTCCAAAAATATGTGCAACAACAGAATCTATATGGATGATATTTATTTAGACTTTCCTATAGGCATGTATATACCGGTTGGGTTTATTAAATATCCATTTAAAATCATTAACATTAATATTTTTAATGTTAAAATGGTACTTTAGAAATATGGACGAAATTATGGACTAAATTGGAAGATAGTTTATATAAGTTTTCTTAAAAATAAAGTTGCACTTGTTATGAGCTTATCAGCAGTTATCAGCATATATGGCTAACTACATCTACGAAGTTTCACGCAATTCAGCTGCCCAGAACTGTCCGAAAAAAATTAAAGTTAAACGACAATCAAGGAATTTTGAAGGGGCCCATATTAAGCGGCAATCGAGGAACTTTGGAGGCGCGTAGAGACCGAACCAGAGAGTATGGGGAGTTGAAATTTGCAAGGTGTACTGAACATATATGGCTAACTATATCTACTAAGTTTCGCGCGATTCGGCTGTCCAGAACTGTCCGAAAAAATTAAAGTTCAGCGACAATCAAGGAATTTTGAATACAAATTGCATAATGAACCTTTTTTTCCCTCAATTCCGACGGGAGGCATTTAAGTTGCTCAAACAATTATGAATCTAAAGAATACCGACACATGCTGATTTGGTTTAAGGATGTTGCTTTGCTTTTAACATATATAGATATTGAAAATTTTTATTTAGAATGTCGGTTTCAATGTATTGTTGCTAGAAGGCTGCCACAGAGCCATAGCTATACTACATTGGTAATCTGGATACATGTATTTCGCTCCTATTAACAGATGCTGATTATCCAACTCGGTATATGTAATAAATAAGTCCTTTGTTGAAGGAGTTTTTATGGACCCCCTCTTGTCGGCAATTATCGGCAGGTTGCATTATATTGATATTGAAGCACAAAATTTAGCTATTTGTATAAAAAAAGAGGAGTTCCGCAAGGTGGTTTGCTTAGATCATTACTTTATATTATATATGTCGATGATTTTCAACTGGCAACTAGTAGTGTTCGCGGATGATAAGTCTGTCCTTGCAATTCCTGTCAAAATTGGGTATATTTCACACGTACAATACTAGAAAGGCAGAAGTATTAGAGATTACCTTTCATAAATTGTAATTCTAGGAGAAAAGTCACCACAGCCAGGCAATCGAAGCATTCAACAAATTATCATAAGCAATTACCTTACAGTTCATTTAAAGAATGAAGTGAGTGATTCTAAAACTTGTTAAATCTGTTTGTTAATGTGTGGCATACATATGTATATTAATTTTGACTATGCATTAGGGGAATTTTATTATTATTATTATATTGTATAATATATGATTAATATATATTTTACTGTTTTAATCAAAGTACTAAAATATATTGTTGTGATGGTCCACCCGGTATAATAAAATGTTAAAATGGAGTGACACCGATTCGTTACGATTTGGATAATGCGAAATTGCATTGTTTTATAACTGAAATATCACTATTAACCTTCCATAAAGACAATCACTACTGACCTTGTTCAAGATTCCTGACATTATAAATGTATCTAAGATATGCATGGAGATAGAGCATTCTTTCCAATTGCAAATTTCCTATTGTTATCTTTGCGCTTGCAAAAAAAAACTGAATCATCGTTTGAACTTTGGACATTGCTCTATCCAATCCCTGATAGAATTAATATTCGGGGCGATCTAATTTCATAGACGTAGGTTAAGGTCAATTAATTAAATTTGTAAATTTATCGGTTTATCGGTAAGTCGACATAAAAGCAAACGCAGATACCAACTGAGTACCCGTAAATAAATATTTATAGTTATGCTGTGTGTTAACATTTTGTATTCACTTCCTGGGTGTAATATGACACGGCTAGAAAAATGTTTATTGTAATCAAGCGTTTACAATAGTTTTCTAATGCATGTAACACTCCTTTGAGTAAGTATATGAATGTATGCATTGTGATTCATTGTAACGGGTGAGAAATACTTATTTTTGATCTTATTGGGTACGAGTCTATGTAGGTGGTGATGTATGTATTTATGCCTCACACATGTACAACACATACATGACATTTGCCTTCTTATTCATGATGGCGTTGCATTGATTAAATATGAATTGGATAAATTAAAACCTGCATACTGTCAGCGTTGGAAAGTCCATTACCAAACTCTTTTATCCAAAATTTATTATAATTACATTATAAACTGCTCTTCAGGTAAAGCTATTTTTATAATTCAAAAAAGTCATTAGCGTAAAAATATTGATTCTCACCCACCTTTATTACGAAATTAAAAAAATTAAAGTTACCGTGGATTTTTATTTCTGAATTGGTTGTTCATGCTACTAATATATACAAAATAATGTAGGGGGCAAGGCTTTATTTGCTATAGTGCAGTTCAAGTTTTGAAGGAAGTATGGAGATCGTACCCCACGTTGTCAAATCTATTTAGGTAATTAATTTTCCAAATGTTGTCGCTCTGAACACTATAGTAAATTTTATGTTGCTAACTTATAAATGTCAATCTGTGAATTTATCGTGGAAAGATTTGTATTTATGGGTTATGTTCCTATACGAATGTTGATAGAAT
>JARFOC010001011.1:0-25768 GCA_031763485.1 Osmoderma eremita | reverse complement strand
TTTGTAATTCCTTAAATAGTTATTCATTTTGTCAAAGAGGGGGTAGTTGCTTTATATAGAGTAAGTTTAATTATTTAATGTTAGTCTGTTAATGAAGCCAATGTTTTGGCGAAACAATTGTTACTTTTATTTTTAATATAGTGAAGATTTATACCGTTTCAAATGGTTTATTTACATACTTTTTTCCAATCACACGCTAGTTAGTGTATCTAGTCGATCCAAGTGTCGAAGTATATCGAGAGTCGGATATATTCGACGTTCCAATCGATTGCCGAATCGTCTATGTCTATGGAGCAAAGTAGATTATGTAGCCGTTACCCAAGGGAGATTTGTATCGGAGTAAATGTGGAAAAGTTTAAAATCAATAGTTGTTCCGTGTTTGTTAAGACACGGAAGAGGGAAGTTCGAGCCCCCAACTCTTCATTCGAAGCCTCCAAACCCCTAAACCTCCACCCTCGAGTCTCCTACTATATATAATTTAAGTTTCTAGTAGTGGTCTATGAAAGGAAGAAGTTCCCAGATGCAGTTGAGGGAGGAAATTGATGATGGGAAAGGAAATATTAAAACTAGAAAATTTCCGATTTATCCCGCATAGATTCACGAAGCGAAAATTTCCTCAAGATTCTTACAATAATAGTCCTCTGACGATTAAAGTGAGTTTAGCGTTGGATTTTTAGCAATTTAATTGCCAAATTAAAACCGTAAGAAACCGCACGGTATAAATAAACCCCATTCATTCTCAAACCACAACCGTTTATTTATCTTCGGGCAAAAAAGGGTTGCCAATAGCAGGTAGCACCAATCCCCAACTCAAACAATTAGTCAGTAATTCTTATGTAAGCCTGTAAAATAGCTCTTCCATCCATAAAGGGATTGCTTGGTCTTACCTTTGTCTACAAGAGCAATAACTTAGTTTTAATAGTCCATTAAAATGTAGCCATTTACTTGTCTAGAGTCTAGACGTCATCTGTTTATCGTAGCCGTATGTATATGTTATATACAGGGGGTGTCGGATTACAATATTTTAATACAAAGCGCCTCGAAGTGCGAATATATCAATTCATAATTACTATCAATTTTTTTAATACAAACGCGATCGCGTTAAAAAAGTAAAGCTGCAAAATGTTGATTGTCCTAGTATTGATCTTATACAGGGTGTCTACGGTCTTGTGATTTTATTTTCAAAGAGTGGTTAAACATTTCAAAATAAAGTCATTAACGTAAATATATCTTAACAAAGTTGCATAATAAGGGAGATATTAATGTTTAAAAAAAAAATTCATCTGTTTATCGTAGCCGTATGCATATGTTATATACAGGGGGTGTCGGATTACAATATCATAATACAAAGCGCCTCGAAGTGCGAATATATCAATTCATAATTACAATCAATTTTTTTTTAATACAAACGCGATTCCGTTAAAAAACTAAAGCTGCAAAATGTTGATTGTCCTAGTATTGATCTTATACAGGCTGTCCTACGGTCTTGTAATTTTATTTTCAAGGGGTGGTTAAATATCTTAAAATAAGGTTATTAACGTAAAAATTTCTTAACAAATAATAAGAGAGATAGTTTTTAAAAAAAATTGTAGTTTTTTTAAGTGGTGATTAAACCAGCTATGCAGTGACAACTAACGAAACAGCTTGACAGATGGGAAAAGTTACAGACATCAGCCTACTAAGTAAAAAATTCACTAATAACCTATCGTTTACGTTTACTTTGCACAAGTTGTTGATCATATCGTTTTAGCGTTAAAAACCTTTTTTATGATTGGTTAATCACCACTTAAAAATTAAAAAAAAAATTAAACCTGCAAATTTTTTTAAACATTAATATCTCTCTTATTATGCAACTTTGTTAAGATATTTTTACGTTAAAAACCTTATTTTACGTTGTCTAATCACCCCTTGAAAATAAAATCACAAGACCGTAAACACCCTGTATATCTATATATACAGGGAGTCTCTTGTTATTGGAAATAAAAAAATATAATATCAACACCAGGAACAGTCTAAACGGAAAGTTGAAGTGAATGTCATATGTCGATTATATAAAGAACTCAAAAGTAATATACGTGTACCTATATACAGGGTGTTTATTTGGTTTTCAGCAACAATATTAATAAAATTTTAAATACTGATTATTAATTTTTTGTTTTAGTTTTTTTTTAAAAGTATTTTCAGCACTAAAAATATTATGTTTCATTTAGGGGCAGTGAATAATAATCTCTTGGCGTAAATACTTTTTGACATGTGACACTTAGTTGACATTTATATGTTGATTTTTATTCTGATGGGAAATTAATTTGTAGCTTCAACTACTTGATATCTCATTCTGATTTCCAAAAAGAAATCTATTCAAACAATTTAAGGTTATTTTGATAGATTTCGTTATGACGTGATTTTTTGAATGTGTGAATTCTAACATTTATTAAAATATCTTTTAAAAACAAGAACATCCGGGGTCCAGATTCAAATGCAATTCCTACTTACAATTAGAGAACGCTATGTTCTTGGTTATCATTCAAGATTTGCCACTTATTCATGATATACTAAATTACCTTGCAAGAGAATTGTTTCTCGTGTCGAATTCTGGAGGTAGGGGGAATTTTGTTTGTTAAATCGATACGATATGCTTCCATCAACGTCAGACGGGCACAATTTCCCAGTCCTCAACTGAAACGTACGTGTACCTAAGAAGATCTGCATGATGGGAAGACAGTAGCAAAGTGTTTGCTTTTGCCAAGGGAATAATCGAATAATAAAAAGGAAGTTTCTCATTTACGGAAGCCCAAATTCAAGATATATATATTTACAGCGCACGCATCCTTGTATACTAAATGAACTGGAATTAAGAATGGGTTGAAGATGTTTCGCTCTAATGACCCAGGGAGGGGTGGAAGTAGATATTCCGTTTAGTTCCATAAATATTCATCGCACACATTAAAGTAATTTTCCGTTTCTGTCCTTGGATATGGCACTGCGGAATTCCCACAGTTGCAATGCGGGATTATTTCGGGATAAAATTGAATGGAAGAAACGAAGCCATTATAATGGGACGAAATCACGCGTTCTGGGAAAATTTAGTGGAGGTCGTTCCGTTTCAATCTGGAAAGAACAAGCTTAGGTATTGATCCAAAAATATTTACATGTATATATTTATGTATGGGAGGTAGGAAATCCCGTCGAAGATATGCGTCAAAATAGGTCATTAAAGGTGTGGATTTTAAGGCCTACAAAAAATGATTTGTTATGAACCAAATATGTACATATACAGGCTGTTTAATAATAAAAAAAGACCGATCCCTAGCGCCTTTATTCATATGCCGATTTTAATGTAATTTGTTTCCAATGCTTGTGGTATTTTGTATATGAAAACTGAACTACAATTTGTCCTCAGTCCGAAAGAATTTGGCGTGTTTGAAATTCATTCCTTTTGTTATCAAAACCGATTTCATTAGAACCAAATTTGCATAGAACATTGTGGGTCAACTCCCAATGATATTTGTGTGAAGCTATTTTGGACGATTATGGTATAAGATAAAACGAATTTGCTCCAATATGCTTGAAAATCACCCCAAAATAATACTGATGCGAAATCACGTTTCAAAATCTGAAGGAAGTATTCCTTTTACGATGAAAATTGATTGGAACGCTCGCAAAAAAATTAGGTTTTTAGGACGCCCCATCGAAAACCGTCAAAATTATGAGTTGAATCGAAAAATATTATTCTCGGAAATGTTTCTTTCAAATTGATTATACAACGGTTTAGAATTTTAAAATTTTTCCTTGGAGTTTATGGGACGCCTTTTAGTATATATTAAATCCCATATGACATCAAAGGATCGGTTTAAGAAACATAGCAAAAACATCATTTTAAGACGGAAAGAATCTAGATTATCTCGCGTTATATACCCGCATATCTTATATTTACCAAAAAAATATATGTTTATTTGCATCCTTTGAGGGTACAAAGAAAATAAAGTAAGAAAAACGACTAAGCCAAGACTGACAAGTACTTGTTTTGATACACGTAGCCCTGGATATTAAATCGTTTCACGTAAATCTTCCCAGATCGCTTGACATTATAATATATGAAGACAAGCTTGGAGTAGAAAGGTTTGTTTCCACCTAGTGTTTCCGGTAATAAATATAGAGTGGGAATCATTGTTTAGTTTCCCAGACTGAGTGGATTGCAATTAGTTGGAAATATTACTATTTGTATAGTAAGACATTATTGTAATGTTGTTCTAAAAGAACAATATGTTTAGTTAAGAAACTGGATTGTTTTAAGGAAATAAAAAAAGCGTTCTGTTTTATGTTGGTATGCAGTAGGTTTGCGTAAGAACAGACGAAAAGATATTAGATGTGTTTATGGCGTATATTTAGTATCATTTCGTTTTTATATGCATACAATTCTTTTTATTATTGTGTTGTGGGAAAAAAAAATTTTTCTTTTGCGTAGGGCTTCTTTATCTGATGTAAAAGATATATCTAATAAATATATCTAAAAAAAAAATTCCACTACAGTAATATAGAAGATTAGACTTGCCAAAATTTGCTTATAATGATAAACAAAACAAAAACACTGAGGTGATAATTGCTTGTATTTCTGTAGTAATAAAAACAATAAAAAATTTCCCTTTTAATTTTTATCCCATAAGTAAATTTAATATTCCAGAAAATCTACATAAGCAAATTAGCTGGTGCCACGCGGATAATATCACTAACATACTCAGAAAGGAGCAGACTTCTTCGTAAATACCTAAAGGTGTTACAAGCCAAGAAAGAATGCGTAGAATATAGATGGGAAACTACTTGATACTGTGTATCACGTCTGCATTAAAACCTCTAGTGTTTCGATCCTATCTATGCGGAGCTTAAGCTGTCTGGAAATGTGTTGTGTTCCAGTATAACGAGAATTCGTTAGATTGTTACCTTATCCTTCCATTAAATGTCTTGCGTGTCAGCAGTATCTTGTCCATGCAGATAAAATATGCATTTTAACTGTCAGAAACCCAAATAATGAAACCGGAAGTAATAATGTACAGCTGATTCGACGATTTGGCAACCGTGTGTCGAATTCTCATAAACTCTGTACTGCATTCGGAGGTTGAGACGATCTACAGCGAAGATTCCTCTCACATTATCCAACAGTCATAGTCTCACATACTCTCTTAGATAAAAGTTTATGTTCATTAAGCATTAAAGTCAAAAATGTTTAGCTGAATTTCAACATATAAAAGTAAACGGCACCTTTTGAATAATAAATGTAATAGGAAAGGCCTTACCATGCATAGTTACCCAAAGGTTATGATCCCAGATATTTTCTTAAATAAAATTGCATTTCATTAAGCATGAAAGTCAGAAGATGTTTACTTGAATTTCAATATTATGTTATGTTAACATCAAGTGTAGATTTTTATACTTTCGTTAGGTGTGTGTTTGTCCCAAAAAAAGAGAAATGAACCGATATGTACGTTATTGCAAAGAATATTTACAAGAACATTGTCGCTATCGTAATTGTAGTCAATACCAACTACGGTTTTTATATTTATACCTAGTATATCTTTATATCTAGTTTGTCTTTGGAAACCCTTGTTTCCGTTTATTATTCCGAAATTCAGACTCGACGTAATTACGGAGTTCTTCTTTGGGGAACTTCTGCTGCAGCAAAAAATGTTTTTATAGCTCAAAAGCAACTTATCAGAGCCGTCAGTGGCATACAGCTTAGAGATTCATGCAAGCCTATCTTTATCGCATATGAGTTCTTAACTCTATCTTCTCTTTATATTTTGGAAGCTCTCTACATAAAAACAAAGATCAGTACTTGAAACACAGTACAATGTTCATGCATACGAGACTCGTCACTGTAACAATCTATTCTACCCTTCCATCATTTAGATGTTTATGCTAGGGGTCTCCAATATTTAGGCAGAAAGCTTTACAATAAATTGCCATCTCATTTTAAGAAATGCATTAATTTTAGAGAAACAGTCAAGAAATTTTTAATTAGTAACTGTTATTATTTCATTGACGATTTTTTACTTTGATCCGGTTTGATATATTTATCGTTCTAACTGCTCGTTTCTGCATTTGTGTATTATTATTTTATTTATTTAAGTTTATGTTTAAGTCTAAATTTAGGTTTTCCTTAGTTTAGGTTTATATTTGCTTCTATACAGGCGCCTTAGTTTATTTTAGTTTATCTTCGTCTTTTTCACTCTGTCTTGACTGATTCTATTGTCTTTGGCACCTTTGAATCAATAAACGTTACTTACTAACTCAGTTTAAAAAAATCTTGAGGACTAGTTCTACAATAGGACTGGATCAACGTTGCAAGAAATGATAAATGCTGGCCGACCTAGCCAATACAACTAGAAGGGTAAATACTAAACGCAGTAGAAGAAGATACTGGGCATAATAAATCACTAGGTCTTTGGGCCAATTTATCTCCCAAATGTTCCGGAATTACCTGTGCCCAAACCTCCACAAAACATGACACTAAGCGACGATGGAAGTGCTGATGATAAAAAGGCAAATGGAGCCCTGTTATGTTGGCAGACTCTTGCTGGACGCTGAAGAGATGCAAAGTACAGCCGAAAGTCATATATCAGCACGTTTTCCAAATAAATATATCACTTTGCACGTCATTTTTTCATGATTTATACACATATTATAATATATACTTTCACATAACTTCATTGCTTTGTCACTCTAAAACCCTGCCTGATAGAAAAATTCTGAAAACGGATATGAAATAAGTGTAAGAAATACTATCAAGTTCACCCATTTACCTCGTGGGAAAAAATAAATCTGAAATTTTGTTGAGCGCTACAATGAATTGTAGATTGGGAATTATATTTATTTATTGATCGACATGAGTGTGGCTTCCGTTCTGAATCTAATCTTTATTTGATGTTAAGCACCTATTTGACATAAATTTAAAATTGCTTTACGAAAGATACTTTTAAAAAGGTGTGAATATGGGGGGTAACATATAGAAGACCTCGTGGATACCTTCAGAATTATCAAACAATATCCTCGGAGTACCTCCTACATTGAAAAAAAAATATATTTGTCGAACCGAACGGACTCTCATTAATATGCAAAGTATATTACAACCGAATGTTGATACAAGCAGACAATGAGGCGTATAGACTTAATACAGAGAGACACGAGCCAGGGACAAGTGCTGTAAGCGCGCGCATTTAGTTTGACGTGATATTTTGCTTCACCGCGTAAATACAGAATTAAGTGAACCTCCGGTGAACATGCCCGACGGGTGAACCGTTTTGCCGGTAGATTTTAAATTTCTCGAATCAATGGGACCGGAAATCATCGGCAGGGGTATACCAAGTGATTCCATCGAACATCTAAGGAGCATCTTGATCAATTCTCTGCCGCAAGAGAACGTGGGCTACCAGGATCGCAAGCGCTTTCAGAATTTAAAGAGGGTAAAATTTAACACGAATTTAGGTGAGAGAAAATAGTATTTTCATTATTCGAAGAAACTATTAACTAATGAATGTTCTTTTTTGCGGTGAAATATTTCTTAAAATTGTAGAAAATAAGAACAACTAAATAGGTTCAATGCTAGTGATAATTTCTTATCATATCTGACGAGTTCGGCTAACATTATCTATGTATTTATTGACCATTCACACTTTAGTGAACGGTGAACAAATCTCATATTTATTAATATGTATTTACATTTCATAATAACTAGCGATGACTACATCTCTCATGAATTCATTATAATAAACCTGCACGAAGCAATTACACATCGCTAGAGCCTAAAGGAATTCTGTTTGTATATCTTCGCTATTTTGACCTTTCAACGTAAAATGTGTTTTTCTTCTCTTTTAACTTTTAATAGTTAAAATCTAGAGGACATGAAATTGATAAAGCGCTTTCTACATATCCGTATTTATTAAAAAAAATACGCGTTGGTGTTTATATTTGACACCTACCTGAAATCGTAGCTATATTCCGGGTAAAAACTCTAATAAGAAAGAATAAATTGAACACATGCTATACGTGATAAGGTGCATGGCAAAACCATAACGAATTCCCAGAAGTTCACTCACTCTCGTACTGATAAAGAAAATGTTACGAGATAAACATACTTCTACATGACACACAATCTATGATTAATAGCATTGGTAATGCAAAGAAATTTCTTCCGTTTCTACCAAAACGCGGTCTAATATCTCTTCTATAAAAGGAGGGTAAGAAAAAATGACTATGACTATATACCGAACGACCTTCAAGGTCGTAACTTTTCTACACCGTAAGTAGCAGGCGTGCATATTTTTACCTTCGCACCGTGTTTTTGATATCCTTACGCACAAACAGCTGTAAATAAGATGTTACCATACAGTAAAATGTTTATTTAATATCACTGACGTATAAGGTGCGACATACAAATACAGACAAGGTCGCATGTATGGAAATATACAAGGTGTGCGTAAAAATTGTCACACAAATCGTCTTTTTTAAACTCATATTTTAAATAGCTAGAGAATGACCATCTTCAGAGATACATTTCATTTAAAATTTATAAATGCTTCTTCAATAGTTTAAGTATCATTATTAAGAGTAAATAAACTTCAAACGCAAAAATATGGTTTCCCACGAATAAAAGAACATTCTTTTCATTGGAAGAAGCTTTTTGATTTAGTAATTTTTTTTACATCAATGTTATAGAAATTCTTGCCAATATGCGGTATTTTTTACTTATCTCCCTGTATATTTACGAAGCGCCCGTGATTATGGATTCTAATCTAATTCTTTTCCTGTTCCAGCTGGCTCCAGACCATCCTCAGCAAATAAAGGTGAGCCACACCCACTAACAACCCAAAATACATTTTTTTCTTGTACACATTTTCCTAAAAATAAAAATTTATCCAGAATTAAACTTTTACAGTGACCGTAAAAATGTTCGTATCAAATGGGAAAATATTTCAAAAAATTTCATGGATTTTCCTCATTTGGTGCAAACTTTTTTGCCTTCGCTGTATATATGTATCTGTTTGTCCGGTTTTGGTCATTTTTGAAACGAATTTTAGGAACGACAATGCATTGGTTCGCTTATATAGGACCAAATCCCCCAGAATACGAAGGTAAAAAGAGTGGTAAATACGCTTTACAAAAAAAAAATTGAAAGTGTTTGTTGACTTTTGTGCAAGCCTCGCGGGCGTCCAAAATTAAATCCTACCTGGTCATTGCTATCTTTATTTGTTTATTATTTGAGATAAGAAATCCACGGTATCGGGAATTCCACACACTACAAATTCATTTAATAAAAATGAATTATAGCTGTTTAAGTTGCAGGCGAGAGAAGTCCCTGGATTAGCTTTATTTGCAATTTCCTCTTTAAATACTTCTTTGCAAAAGAACACTATGGGCTTTAGATGCTAGAATCACCAAAGACTTGGATGAATTTAATTTGAAACTTCTTCAGGTTTTTTGAATTGGGAAAGAAAGAGAAAATTTCGCTGTGATGTGTACTCAAGTAGCACCACCAGGAAAAGTCTACTTGATTTTCATGTATTTTTGTGAAGAACGAACGACGTGCAAATTATATAGCCTATCTCTTTCCCTCTCATCATTGCCTTTTTTTAAAATGTGTGGATTGGTGTCTGCGCTAGTTTCCTAAGAAAATCGTGCCTCACCTCTATGTTTCCCAATAAATTGGAAATTTAAAATATTAATGATTTGAAACGTTCGATTTTCGGTCTTGATTCAATAATCAGAAAAGATATCACTAATTTGGCTATTTAACCGACTACGTGGTTGCGGTAATAACAAATGAATTAATTTTGGATGCCCTGGATTTTTATTTATATTGTTACTAATAGTTTGCGTATTGTATTGAAGTACTTATATTATTGACTAATCACCCTTGTACCTTATACTTTTAGTGTGGTAATTAATTTATAAATTACTCCCTCTAACGATACTTCCGTAAAAAAAATAAGAGAAAGGAAATCTATTGTTTTATAATCTACAAATTGTAGTTCATTAAATTTAATTAGATTATAAGCATTCATAATTAATTTAATGTGTGCGGGAAAATTACACAAGGCAGAGAACACCTTGAATATTTGAATTTAGATCTGAATTTAGACGCGTAGGTCAGTTTCCTCTGCCCTAAAAATACTCTTGTCGATACTTCACACGTAAAATGTAGACATTAGACAGTTATTTTGGTGTTTTAAGAGCCATACGAATGCTTTAGTATCTAATTTTACTAACGCTTAAACGAACTAAGGATGTTAGAAATAAAAAAGAAGTGCCTCGTGCTGTTGAGATGCGCAACGAAGGCGACCGATTCATATTTTCCCATTAAAAACAAAACTTTTTCCGTTTTATTTTTCCAGAAGACCCCAAAGCACGCCTAAAATCAGTCAAGGAGCGTCAATATGAAGAGAGAAAGAAGAAATTGGAGGAGATGCAAGAACAAGCCCTGGCCCTGCAGCGGTTCAAGGAAAAGACGAAGATAGAGAGAAGGCAGCGGATGGACGAGTTGAAACAGAAAGAGGACGTGAAGCGTCAATTGGTGGAAGACAGAAAGAAGGCGATACACGACGCCGAGAGGGACAGACTGGAGTCGATACTGAAAAGGAATCAGGAGAGGGAGGTCAGGTTAGAAGCTAAGAAGAGGAACGAGAGGCATTCAATTGTCTTTGCGTTCGGTTCCTCAACACCTAGGATGCTCCAACCTACAGATTCCGTCGGCTCGTTCTGGGGTCACAGGCGGGCCACTTCGACGCAGAACATCACCACGGCAACGGCAGCACCACTCACCAGGAGGCAATCCGAAAGGGAGTTGGATGGTGGCATGAAGAAACGCGCTACGTCAGCCGGTGGTTTGGAACGTTCTGTTGAAGGTACTACACACTATTCATATAGACTGTAGAGCATGGTGAAAGTCAGGATGGGTTAATTTTCTTTGCCCTATTTTTGTTGTGTATGACGCTACGTTTGGTTTTTTGGCACGCGTCTTTTTTTTGATTTAGTAGTTTCTTTTCTTTTGGTAGATGTGTATTTATTTATTTACAGATATGCGAATGTCAACCTCTATGTATGAAATAATGAACTGGGGACATGGAACATCCACCCCCACTGACAAAACAATATCCGGTTATCCCACAAATACAGACGACTCTGGTGTCACAGCTAATATTGGTATAGAGATGCCATATATCATTGATTTATTCCTTTAATATTAATTAAGTTGTCATAATTGTCGTTTGCGTGTTCTTTTTTTGTTAATTTCGTTTTAAAGCAGACGCATTTTGCAATCAACATCATTCCATATATGATTTTATTTACTATAGGGTGACCCATGATGTATTTTATAAAGAAAAAAGTTACTACATTATGATTTCTTTTAAACACAGAGAAGCTTCATATTATGATCTTGACTTTATAAGAATTAATTACATCATTAAATACATACCAATTGATGGTTAACAAATTTTATCAATTTTGCACTGCGTGTGACTAGGATCGTTTTCTTTGGCAAGTTTGTTACCGCGGTGTTTTGTCACCATTCTCTGATCTAATTTAGTTAGCGACTTAGTATATGGTCCCGATATACTTCTGCCCCACTCCAAATAATCTATCAGAATCATCCGATTTTTTGTCCCAGAATTAGCCAGGCCGATTTCTGAACACGAATTTTTTTGGGTCGTGGAAAACTAGAACGCTTTCATTCTTCGGTTTGCTCTTTAGTATCTGAATCGTAGTGATGGGCCGATCACAAAAAGTTTGAGTAACTTCCTTCGAGCAGAATTCGAGCATTTTGGAATCTATTTGATCCAAAGGTCACATCGAAGTCTTGATGAACAGTGTTCCATAGAAACTGTGCAAATGCCTTTGCTATAAGTTTGAGGCCAACTCGTCGATCTTTTAAAATCACGTTATGGACAGAATCAATATTCAAGTAGTTATAAGACATCGTCCATTTTGTCTACTAGAAAGTTTTCAGAGTACGTTACATTTGAAACACATACAGGTATAGAAAATTTTCATCTTAGATAACGATTTCAATGTATTACTGCTAGAACGTTGCCAAATCGTACAGATCGCCCGTTCCGTAATATCGGCAGTTGTTGGGAATGCCGCAGTACGTAGTGCGCTCTCGCCGCGTAAGCATAATAAATGTGCGCGTGCCAGATTACTGCGAGATGCGATCAGCGCTGCCCGCTCACTTGCGTATGGATCTAGCGAAGGCAGAATTCCGACCACATACATATGTTGCATTGGCAATAATAATATGGCCTACATTATTAAAATGTAATATCGTAACATACACACTTAAAAAAATCGGGACGACTTGTTGGGTTAATGCAACTTTGGCTGTAAATGGGTTTAATAAAAACGACCAAAATAAATGGTTTTATGTTCAGACACATAAAAACTACTTGAATCGAAATAAAAAATTATTCTATTATTTACAGGGGTTTATAAAACATCATAGCAACAATTAAGGCAGATAATTCTAAAAACTTAAAACTTATATATACATACATATGTTTTCCTTCCATACAAAGAAAAATATTGTACCGAATCCATCTTTCGGCAATATTTGAAGCCTCCTCATGAACATTTTCTTTTGGTATTTAATTTAACATTATGGGACATCCTGTAGCATGCTTTATAATCATACTTCTGTTATGTATCGTAGCTTTATCACTCGCAAATATATTCTTTGTTTTCGTTCTACGTTTATCGTCTGTTGGCGCTAAGAAAATATTAGTTTTAGTCCTTTATCATCATCAAATTTTAATTTTGCTTTTTTCGGATGCATCTGTGCTATTTTAATTGGCTTTGTATTCGTTTGTGTCCCTAGAGCGCTTACCAGAGTATATACGCATTTTGTATAGTTAACGGTAACATAATGAGCAAAATAAGCACCAATTCATTTTGTATTTTAAGTGATTCTACATTACCTTATAATAATAGCATGACAGAAACGCTAAAATCGAATCGATTGACCAGTTGCTTTGCAATACACGGATTTGCTTGAAGAGCACTGATTCTTGTGGTGTATATATATAATGTTAGATGTACATTGTATTCAACTTTTGGGTGTTGAAATATGAAATGCTATACACTGAAATCAAGGATTTGTATGACAAAATCCTCATTTACCAGTGTATATCACTTTGAGCCGAAGTAGCACCTTTACTTACTTTGAAGAGTAGTAACAAAATGATTACCTCAATAAATACAGAAGCAATTTCTATGTGTTTAATAACTAAAGCGCCGATACAAATGAGATTTAGGGAAGTTTTCTTTGGGATAACAGATCTTTTTATTTTTAGGGACAATACAGGCCCCACCAGCAGGCTGCGCCAGTGGTTACGTCGGCCGTCGGCGCACGGATCTGATGCCTACGATACCGTCACGCGACTCCCCTTCGGCGCCCTCTAGAAAATCGTTCACTAGATCACCAGGTAGGGCATACTCCATGTCGCGCTTAGATCAGCTGGCCAAGCCTCGCAAACGCCCGTCAGATCTGCCCTCCCTGGCGGAGGGCTCGGCTCCGTCCCCCCTACGCTCCCTAAACCGTCCACAACAATCCTCTGTTAGCCGTAGCATGAGCCACCTAGCCGTTAGCAAAGCGGCCCCGCAAACCGAGCGGCCCTTGCGAAAATCTGATAGTCGCAGCATGCACCAACTGTACGCAGCTGGCCCGTTGCCACCGCCACGCACTACACGTGCCACACAGCTCAGGCAGCAAAAACTTGCGTCCGCAAGTCAGGAAGGTAAGTTGCATGATTCGGAATCAATGAAATCTAAATGCCTTTTCGACGTACCCCCCAAAATTTGGAATCAAGAAGGAGTGATTAGCACATTTGTAGCAATGTGATCCCCGAATTAATATATAGTGCTTATTTCACAATGAATGTAAAGAATGCATAGTCTTAACATGGTTGGTTATTCACAATAGCACGATTAACTTGAACTTTGTAATTATTTATCTTAGAAATAAGTAGAGAACCTTCCACAAAAATTTAAGAGACATACGCGAATGAAACGGGTCATCTAAAAGTCAATTTACCATTTCCATTTTCCTATAATATTTCAAGACCAACCAGGAATCTCCCACATCCAAAGCCGTGGATAATGCCGTGAAAGGAGGTCACTCTATGGCTGAAGATCGACCGTTGCAACTACCTTTGTAAGTAAGGAATTTTAAAAATCTGCACACGGTCGAGTATGGAATCACATACGGTTGGTCTCCAGAAAGTCTGGAATATTGTATGTTGAACGAGGCGTCCCTCACCGTTCCATCTTGGGACCCCTGTTGTTTGTCATCTTTGGGACATTAGAGTAAAAACGGTTTATGTTCTTGTTAAGACTATGTATTTTTTACGGTTATGTGTACTGCACTTAATACTATCGTAATAAAAATGTCTTTACTGTATGTATATATGTAAAATATATAACAACTACGTATCTTCTATATAAGTACTTATTTTGTATATTTTCATGAGGTAGATGGTTGGTTTCACACACGTCCACAAAATACACTAAATAACACGAAACCAAAGGTGGTAGGTAAGGGAGAAGACAGCTCTTGCTTTAGCTTTTCATGATATTCAATCTTAGCCAAACGAAAAATCATCATTAATAAATTTAAATTTGCTTAGATAATCTACACATCTATTTATATTTATTTTCGTTGGTTATGACTGTATATGCATGTATGTATTTAATAAAATGTCATTAATGAAATAAAATAAATTTGTATCCGTTTTCATTGGACCTCGAGGCTTTAAACAGGTAAACAATTCCTTATTATATGTCTCTTTCAATACTAATCCGATCAGAGATTTCTGTACACGCACTAACAGTAATATAAACCATTATAGTTTCTTTTTTTTGTGTGTGCAGTATAATATATATGTACTTCTATTTGGGTTGATGCACAAATTTTCGTAGCATTTCTTCGTCAGTTATTGCAAAAAGAAATCTTTGGAAAAGAGGATGTGGAAGAGTAATTCTACGCATCAACATTTTTTTAGGAACTTACTAATTTGTCTGATTTACTAAAAAAAATTTCTTCGCACCTATGTAGCAAACTTGTTATTTCCATAAGCTCACAAGCCTTAGATTTTACACGTAAATTAAAACAAAGAACCAAAACAAAAGAGATGGTGGTGGCTCATTATATTTCCATGATATCCATTTTCGTTCCTGACATTTTTTTATTGTATAATACAATAACACTAACACATCGTCACTGTCGCTACAATAAATTATTCTTGCCAATCGGATTTTGTCAGTCCACAAATTAATGTTTTAAAATTGTTAGGTCCATCACGACCCAGCAGTTCGTTGAGTCAACAGAGCACAAGTAGCGTAACCAGTTCAGTTAATATGAGGACTAGACCTATAGCAGCACCCAGACGACCCAGGCCCGTAAGTATAGCGGTAACGGGTATTTCGACCGACCTGAAGAACGGTATGGGGGAATCGAAGAGACCGGAAACCACCAAACCGCCATTGCCCAAGACCCGCAAATCCAGCCTAGTTAAGTCATCTGAGAAATTGAAGAAGAAATCTGTAACCTCGCCTACAGACGGTTCGCCCAAATTACTAGTCTCTCCAACAAACGTCCCCATAATGCACTGCCCAATCGAAACCAAACCCGTAGTCATAGATGAGGAGACTAAGACGGAAGAAGTCCAAGAGGAGACTAGCAAAATAGAGGATCAGACAAACGAACCTGATGCGAGTACTACGGAAGAAGGGAACCAGGACATGGCCGAAATCAAAGAGAGTATCGAGATGGTGATTGCTAAAGAAGAAACCGAAAAGCTTACCTCTTCACAGTAAGTATAATCCAACCCCATATGAGCCCAACTAACTAGAGTATTTCCTAGGCAAATTGAAATTGAAACGACTTCTATTGAAATAGAAGAATCAGGCGAAACGAAAGAAGAAGTGACAACGGAACCGCTAGAAACCGAACCCGAAGTAACGGTGGAGGTGACGACGAAGGAACCCAGTAACGATAAACAGCAACCGATCAAAAGCGACGAGGAATCTTCAGAGAAGCCATCGGACGATGGCCAGGAGAAAAACGAGGGTATCGATTTGAACGAATCGGTGACCGATATGACGGCGTCCATGATCAAGGTGCGTATCAACACTGAGGAAGAAGCTAAGGCTGCTCTGGCTGAGCGACGACGCTTAGCTCGCGAAGAAGCAGAACGACAAGCTGAAATGGAACGGCGCAGAATCGAAGAAGAACAGAGGATCGAATTCGAAAGGCAGCAGAGAGAGGAGGAGCAACAGAGGCTGCTGATCGAGAAATTACGAGCTGAAGAACAGCAAAGGCTCGAGGAGGTAACTTAGGGTTTATTCTAAATTGGGTTATAAAATGCGTTGTATGTTCTTTGTTTTATCATTTATTGATTGAAATGATCACTTTTAAGGCCATAAAAGAGGCGCAGAAACGCGAAGAGGAGCAGAGGTTGAGGAAAGAGGAAGAAAATCGAATGAGATTACTGAAGGAGGAGACGGAGCGCAAGCAACGCGAAGAGGCGGAGAGGCAAAAGGCTGAATTGCAGGAAAGGCTTAAGAACGAAGAGAAAGAAAGAGAGGCCAGACGTAAGAGGGTCGAAGCCATCATGTTGCGGACCAGAGGAAAGAATAGCTCCACATCTCAGGTGAGGAATCCCTCGGACTCGTACAGTCCCGTTCTGATCCTTTTCCGTTTCAGCAGAACGAGGAGAAAAACGACGAAAATAAGTCTGAAAAAATTAACGGATCCAAAGTAGATGCGTCTGAAAACGGACACAAAAACGGGAAGGACATCGACAACGTGGATGATAATAACATGTAAGTGGAAGGTTTGAGGAGCTTTAAAATCATTTAACCTAAAGACGTTCGTTGCAGAATACCCGTAGACACATTGAAGAATGCTAATAACACGGTTAATAATGTAGATAATAGTTTAAGTACTGATGATACGTTGAATTCAAATAACGCTTGGCAACACAACACGTAAGTAATTTATTAAATCATATTATACAGGGAAGGTGTGATACAAGTCACTCATTTTGTCCCGAAATATTTGTTACTGAAAAAACTAAAAGTAAGTTAAAGAAACAAATGTGCTACGAAACTAAAACAACAGCAACTGACACTCAGCACATCAACTACTAAGTTAGAAGCTTGCCGAATATGTAATTCTGCCACCTAACCACAAAAAATCCATGCTGGAAAGTATTCTTCATTAATGTCACCTGTAAAATGTTATTAACATCGGGATTTTCAAATGTGTAAATTTATCGACTATCGTCTTCAACTAGAATTCACTACTTTAATGATGTTTTATATACTTGGGGACTTCCTCAAAAATTATTTTCAATTCCTTCGGAAGTACCTCCGAGGTTTAAACTTGGGCCCTCTACATTTTAATATTGACATTACAAACCATCTAAAAAGCGTTTCTTTTTTTGTTGTCATAAGTTCTGCGTGTTGGACCTATTGAGGTATGCACATGAAATTAAATGGTATAGTGGTTTATCTTGCAGCACATTAAAAACAGCCACAAGAAAAATTGTAAATGTAACAAATATTTTGGACGGAATGAAGTGGTTCTTGTGGTGGTTCCTCTCGTTTTGTGCAGTTTCGGTATATATGGACTTGAATTAATTGCTTTGATATTTCTCTGTTCCCTTTTAGGTCTGTCGATTTGGGCCGTCACTTTTAATATAATACGAATAGGTGCTTGTGTATATGGACTAATCATTTTAGATTTTTTAAAGTAACAGAGAAAAACAGTAAGGATGATTTTTCTTTTTATCGCTCTAGGATTGCCGTTCCGCGTATGTAAACCCCTTTTTGTAGTGTTTTTATTTTCCCTTCCCGTGTATTCCTTGATGTAAAACAATGGAAAAGAACAATCAAACTTGATTCTAATCTTACGCAAATATACCAGTAATTATATATAAAATAAATGTAATTTTTACCATAATATTTATATTAAAAAGTGCAATAAATAAACAATTAAAAGTACTGAACGGCATTTCTCGAATGGCGTAGGAATGAATAACTTATGAACGTAATTGACTGAGGAGGATGTATCGTAAAGAATGGGTGTCAGATGGAAAACAATAATAAAAGAAAAATCCTGATCAAATACATGAAAATTTTTATTTGATTAATTTTCTTCAACAGGTCCAGGTTTGTATTATCTCCATTGTTGTAGCATCATTACAATCATTTCAATCGATTTAGTTGAATAAAAATTTAAGTACACTGCGCGAAGAAAAACTTGGACGGTAGAGGCATTTTCGTTATAGGGTTAGAAAAGAATGGGCAGTTGTAACATCCAGATTCCAAATTTATTAGTATAAATAATATAAAAGTATTGCAGGGCGTTAGTAATGACTTATTTTCACACACCGTAATGAATATATTTCAGGCATAGTTTATTTGGTTTCGGATATATATTAAAAGGCTTCGTCCAAGTCACTGCGTTGCAGTGTACGTAAAATAAATAAATTGACTTTGCTTTAGTTTAAAATTAATTATTTAATGTTTAATGTATAAATGTATCTTTGTTAATCGAGTGTTTTTGTATGCATAAACACAGTATTATATATATTATAATATTTGTTATTATTTAAAATAAAATTAAAAAAAAACAGTTGGCCCTGTGGTCTTTTAAAAATATGTTTTATTACTTACATCACGTCATGTTAAATAATATAATAATAAATACGTTTTAATTGACTAATTTATTATAAACGTAATTTTTATCTAAATTAAGGTTGTGTTTTGATCAGGATTCCTGACATATCTTCTTTTTTTTTTAACGGAACTTGGTCTCTACTAGTCATCTTGATTCTATGTTTATAAAATTTATAACAACTACTTAGGAAATAAGCTGATGTAAGCACGCTAATATTTTGGAAGTCTCTTTATATCATAATAACTATGAATTAATCAATTATTAATAAATAGTACAGTTAGTTTTGTAGAAGCGGATTAAGTAGTAAAGAAATTAATTTTGATAGTAATAAACTGAACGTTTTTTGTCAGGGTAATTCATCTGATTTTTAAGTGGATGTAATGTAGCAAAAAAACAGGTTTTATAAATAAATATTCTTTGTCCAATTCTAAAAGTATGCGTTTATATTGATTAGTTAATTTACACTTTTTAATGCAAAATTTTGCCGAAAATTTAGTAGCGATTGACTGTGGAGCGAGAGAGAGAGAGATAGCAAACGGATTTTCTGTTTTTACTTTAACACAGTGTTCAAAATGTAACGTAACCTAAAATTTCTCCTTACTATTATTTTTTCAGAAAAACAATTCCCAAGTTCTAACATGCATCTTAATACACAGGTTGGTCGGTTACAACATACTAAATTCTTTTCGGAATATCCCCTATATAAGAATTCTTCAATTCAATGAGCAATCGCATTATTACCCCTTCTTCAATAGACCGCAAGTACTTAAAATAATTGAGGACCTGTGTTGTGTTGAACTAGGGTGTACGCGACAGTCGAGCAGCAAAGATTGGGAAAATCCTCACTAATTACAGTGACACATAATTCAATATAAACAAAATTTTTCTTTCAAAATATTTTTCCCATAAATTAAAGAAAATTATTTCTTAGAAAATCAACTCCTTTGGTTACTCTTCAATCCCGGATTTGCAGTGTGATTTTTTTTTTAAATAAAATTATTGCAATGCGCGATATTAGTGTTACGTTAGGTTTTGCACGCCCTGTATATTTTAGCGTCTCTTCGGAATATTTTATTACTTTACAACCCTAATTACTTATACATTTAAGATATAAGCACATATTAAAACAGACACTTTTATAATCTATCATCCTTTTAAAATAATAATAATTATAAATAATAAATAAAAGAATGAATATTATGTAGAAATATTATTTATTTTGTGTGTTTTTTTATATATTATAATATAGCATTTCGGTAGTAAAGCCTTGTAATCACGTTTATTTAGGACGTGAAAGGCTATTATAAATGTTGAATTAGTTCTAAGGTTCTATTTATATATATTATACATAACCAAAAAAAAATATGTAAACTTATTTTGAATTCCTCCTTTTTTAATGTATCGAGAAAATAAGGAAACAAACAAAAAACAATAGCACACTGTTTTTAGTCTATATAACTAATTACATATTATATTCTGGCAACGCAGTACTTGTTTTTATATATACAGATTACAGATACGACTAAAGATTATTGCAGCATTGTGCGAATGTAACATGTCACAAAATATTACTAATCGCGGGCAAGCTAGATTTTGTGTTACTAGCGTATCGTACATGCTAAGAACGGTGATTTTATGATTTCAATACTATTATCAATTAACAATATAATATTTAATATCTCTTTTTATTATACTTGTAAAAAAATGCTTGTTATATTTTGCTTGTACGAAACATTAATAGAATTTTGTTTATCGAAATTTATGTTAAATATATTTTTAACTATTAAATAAAAACCATGTTTCTTGCAATTTCCTCAACTCTCAACATCACACATGATAACCATTTGGACCGTAGTGTAGACATTCTTAAACTTAACATTTTAAAATTATTTTTATACATACTGGATGTTTCATCTTACCAGGGTGAACCAAACAAACGTTTTCTTAAATAGAACAACCTCTATATTTTTTTCGGATTTCGGTTAAGGCCATGCCTCACACCCGCAATATACAATTTCATTGAATTATACAGCGTGTTTCAGAAGTTATGGTCAATTTTATATGGAAATCACTGTGAGTTCAAGGCCCCTGTATACTGTAAATCACACAGTCTGAAATTATTTTACGTGCATAGATTTTTGATATTGGTTCACTTTTATAGCAAACTGAATACAGGGTGAGTCAAAAATCAAATATATACATTAATTTTTCAATTATTTTAAATGGATCACCTGTATTTTATATCATAAAAAGGAAGTATAGTTTAGTTACTTTCATTTTTATGAAGCACTCTATATCTAAAATCATTAATTTCATATATATATATATATATATATATATATATAATTAATACATTATTCTGTATTAATAATACAATTTAGTGGGCCAACGGCGTAAAGTATACATTGACGATCTAAAACTAGATTGAAATGTAGAAGTAAACGCTAAAATTGGCAACAAACTTTCGCAATATTAATTACTTTCATCCAGTAATTCTCATTCATAGAAACACTAACAATAACATAACAACATGAATAATTACCTGAGTAGATAAATCGTCAATACAACAACATTAGAACAAAAAATCATACATTTTTATTAAATATGAAATTGAAGTATAAATTACCAACATTGCTGTTGTAACTAAAACCACAAGCTGACTTTATGTGGGGCCGAAAGACATATTTCCGCAACGCTCAACAGTCGAATAAGCCGAATATTTAAAATATCTATGGAACAGGACCGTGTTATGAACGTAAAAAAAAGGTTATTTGTTAAAATGTTTTTGTTAATAATAACAGGACACACACAAATACAAACAAATAAAGAATTATAAATAAGAAATTAAAATGAATTTATTATTGCTTAAACCTCTAACTAATCACAACGAACATTATTATCGGCGTTAATTATATTAATATATGACAAAATCTCATTAGTGGTAGAGTCATCTTTCTTGTTGATGGAATCCGTGTCTTTACAAATATAGATTTTCTCCAAGAACAACCTCTTATATAAATTGCTTTCTTGGAGTAAAACTTTAGCATTCTCAAAATCAAAAACATGATTAAAATGGAAATGGTGTGAATCTAAAGCAGTTTTATCGTGTTTATCTGCATTATGAGCGAAACAATCTTGCTTATGATTTTGCAATCTTCTTGAGAGGTATTGTTTGGTTTGCCCCACATACACACCATCGCAATCATTACAATTAATTTTATATATAATATTGGATTTCAGTTCTTTTGGAATCTTGTCTTTAAGACTAGTCAAAAGATTGTTAACAGACTTGGTATTATAAGTAGCCACTTTATATTCTTCAGTGTTACGAACTCTAGTTAATTTTTCTGTTAATCCAGCGATATAAGGGATCTTCAAAAATTTGAAATCACTTGTAGTATGTTTAACTCTATCTGTGGCATTATACAAAATAGTATTAATTAACTTTCTCGGGTAACCATTATTTCTTAAAATTTCGGTAACTAAACCTAGATTCTTTTTGTGAAATGTGTTATCACTTAACCTAAGTACCCTATTTTTAAGCTCTAACACGGTATTGCGTTTATACTTCAAGCTGTGTTCAGAAAAATTATTAAGAATCGTACCTGAACTAATATCCTTCATAAACCAATCCACCAACAAACCACCCTCTTTACTTCTTATTAATGTTGTATCCAAATAATTGATTTTACCATTAAGCTCAGTTTCTAAAGTAAATTGCAAGTGACGATTAACGGAATTGAACGTCTTCAATGTGTTATCCACCTCACCTATTGGTACAGCAGTTATGATATCGTCAACATAACAAAAGAGAAAAGGAACTGAAAAAGGTAATCTAGAAATTATAGTTACCAACAAATCATTCATTACAAAATTCGCCAAAATTGGTGAGGCTGGCCTACCCATGGCAGTCCCAAAAATCTGTTTATAAAAGTTACCATTATATAAAAAATAGCTATTATCAAATATGAATTCTATTAAATTAATGAAATTGTGTTTGTCTATGTATGGTTTTGAATTTCGCTCCAATGCTTATCCAAAGACTGAACAACTAATTCTTTAGGTATGCTGGTAAACAAAGATTTAACGTCTAGTAATACTAATAAATAATCCTCTGGCAATTTTGTTGTTCTAATCTTATCAACTAACGTATACGAATTTACTAGGTTATGGAGTTGGAACAGTGTTGGGTCGCGTTTTTGAAAACGGGGAAGAGAAACTGTAACCGCACACGGTTACGGTTACCTCTAGTAAAACCTTATCCGATATTGAGAAAAATATTTTTTCTCAAATTGATGAAGATGATAATTATTGTGATTAGTTCTCCTTGAGTAGTTTTCCAGTAGACTTTAACTCTATTCAAAAGGAAACTAATAGCGAAAAATTATTAATGCAAATTTTAAAAAAACGTTCTTCATAGATGGCCTAAATCTGTCAATAATATAATTAAACCGTTTCTTTTTTATTAAACGCCATGAGTTTCCCATAGGGGATAATTGTTTGGTGTGGAATAATAGGATAGTAAGTCGAAGGAAACCGCGACCACAAATATTACAACAATTGCATAATACTCATATAGGCAAGGTTGAAACGAAATCGATTGCTCTTTCTTATGTGTGGTGGCCATAAATTGATAAACAAATTGAGCTAATATGTCGAAATTGTGAAAACTGTAATCTGCACAATAATAATGTGCCTAAAGTAGAACTGCATCCGTGGTGTCAGAACCATGCGAAGGTATTCATAGATCATTTAGGTCCATCTTATGGTAAATATATTCCAATAGCGTTAGATGCATATACAAAATGGCTTGAGGCTACTATTGTTAATTCAATCAATAGTAATACTACTATTAGTGTCTTACGTTTAATTTTTGCTCGATTTGACTTACCTAGCTACTAGTCTACGATCATGCTGCTCAATTTGTTGGTGAAGAATCTAGTTCATTGTTGAAGAAAAATTTGATACAAAATATTAGAAACCCACCGTTTCAACCTCATTGTAATGGTGCGACAGAAAACAACGCCAAATTAATCAAAAATGCTAGTAAAAATGCCGCGGGGAATAAAAATAATGTTAATTTCGATATAATTCTATCCATTTTTTAACTATTGTAACTCAATACATTGTTCGGCAGAAAAAAGTCCTCCTATGTTAATGCTCAATCGAATTAGAATATCTTACCTTAAGTCTGTCTATTTAAACAAGATAAAACAATGTTTAAACACAAGCCATATACCATCTCAGATGCACGAAACACTAAATACTATGCGGACGTCAAAAGTTGATTTTGTATCAATTGAACAGAAAGGATTGACACAATGTTATAAATTATTAGATTTAATTTACACTCTGATATCTTAATTAAAGGATGATTGCAGCTCAAGCATTGTGTTATATGTCCGTAGATAAAGAATCATATGCAATATTTAGGTATTTATGATGAGATTTCATGTTAGCGTCGACATTTTACATAAAAACGTATAAACCGAGAACAAACATCGTATAGATGTCATAAAGTTATTAAATGATAATCCTTGAAAATAGTAAATACATATCTCATTGTTATCATTTCTCCGTCGTTGTTTGGAAAAAACAAAAGCAGTAAAATATGAAACCACCAGACATAATTATAATAATTTAGCAAACTCCCCTTATCAGTTAAACTACGAATACTATAAAGTGAAGTGTAGTATTGGGTAATTACATTAATAATATACCGTAAAGCGGGGCTACTTTGTGACATATTTTGAGGTTTTTGTGCGGTCTCTTCCTTTTTTTTGAGTTACAGTCTTTCAAATGATGCCATTTGGTGGCTTCACCTTTCGCCTATTTTTTTGTAAAAGATTAAAGTCAAAATATTTAATACAAAATTGTATAGGTGCAAAAAAAGATGTCACAAAGTTACCCCAAGAGTCGGGGTTACTTTGTGACACCTACATATTTCTATTGAAATCAAAGGAAAATAGCTTTACGACATAAAGTAACCTCTGTACTGATTTTACAGAGAAAACTTGTAAGTCACTAGGCATGGAATATGCATGTTTTGAATAAAAATACGCAAAAAAATAAAAAGTAAACATTTATTTGGAAGCTTGGGCGCAATTAGCAAAACCATTTAAATTACCAAAGGTAAAATATTCTAAATATAATTTTTTTTAAACACTAACAAGAATATTCTCAAATTCAGGAATATCGAATAACACGTTGTTTGGGAATTCCAATTACCATGGTTACTTCGTTATTATTATAAAATATTTTGTCCTTGTTGTCGGGCCACATCCATTGCTTTCCGTTAGGTAGCATAACATTAACCGTTGCTCCATTTTTTAAAACGCTGGTGATTTCACCAGGAAAATATTTTCCCTCAATTTTTACCACTGCATATCTTCCCACTATCTTTACTTCTTGTTAGAATCTTGTTTAGAATCTTCCGTTGCTTTCTTTTCTTTTGAGTAAGACTCGACGTTGACAGGTGACTTTCATCAGGTACATTTATATTTCCTGTTGCAGAGTCGTTTATACTGGGCGTTGTGGACTGAGCCTCTTCATTTGGATTTCCATCGATCAAAAAATCAGTACTGCTTATACTTTTGCCCGGTTGTACCTTTAATCTTTTTTTTTCTTCTAATTTTTCGAATTGTAGTTGCTTCTGATCTAAGTTTTCTTAAATGTTCTATGAAACTATCTCCGACATTTTTACGTATTTCCGAATCAGCAGTTACAATATTATTGCATAATCTATTTAAAACCTGTTGGCGATCTTTTGGAAAAATTCCAGTTTTTCGGAAACCTGATATCAAATTGTCAGCTCCTCTTTCTTGTAGTTGGTTCATTAGCCGTTTCAAAAGACCAGGAAATTCGTCTTTAGGAACCGAAAAGAGTTTGCTACCATGACCATTTGTTTTCCAGTCGTTAAGGATTTTTCGCCATTTTTCCTTCATAGGTCGAAAAAATGCCACGTCGAGTGGTTGAAGGAGATGGGTCGTATTAGGTGGTAATGCTATGAATCGAATGTTATTTGATTCACATGCTTGAATT
>JARFOC010001009.1:0-13603 GCA_031763485.1 Osmoderma eremita | reverse complement strand
AACTTTGAGGTATCAGAGTTGTACAATTTTTAATGGACAATTTCTGTTTGTGTTTTTTAACCAAATTGTTTATCATAGCCTTCTGAAAACCATTGTAAAAGAAAACAAGCTGCTGCAAATTATGAGAAACTGAAAAACTTAAACTGACACGTTATGCAATACGTCATACTTCTACGTTAGAATTATAGTTAGTGTATGTATAACTTTATTGACTGGGCAAATAGAAATATCTCTTCGTTAATATAAATACATGTGTGAATTATCCTAGTTGAATTGTTATTTGTAATATAATCTCTTGGAACGGACATCAGTTGTCAGGAGGAAAGCTAGGAAGCATACAAATGGTGTCCGTTTTAAACAAATTTCACTGTATATGTGGTGTGAAATATAATTTATTTAATTATTATAAAGTAATATAATTTCTTATCAGACTACCCGTTTTAATGTTAATTAATAATTTTCCAAGATAATTAACCAAAATCATTTGTGCACATTATGTTAGCTAGTCAGTTCCATAGTAAGTCTCATAGTCTTTTTCATTCCGTTCTAATAGTTTCCCATAGTTAAAACGTGCTCTATACATATAAATATATTATCTATATTCAACCTAATTGAATCGTGCAGAATTGTCCTCAAAATATATATAAATCGCAGGAAAAAATTACACATCAACAACCCTCACTACGTTATCAACACTATTCAAAGGTAAGCACTCTGAACTTATTATTAGAAAACCGAATAATCTCGATAGACCTTGACAGTTAAAGAAAGAAAGAAAAAGCATTTCGGCGGGTTCGCTTTATTTTATAAAAAGAAACAAAACGAAATACGACGTAAACCAACTGGCATTCTTTTTTTCTTCCAGAAATATGCAATAAATTTATTACGAATCGGAGCTTATTATTTTTAGTCACCTTAGCCGTTCGCAAGCGACAACGCTGGGGATGACGTCGACCGTGGAAATAATAGAAAAAAGAAGGAATAATAGAACGACAGAAACGCGCGAGATTCACGGGATTTGCTAGCGACGACTACTTGTTGAATTATATGTCGGACGATTTGGAATTACAAAATCCCATCTACTAAAAATGCGAGTTTCGTAGGTACGATAATATCTTATCTTATCTCCGGTGTGTGTAATGTTCGTAGTTACATACGGTTTGCGATAAGAATGTTTAATTAACTATAATGTAATACGCGAAATGTGGATGGTAGCGAAAAAATTATAGAAAAATAGTATTTATGGTCGGGTTTCTTAGTATCGGTGTTAAATTAAAATGCACTTGCGTTAGAGTTAAATAGGACAATTTTTTGAAGGGAAATTGTATAAGTTTGTCGTAGCTTCGTGACCAGCATTTCTTCATCTTCCTCTACATACATATATTTTAGTTTCTACTGCATTTTACCGGTGCGATAATACGTTGCAGTTCATTTGCTACATTCAA
Source organism: Osmoderma eremita (assembly GCA_031763485.1). Lineage (NCBI taxonomy): Eukaryota > Metazoa > Arthropoda > Insecta > Coleoptera > Scarabaeidae > Osmoderma > Osmoderma eremita. Next base: position 12,158 of record JARFOC010001009.1, on the reverse strand, counting down.
AATTGTAATTATATTTAACGGTTTAAAACTAAAACTGATATCGATTTTTCTACTTGATATTTTCAATTAGTCAAATTGCCAAGCATTTTTCTCTTTCAAACTTCTTACTTATTTCAGTTGCAAATATACTAACGGATAAAGAAAAATAAAGCGTATTTTTCTTCTAATCACCACTGTGACATATTTCCATAAACGAAATCAGTTTCCATGGCAATGACACGGTATACAATTAAAACAATTAACAAAGTTTTATAGTACGTATAACCGATAAAGCGTTGAGCGTAGGGCCGAGAGGACTACAACCAAAAGATAAAACATTACTGAACCTATAGCACCACAAAAAAGGACTTAAGATCGAGGATGCAACGAGAAACAAGAAAAGTGTGGCTCAACCACCTACCAAGCAACGCGTTACGTTTATTAAACGCTGGATAAACGTAAGAAAACGTTGAATGAACATTTATTCAACATTTATTAAATGTAACGTGATGCTTGGGCTACGAGTTAGTCAAATACGTCGTAACACTACCGGAGACGTACCTACAAAGGGCAAGACGACAGCTACATGAAGGACTGAACATTTTCATCCAGATACTCCAACGGCAAAAAATAACCAAGATTCATATATTAGTGAGCTTCGATGTTCACCAACCTGCCTGTGGATCATCAAAGAACAACTACCTCTATTGCAGGAACTACGAGAAGATCTCATCAACTTCGCAAAATTTTGTCTCCATGCGACCTATTTCCTATGAAACGGAGAGTACAATGAGCAAAAGAGCGATGCAGTTGTGGTCACCAATAATCGTGAACATCCTTATGGAAGCTTTTGAACAAGAAGCCATCATTTCGTACAGGAAGAAACTCAGATATCTTTGTGTTATGGCCACACGTACCTGAAGCGCTGAAGGAGATCCTGCAACACTTTAACCAATAGCATACTAATATCAAGTTTACCATGGAGATCCAGGAAAATGGCGCATTACCATTCCTGGATGTATTGGTACATACAGTTCGAAATCTACTAGCGACCTCTCGCCACCATTCCAACGAAGAGCGGAGGAGGCCAGCGAAGAAGAACACAAAACATAAGGAAATCCGTCACGTCCAATGCGCTCATATAAAAACCACGAGGAAAAAGGAGGAAGGTAGACCAACAAAAACCGATAGGGTATTCATATCTGCCATATGAATGAGCCATAGACCTATTAAAGAAGACTTTGGAAATTAAGAATATCAGAACACGGATTCAACATACTAAAGAAAATAGAACAACTGCTTCCACCTACCAAGGATGTACTACCAAAGCAATATGCGAAAGGCATATATGAACTAAAGTGCCATTGTGGAGAACGCTACATCGCATCGGATAGGCAGGAATCATCCAGTGCGGAGTGAAAGAACATCATAGGGACGCGTGACTAGGATAAACAGAGAAGTCAGCAGTAGTCGAACACCTGCATCAACAAGGGGACCACCGCATAAATTACAATGACGTACGGATATTAGTCAGGGCGACCCACTATCACCCAAGAATATACGTGGTTCCAAAGAAGTGATGAAGAATAGCAATGACTTTAATCAGTCCCATCTTTACGCATTGGCTCGCTGTGCTAGAGCCGAGGGCTCTGCGATCGATGGGGCCCCCAAACCTTAGCGACAGTTCGATGATAAATTTATCAATCACTATACAAGATTCGATTATTATTTCAAGGTTTATTAGCTGGTTTAGTCTTAGCTAATCTGTAAAATCTCCCAACTAAATTGTTATGATAAATTCTTTGCTTGGTCAACTAGCCGTTAATTAGGGATTCATTGTTTGTGGCTGTTACGAATTTTCCTAAAATCAATTACAGTGACATTAGCCCAAAGGAGTTAGAGATAGAATCCACCAAACAGAATATTTATATTATTATTATTATTATTTATATTATAGAATTATATTATCTTTGCAAAGAAAATAACATTGAAGACGTTTTTCCGGATATTGAAAAAGCAATTAGAATCTCTTTATGCATAATGGTCACTAACTGTAGTGGAGAACGGTCCTTCTCAAAACTGGAAAGGATCAAAAGTGAAATGAGAAGTATAATTCTTCAGAAAAAAAATTGAACATCATCAACAATGAAGCCGGATGAGTCCAGACCAGGCCCCTTCTGATTTTCATTTGTTTGGGCCGTTGAAAGCTCATGTGTCGGGTAAAAGGTTTGAAGGCGAGCAGGAAGTTCAAGAGGAAGTACGACAGTATTTTACAAATTAGGATCGCACCTTCTACGAAGAGGGTTTACAGAAGCTTGTGCCCAGAGATAATATAGTTAGGATAGATGGGGCACTTAACGTTAAATTTGTCTGGCTATCCATCTGATGGTCTGCGAATACAACTAAACAGATTAGCCCGCCAAATGTCATATATTTCAAACTTGACAGGATGCATAATTCCGTTCTACCGTATGTAAATGTATTCATTCTTCTGTACAAGCTTTTTTTCTCATGTCTATAATTATGTTCAGAAAGTGAGCACACAAGTTGCGCAAAGGAAACGCATTGACAGTTGCGATTAACATATTCGAAAAGGTTATGCCAATAAAGAAATAATGATTTTTGAGAAATGTAATACAGAATACGTGACTTCACGTACAGATTAATGTAGTTTAGAAAAACAGCATCGTTCCAAAATATTGTTTGCATGTATGCACAGGCATTAAAAAATATAGTATACGTTGCAAATGGTAATATTTTACATAAGACGGATATGAAAAAAAACAGAAGTTAGAAAATTAAGAATGAATTTATTAAGTAAGTAAATGTTACAAGTTATTTCCGCCGCGCCGTATACATATTGAGTCCCTACGACTTGCGTCCCAGTCGTGTTAATGCCATCTACCCAAAGAAAAATACCAAATATTAACAATTCATATAAAATTTTGTTTATTATTTCTTTAGTGTGATGGCACGGCTTGAAATTAAAATATATTTCACTTTTTAAAATACTTAAAAGTATACCAAAAAACCCTTTTTTAACACATATTTATGCCAACAAATTTCAAATAATATTATAAGATCCATACAAGCCTTTGATAAAATTTCATGTACAGTATGTTAAACGTAAGACACACTGAGGAGTCCTTTTGAAAAATTAGATCATGCCATTCGAGTATTTTATCGTGACAGATAATGTTTGTTTTGCAGGTTTCACACCTATAAAATTCACCAATTTTTTTTTTGATATAAAGCCACTAATGTAGCGTATGGATATTTTATCAACATAACGATTGTGTACGTTTTCATAATACGACTCTCAAACTCTATATGTCTCATTATCAACCAGTATATTTTGCAAGAAAAATTCTCTTTCTCATATTTTATTAAATCTATGGAATCTTCAGTCTCGCAATTTGCTCCAAATGAGTGGCCGCTGGAATAGTTATTCATCAGTAACGTTTTATAATGATGCATTTGAAATGATACAGGTGCCGGATTAACATTTCTTCCAATATGTTGTCTAATTTGGCTAAACAAATTTTCTATGGGGTCTTGATTTAAATACCTCGTTCTCAAGAATATTGTGTGATACTTTTTATTAATATAATCGAAGGCACCTTTCATACTCTCCAAGGTCAGTAGCCAATAAAAATAATAAAAATAATAACTGAAATAACGGTAATGACCAATAAGTATACGCACAAAACTAAACACCAAAACAACTATTAACAGCCAAAGGAAAAGTTGTAGTAAATTTAAAACACTCAAATACACGTACAAATATCAGCTGATCGGAAAAAGTCAATACCATAATACTGTCAATACTTGTCAACACTATAACTATATGCAGGGTTCTAGAATTTTTTCTCTCAGAGTCCTCTATGAGATAAAGTTTTGCACTCAGAGCCCTCTATCCGCTATCCTCTGGTTGACACCAAAGGTATACTAGTGCACCCCCCCTGCTTGTGCCTCTCTGGGATAAGTGCCTAAACATTGACGCGATGATGTTGAAAAGTAGCTTACAGTTCACGCTATTACTTAGTGTGTGTTTGATTTCTATAAATAAAGTAGTCTGTCTGTAATTCACAAATGTACCTAACCGGACATCCCTCGTATATCATCTAGTTGTATAGTTTTTTAAACTAAAACCTGTATTCCTCGAAAGCAATCAGAGATATACAAAATTAAGAAGATAAACACTTCTGAAAATTACAAAAAAAAACCTTTACCAGTCCTAATATAATTGAATTAATGTATTGGGGGGATTAAGAACAATAGCGAGGCCCATAAAAATAATAATTCAATACAACAGAGAATTTAGTCACATTATGTTACATATCTTTCCAGTTTAATCAATCAATTATTATTTTATATAATTACAGTGTTAGTTCATTGTAGTGCACTAATACAAATGAAGAGCAAATTATGTAAGAGGTTGGAACGAAAATCCGTAATATCTAAAGTAAGTTAAACGAAAAAAATTGTGTCCCGCAACTGCGATACGTCCACCAAAATTACTGTAAGGGCTCTTTCGAAAAGTTCGGACCATAATATCATAACCTAGGGCGCAAACAAACACCGTTTGTCAAACACACAACACCAACAACAACAGCTACATCGAACAACGAAATTACACGGCCAATGATCGACCCAATTTATCGCTGCTATTAATTGCCGAAGCCCGAATTACTCGAAGTTACCCTGGCTCGTTTGCGCGTTTCACATTGGCCCCGAAACGACTTCGCGATTTGTTCCTAATGGATGTTGTTCGAGAATTTTCTCCGTAGAAACAGTTTTTACCTTCTCGAAAAGCTGCGGTAATGTTTAGAGTTCGGTCGGCCGTTGTTTGTGTGTGTGGGCGGGTATCGATAAAAGTTCCCGAAGTAGGTACAGCGAACCAAGGTAGCTGAGGAAACTGTGGGGCGTTTACGAGCGCCTAAGTGATTTATATTTTATAATATCCCCTGTTTCCGAGCCACACACGGCTTAATTATTCGAAACAGAGAAAACGTATCCACGCTGCCCTGTTTCCAGTAATAAGTGGGTAAAAATTTAAGTTAGACATAATGAAGCCGGTGTTGTAAAATTGCAGTGAATATACGGGGAATTTTAGTTCCACGTTTAACTAGTTTCAACGAGTTCCTGTTCGAAATTATTGCAAGGCAGCAGGCAATGAAAAACAAGGTTAATTAATTTATAATTAAGGTTTATTAAGTTTTGTGTGGTTCCCTGCTAAATGCTAAGCACATCTGGTTGCAGGTTTTGAAGTATACATACATACCTTTATTGCTATATTATCGTAAACATGTTGATGATAGAGTTAGTTTAAGTATCAATCTCTCAATAGCCAGCACATTATATAGATATTAGTTTAGTTTAGGTAATTCAAAATTACTCCAGGATTATTTCCTTTAATAATTATTATATAACCACTAATAAATTACAAATAATTTTATCAAAACTCATTACGTTCCAGAACACTTTTCCCAATTACCCTACCACTCATTTATTCGTTTCTACCTTTATCACAGCTTTTCTTGAATATCTCAATATTTTAAACATGTCTTGAGTGCTGCGGTAAGCAAAACTTGTTTTTAGTCCTTGATAATCCCATCTCCACCGTTTCTATTAAATTTTAATACATTGATATACAGTGAGGGCGATTGTGCTATAGCCACCCGATGTTACACAAAGTCAGTGCTTCCACGAGTGGGGCTATATATAGCACAAAACCCAACCTACACGACGGAAAAAACGATAGAGGCAATAAATGCATCCCAATGGTTATTGACAAAGGGGCATACCAAAATTTCTCTAATATCAAAGAAAAATAACATATTAAGTAATAATAATAATTGTCACGATATAAACTGAATATAGTAAGAAAAAAAATGAATTATATTTATAACAGGATCCAAAATAAAAACGCTTCTAAAATCTTAATAACTCTTCTAAAGAAACCAAGAATATTAAATAAAAGATTTTCTTAAAAATGAATGAATAACTATTTTGTTCCCAAAAGAAACTTTTTTATTACCTTAAACTGTCGACAGAATTTCGGCGAACATTCCACAGTGTTTGGGGTAATATGTTTCGCATGCATTATCTGCAAACGCAAATAGAATTTGGAAAACATGTGAACCTGCAATACATTCCCCTCGAAAACCCAATTATTTCCGAATATTGCCGACTACTGTGAGTTACTATAGATGAATCTCGAGTGCTGTATACATAATTTACTAGCGATAAAAGAACAAAAGAAGCGGTTGGCATTTACTTAAGCGTACAGTTACATATTTATATTTGTCGTACTTTGAGAGATAAGATACGATTTCTAGTTCAGATTATACAACTTTGTATACTTTTTGCCCACAACACAACGTTCTAAATACGTTTCTTCCTCCAAAACAGAACATACGTTACTAAATGGATTACTAAACGGAAGAAATATACGAAATCGTAACAGCACGCCTCAACCTTACAAATAAAACGGATAGTAGGCACCATGTGCCTCTATTTATGCTGTCCAGTTTAAGTTGGCATCCATGCATAATTCTAGTAATTTTGCACAACAGTTCTTTCAAATTTCTTGGGGCAAATTAAAGTATCTTTGTTTTTCTGTGGTATCCTCTTTTTTGGTCTAATGAGAAAAGTTTTCGGTTTCGAAGACTTGGTGATTGAAACAGTCCACAGCACTGAAACGGAAATGACAACTTCGACGAATCACTCCGTGTCCTTTACATGAACCTTCCCATGCAGCGGCGAAGTCCAAGAAGAGGGATTTAAATCTAACTCGCCTTGTATACGGACAGCACTGTCTACAAGCTGAAGAGTTAGAAATCCATCAAGTAAACAGTTAATAAGCCTTTTAAAATTCAATGTGTTGTTCTCCTAAAATTATTACACTGATACGAAATTCTGCTTCTTTGTCATATTGTTTTCTAAGAATTAAAATGAAAATTTTAACTGCAAAAATTTAAAATGTGTGTACTATTCGCTAACGGCATACTTTAATTTTTCTCTTTCCTATTCTACAACTAACCTTTAAAAGATTAATAGCAGGTTGACCAACCAATGAATACTTCCGTAATTATCTAATAGCGTAGATCTTTTAAATAAATGATTTCCAAATTCAAATTTAAAGTTGGGGCGTACTAAATTGGAGCATTCGCACAGAAAGAAAAATTGTTGCGAGAAGTGACGCAATTGTAACACTTTTACATAGAAATTACCCGACAAGTAAGGAGTGCAATAATTTGTAAATTCTAAATACGCAAGATTTGTAATAGATCAAGTATAAGATTTAGTTACAATGTATACACTAGTCTAAAACAATGATAGACATTATCCTGAACAACTTTGTAAAAATTTCTTACTATCCTGACGCGACGAACAGATGCAGTGTCGGCAATATGTATATCCATTGGCGGCACTGTATCTGTTCGCCGCGTCGGGTATAGTGAATACCTCCAAATCAAACTTTCGGTAATATTTTTTACCATTATATTACCTTCCATAATTTCTGTTAGAATAAGGTTTTAAAGAGTGCATTAAGTACTAGCAACCCTGGGTTAGGGTATTTGCCCAAAACCATATTATGTATTATGTTCCCTTTTTATATATCGCAGTTAGCTCAATGTTAATTTTTATGTGGGCAGATTGTGAGTGTTTAATCATAATGATGAGTGTACATGGCACAGGTTCATGTATTTATTGTGCGATAACGCTTATCTATATTCGTAGCTGCTCACTGCCGTATTTACGTACGTAGCTAAACTTTTATAGATGACTACCTACCTACATAAACATATATACATATATAGCGGCCATATTTGTATATAAAAAATTCACGTGTGTCACACATGTATTCATATAAGGTTTCTGCGGCAGTATGGGCAGACGAAAAACGATTGACTTCAAAAGCAAATACAGAAACGAGTGATGGCAGTTGGGACAAACTGACCTAGTATATGGGAGAAGACATTTGCAACACAAAAAAGTTCCTGTTAACACATTATCTATAGCGTGGAGTTACGAAAAGTAAAATTTTGATGCAAAGAGATAATAAATAGGATGAGTGTGATAATACAAGTACATATAACGCACTGTATCAACCTTCAGATGATCAAGTGAATTTCTAAAACATCAATTGCCATGCGAGGTGAGAAGTTAGTTGTTTGGTTACTACATACAGGTCTCCCAAGTTGAGTGGCTATTAACATATTTTGGGGAAGGAAATATACAAGAATTCTGAAACTAAGTACACTGCCATAGGCCAATGTGATCTTTAAGAATAAATTATTTTCACCTTTGCATCACTTTTGGTTGACTGGAAGTCGCCATTAACGTTCTTATTTTAATGTTATAATTTTTATTACAAATTCTGATTATAAACCTTATCCTAAGTCGAAAATGTTATGGTTTCCCTATACCTAAATGTAACCAATTTTGAGATATCTTCAAACTTATGTAAAAAATTGTTTTGGTAGCCTTTCATAAAAAAAAATTTTGTGTGAAAAATTGGGTTAATTCTAGCAAAATATGCCATTAAAATACACAATTATTAATAACAGGAAAACGAAAAGAAATAGCTATAGCGAAACCTAATACTAGTCGACGCAGAATTTGATTCTGTGTATCATGATGTAAAAATATACATTGTTCCATTTAAGAAAATTGAGTTTTACACAGTCAAACATAATGAAATTCGACACCATATCACAACCAGACTGTAAAATTTTCAGGGATATTTAGACTAGGATTTGAAAGCCTTGAAAGGATTGTACTTTCAAACGATAAGCAACTTGAATCTTGAAATTTAAGTGTGGTGAAAACAAGTTTTTAAATGGATGGCTACTGAAACGATTTTTTAAATAAATTTGAAGATATCTCAAAATCGGTTATATTTAGGTATAGTGAAACTTTAATATCTTATCTTTAGACTCATGTTTAGAATTAGAATTTGTAATAAAAATTATAACATTCCATTTAAAATAAGAAAATCAATGGTGGCTTCCGATCAACCGGAAATGATGCAAAAGTTAAAGTAATTTACTCTGAAAGATCATTTTGGCATTGGGCAGAGTACTTATTTTGAGAATTTTTGTGTATTTGCTTCCTTAAAATATTTTAATAGGCCACTCAACCTGTATATTGCATATTGTCATCTTTACTACATTGATATAAATATGGCAAACAAACCGGTTGCACTTACTACATTTCGTGATAACTTTTGAATGAAGTATTTTGGAAGAAAGTAAGAAAGACCCCTTGAATGAATCGAATAGATGATTCATTTCGGATCTTTTTCCGATTTTCTAGAGTAATTCAGCAACCAGTGATTTAAAAAATTCCATTTTTCATTCCTTCGAAATTATCGGGTAAAAAATTGCAGCCTCTAACCATGTACCCCATCTCGTAATAATCGGTTCAAGAGGTAACTGAACACCAGCAAGTCGCTCCTTATATATACATAAAAACAAAGCGTTAAATATGATTTGCCTAAAATATTTTTATGAAGAATTCTTATTAACCAATGAGCAATATAACCGCCACACCTATCCGTACTTTCATCTACGATTAAATAAATAAAATTATTCCCTACCAATTGTTGTATTTCTGACATTGTTTGTTGGTAACAAGAAGTGACATAATGCTCATGGTATGTTAGAAGAAATTAATGCCTTACATACATCCGTATTAAATCCTTCTTGTTCTAATTTTCGTGAATTTGACACATTGACGTATTGATTGCTGCAAACACGCGGATCGCTCTCCTATAGGTGAATGAGTTTTAGCGTGTTGATCAATCAGGTATTTTCTCTAAGAAGACACCTACAACAACAATTGCCGTTTTATATCAAAAGTTAAAAAGTTTAAAAAATTATAAAGCTTTTAGTAAAATTAATAAATTAACTTACTAATTTACTGCAGGCTCGGCAAAATATTTTGTCGACATTCATTACTAGTTCAGGATATTGTTTAATCCATGAAGAAATTTTATTCGTTACACTCATTGTGTGTATGGATAATATTTGAAAGAGTAACACGATTAGATGTTGTTCCGCTCATAGATACTCAGTGAATGAGAATATTTTATTTGGAAACTAATAAAATGTATTTCACGTCGTTTCCCAAGCTAGGAGTAAAAATGCACGTGCAATTCTTGGAAAACAAAAATATTTCGTTCTGGGAATTTTCAGCTGTCGATCTACATTAGGAATTCTTATTGAGAGAAAGATTATGCAAAATGTGCAGAATACGCAACTTTTGTAAAAATATGTATAGAAATGTATAAACATGCAATTTATGCAATCACTTATTAACGCTAATTAACTTTAATCAGTGTAATATGTGGGCATATAGACTATACTTAAAGATATGCAAAAAATTAAAATATATGCCCTTTGCACATAATCCGGTCTCTAATTATAAGTTATATATCTCTGGATGTCTTACACAAGCATACTATATGCTCAAATTCAGTTACATATATATATTGTAAGGTTACAGACGTATTTACCATGTTAAGTGCCATGCACACATGTCACGTGGTTGGGTTTAATTCAGCTAAAATTTTGTCGTTTTGTATATCTACAACTCTAGGGATCACTAATAAATACACAGTATATTGGGAATTCCACACTCTAAGTATGTATGTATATAACATCATGTATGCGCCTGCAGATATCTTGGAGCAACCTGTTGTAAGCGGTTCGAATTGGTATATTAGCAATAAACATTTGCAGAGCAAAATGCGACAGACGTAATTGAAGCCAAAACTAACAGGTTACAGACGCGAACAGACAAGAAATTAGTTAAAGCGAGTTCAGAAGCAGTTTGGGTAATTAACGGTTTACCACATCCAACGCTATTGCAGCGAGCTGACAGAATTCACATCAGTTGAATTCGCGTGATCCCTGGCAGGCGGTATGAGATCATATTGTAAACTAAATTATTATCTTCTCTGGTCTAAACTAAAGATTTTACTTTAGCGCCCATCTTATAATTTATATTTGTATACAAAATTGGTGCGAATAGATTCGCATAAAATAGCACGTTGTTACTAATATAGCTATCTTATTGGGCAACGCTTGATTAAACATTGTAAGACGGTCTCAAATTCACTACGTATTTATCTTTCGCGCGATGTTAAGAAAGCAAACAGGTACGAGAGGAAAAATGTTACGAGATAAGCGCATTAATCCGAGGAAAATATGTTTCGTTTAACCTACATTTCTATTTTTACGTCTTTTTTTTTTGACACTTAAAATTAATTTTTCGGAGATGTCGTGCGCTATGAATTAAAACGACAAATTACAAATCGTTGCAAAGGAGTTAATTTCAAAACACGCTGTCTAAATTTGAGGTTAATAAGGGCTGCCGTTTAATTATAATTTCTGACTGACAGTTTTGTATACAAAATTTATTTTTTGAGCGGTGAAAAATCCCGTACAAAGGAGTTTTGTAAGTTTTTGGTATATCGTATGCAAATTGGTTGGGTAAAATCGGTTATTTGTATTATTGCTTAGAATAGTAACTAGTGTATCAATGCACGAAAATAATTGCTTTTATTAAATCGCGTGCGCGATAAGTGTATAATATAATAAACACACTGTTCGGATTACTCCTCCCGCACAAGTATTAATTAATTCGGGACGACACGTGTTTCGGGAATACGTGGATTACCATCATCAAGTACAAGGACTGTGGGGCAGCACAATTAACACACTGTTCGGTGTTAATTGTGCTGTCCCACAGTCCTTGCTATCTTTACTATAATATAATAATAATAATAGTAATAAGCAACGTATACAAGAAAAACCACATGACTGAAAGAAAGACGGAGAGAAGTACATTCTTTTACTTAGATTTATAATTTTGAAAACCATCTAACATACAACAGCTAATTACTAACAAATAATCTCTAGCTTTAGATGTAAATAAATAGTAATTTTGTGAATTGCTAATATCAATAGGTTATTTATTATAATACTTGCAACCATTGTAATATGTAATAAGTATGTATGTATGTATAAGGTGGTGGCTCGGCTGAGATGTGCTCCACCTTTTTTAGAATCGTGATGTTCCATTACGAGGATGCTTTCCTGAAACGAAAATAAAATTAAAGAAAACCTTAAACACAAACCTATCACAACAACTAAAGAATCTAAGAA
>JARFOC010001007.1:0-78043 GCA_031763485.1 Osmoderma eremita | reverse complement strand
CGAAAACATTCAAACGGCTGCAACCGACCAGCTAAAGGCGATTCCAATATCCGAGTTCCAGCACTGCTATGAGGAATTGAAGAACTGTCTCCAACGTTGTGTGTCTTCCCAAGGGAGTTATTTTGAGGGAGGCAATGTTCAATTGTAATTATATTCAAATAAAAATATTTAAAAATGGTCTCATTACTTAATTTTCACACCTCGTAAATGCAGGATATTTTTAATTGATTCCAAAGGGAATAGATTTTTTTTTTATTTAGTCGTATCTTAGCGCTATACAAACGTAAGAGGAACGTAATTCATAAATAATTTATTCTTCAAGCTAACGTATAACTGCTAAAAATGTTTAATAGCTTTGTGGGTTGGTTTAATAATTTTAAGAATTTAACATACGAAAATTGTAACTACGCTAAACTTTGGTAAAGAACACAGCGACCGCAAAAGCAAACAATTATCTGTGTTGAATATAAAGGTAACGTTAGCGAAACCAAAAATTAAAATTAAATAAATTTAAATTAAGTAAAAATAAAATCAAGTGAAATAATTTGTTTCAATTTTCAATCTTCTATTTTATTATTTCCTTCTAAATGAGCTGAAAAAGTAATTTTTTCAAACAAAAAATATTTTGCATGTTACAAGAGATCTGCTGCACTCTTTAACATTGTTTTATTTTTTTTTCTTCTATTTAACTGCTCTTAATGTGTTATTTTAATTATTAATATTTAGTTAGAACTATATAGCATACAACTCTAAACTACCATAACGAAAACAGTAGACACAATCGTTTGTTTCAAAGGAAATATTCTTCTAGACAGAAACTTCCCCTCCTTTCTTTATGTTGTCCATGGGCAATTTTAAAACAAAATTCTTAAATTATAACCAATCTTCTATCGATTGCTGCTCCAGTACAGTTTATGTTAGGTCATGAACGTCCATAAAGAGCTATCGTTCTAAAGTGCTGTCTTTTACACCACCTTGAATAGCGCCGATATGGCTAATATATTGCTCCCATTTATCAACTAACTATCTTTAGTTGGCAAAGTTCGACCTGTCCTATCCTTGAACTTTATAAACTGCACTTAAATCACACGGAACACTTAAGCAGATATGCGAGTTATTCGCCACAAGTGTACTTGCAGTTTAAGTTAATAGGTTAAAGTATTTGTTCTCTACATCTTGCATGTATGTATATGGCACATGTAAATGTTAATTGTTTCATTAACAGTTTGCATTCATCACGGCATATGACTTTTGGACTCGTGCCGCAAACTATGGCACTCGCTTAGCGCGGATCCTGGCAAATTCCCTCTTTATCATTCTGTCAAAATAGTAACGTTCACGCTTTAAAATTAGTCTACTAACTACCAATTCGTTCAACTACCGTTATATATCACAAATAATTGCTTAGTTAAAGATATAATGTAAAATCGAGAGTTAATTGAGTTTGTACTTTATACAAGTAGCAAATTATGATTTATTGGATATACTATATAGAAAGACCTTAGATTGTATAGTAAAATAATATTGTTGTTCCTGGAAACTCAGAAATACAATCAATAATATATTGTTGGTAGCTGCAACATTCCAATTTTGACGTTGGAATATATGAAACGTTTAAAAGCCAATTTACATAATTATAAATTCTATCTTCATAATGTTACATAATGCAAACTTCCATAAAACATTATTTATCCCGGATAGATATTTCGTAAAAGAAATTTAATAATTTGCATAATTTATGATAACTAATACTTATTTATGATATGTGTTTCATACCTATCAACATTTTTTTTAACGGAACATGCTGTATACTCTTACATTTTTCGATTTCAGAATAGAAGGCTTGCGTGAGAAAAAATTAATAATACAAGTCTTTAGAGGATGGCCATAGAGTTATATTTTAAATGTCAGTTTGTTGTTAAAGTTGTTTGTTACGTTCTAAGCTATGATGCCAAAAAACTTGGGAAATAGCCATAAAGTGACAGGATAAAAATGAATTGATGTTTTGGTGATAAATAGATATGGTAAGTGTGAAGAAGGTTACACTTTCTTTATAATAAATTCAATCCGATGTCAATCATATTATCATGACTTCATAGCTCAATGATATTTTGTACCGTATTTTTTTATTCTACACCTGAATATAAAAAAATAAAAATGCGTTCTATTAAAAAATTGAATTAACTAGTATCATTTAATCCTAATCCGAAAGCGCAAAAAATTGAAATTCCTCACTGATACCTGTATACAAGCATCAAATTTGGAAACACCAGAGAGAACCGCTCGCCCTAGGACTTCATACAAGGCCTGTATATTTACTAACAATGATAATATTAATAACAATTCATTCCTCTCCCGAACAGCGTGAGCCAATTACAGGGGGTCAAGGCGTCCATGAGTTATGATTATTATTATTATTATTAGCGTCCGTATATTTAAAATTAGCTTGCAAAATATTCCAACCAAGTCAAGCAACCAACTATGAATTCTTATTTTACTAACCATATACACACAATGAATTCGGTGTTTAATATAACGCAAACCTGACTTATGTATGAAAAAGAAGGCTTACGCCAGGACAGTCCGCGGTGGTTCTGGTACACGATTCCGGTAGCATCCGGTACTATAGTCGTCTCACGTACTTCCGGTAATGTGTCACTTGCACTGCCGCGAGTCATTGACGCAGAACATCGAGTAAGAAAGGGAAATTGCTTAAGCCGATATAAATAAAATAGCATTTCTTGTGTCCTTCTTTTGAAGCGCGTCTCATTAAGGTTACAGATAAATTGGACTGCGATTAATTACAATACCGCGGACAGAGGATAAATTATCTATAATGATGATGCCCTATTAAATATATAACGAGTATTTTACTACCTTTTTGTTAGGAACTATTATGAAAGCCACACAAGGGAAATATCTTTAAATAGAAACGCACTACCAGTCTAAGCGTACCAACTCATCAAAAACAGAAGTATGAAAATAATGGTACAGTAGAGAATGAAATGAGAAAAGCTAGATAAAATCTAGTTTCTGAACGTTACATAAATTATATAGATGTCTAAGTTAAGTCTGCACAATCCATATTTTCATTTTTATTAGGACTACAGAATCAGTGAAATCAACAGTTGACGTATTATTTATGCTGATTGGTGATGAAAACAAACGAAAAATAACTAAATGTTGCATTTCCTAGGTATTCAAAGCAACATTTGTAGTAACGATTTTCCAACCATTAACACTGTTACACTCACCATGTAACAAAAAACAATTCTTTTCTTCTAAAATATCATTTTATGATGTTTCGTCACTATTTATTTAGGATAATTTTGAAAATTGTTTTCCTGTAGATCTGCGGCTCATTCATAATTTTTTTTGAACTAAGCAATAAGCCGATTTACATTTATTATCGAAAATTCCGACAGTACGAATACGTCATCACTTTAACAGCCCCGGGTAACAATCATCCTGGATCAGGTAGCCAAACAAAAGCCCTCTTTGTTCGGACATACAGAAGATATGCATTTTAATTATTCGAATTTTAAATAATATTTAATCTCTCTGTTATTAAATATAGTGATGTCAGATATCATTTTAATCCGTATTACATTGCAATTTCTCTGAACGAATTAATACGTAATTAACCCGTGACTCAACACAGTAAAGCTTTGTTTTCACATAATATGTTTAAATGAATATATGCCGGCATCTGAACAAGTGACTTCGTCTGATCGGAATGCGGCAGCGGTTTTTTTCCACCGATCAGGACATCAACTGAGTTTCTCCCTGTCCGCCCAGGACACCCAATGTTCGTCTCTGTACGCCCTCGACAAGACAACATGTCGTCTTCATCTGTCCAGATAAGGCCCCGGAACTCACTTCCCCGTCCCTTCGAGCCGGGAAAAAACCGTTCGTCTAGGTCCGATCACGACAAGGCAGTGTTGTATTTTCTTTTAAGTGTCATGTGCTACGTGTTAGGTGTTGCCTTCACCGTTTCGAAGCTCATTCTTCAACTTAGGAACCCCTAAGTCGCCCACGTACTCACACATGGTCAAACAGCTAAGTATTTCAAATCGTATCGTTCTAAGTTCTTGTATTCTAACTTTTTCACAACATCAACATCAGAGGTGACCCAACTCGTACTCTCGCAACCGCGATTAACTTAGCGCGCATGCATTATTCAGTTATATCGTTTATTATTCATTATCTATTTCAATTTTTAAACCATAACCTTTTTTCTTTTTTTTTGAACAAATATACTTCTTTTAGGGACACTTCTGTTGTTTTACTGTATTTAGTTAAAAAGATTCCTCAACCGTTGTTTACAAATGACATTATAAATGATTACTTGATGTTAGGCATGTAATACTAATTCAAACTGAAATTATTTAAAGCATTTTTTTTCCAACAATCATTTTATTTATTTATTTTTTTTTTTTGCCTAAGCAAACGTCAATCCATTCACCAATAATCTTTTTTTCAATAATTGTCGCACTACTACGGCAAAATTTTTAATCTTTTTTGATTGGCGAAGTATCTTCATATCATTTGTAATAACACAAATTATTATTTTTTATTTGCAATAAAAACTTTACAAGTATCGTCACAATAATGCACATAACATGCAAAGTACCAGACAAAACAGAAGTTCACACGGATAGCAAACTGGACAACAACATAGAAAATTAAGAAAAGCAGATATTCTACATTACATATGTTTACATTACGTAAATGCATTCGCATTCGCGGCTTGCATAAATTCTTCAATGCTGTAGTATTCCACAGCAAGCGGCGTGCTCTTGATTTTTGCCTTGAAATGTTTGATAGGGAGTCCTTAGATAGAGGTTGGTAGTAAGTTGTAAAGCTTAGGCAACCAGTATTCAAGAGAGCTCTGGGTACATGTCAACCTGCAATATGGCGCTCTTAATTGGTGGTTCTGTCCATTCTCCAGGAACCCAGCTCTGCTGGTATGTACATGAGTTACTTCACCCAAGTTGGAAAAGGAAGGGCAAAGCAAGTATTCGTTCTCACCTAAAATAGCCCCTGCATGATCCATTGTTTTGCACACTGCCAAGGTCCTAACCGCCTTCTTCTGAAGAATGAATATACGCGAAGCCTCTGCAACCGACCCCGAGAACACCAACCCATAGTTCAACAAAGAGTGAAACTTAGTAGCAAGAGTGTCGATAAAGGCTACCCATTTTAACTTTGGGGCGATGATCAACCCCATGAACTCCCCGTTGGTGTTGACATTCTTAGTGGTTAATATTACGCTTTGTGTTTTTTTTTCTTTATTAACCTTTAATTTGTTTGTTTATTAACCTTCAATTTGTTTGTCAGCGAGCCACTCGCAGGCTTGAACGACTGCAACCGCTGTTTTTCTTCGTAAATTCGTGAGATTTTGATCTCGCACTTCCATGGATGTGTCATCAGGGTGAAAAAAGAAACAGGTCTACGTCTTTGACACTAACTTGCTCTTAAGATGCAGGTGTATATAAAAATGCACAGGTACACGTGAAATTACATAACCGCATTTACACGACAATTATTGACGACAACTGCCGAATTAATTTCTCACAGTTTCCAATCCACTTACGCGAATGACTGCTAAACTCAGCCGCGTTCAGCAAGTATTTATACTTGCAATACGCCGTCGAAAGAAAATAATGTGACCGGAATATGCGGACGATACAAAACAAACGAGCCGCGCACAACAATTTAATGACGAATGGAATGCACTAGTGTATTCTGGTCATCCGTTTTAATAGGATCTGCATATCAATGTCCCCGGTGGAACGCCGCGAAAGATCGATATTTAAATTCCTATCGAATGTCGTTCTATTCGCTGATTTGTTTTAGGTGTGTTGATGCAGAAAACAGGGAGTGTTTACCAGATAGAATGCGTGATTCAAATTAAACCTTCCGTATGTATGCTGCCATAAACGGCAAGAAGAATGTGAGACGAATGTAGAAATGTTAGCGAATTCGCGAAGAATGTGAATTTCCCTATGAAGGAAATTCAGATGGCGAACATATGTATATATTTTAACCATAAATATTAGAAATGACGATATTCGCATCTGCCTATTACCGACACCTCCTTCTCTACACTTTTCTGTTTTAAATCGTTCGTGGATGAACGCATGGTCGGTTGAAACAATGTGTGTGCATACAAGTTGAGAGCCCTTGCAGAAATTGCAGTAATTAGACTTTTTTGCTATTCTCAGCGGCGGTTTACTCAGCTCGTCGACTCAATGGGAAAGAAGCATCGGCAATGCAAGCTGCTATCATATATCATACTGCTACAACTGGGTTGCAATTACCTTTGGATTGTGAACGTTTAGAGTCGTAAATGTAACGGAAACCGAATAACTGCTTGTTTTAATAACAAATTCGTATCGAGTAACTGTAAAACGGAAGGTGCTCCTAAACGTATTAGGAGCAAGAGGGATATTTATTTAATTGTATATCATTATAAAAGATCTCCTGTCGGTTTATGCAACATCCCAACCATTAGCAATATTAACTTAAGCCCTAAATTAAATAACTCGAACTGGAAGTTGAATTAAATAAATTAAACGATTTTGTTGGAGAACATGACCCATGTTTAATTGTTAAAATTGATGACAAGCAATTGCTCCTGATTTCGCCACCCACAAGTTGTGAGGTCGCATTGTTCACTTGAAAAAGGAAGACTAACTAGTCTATGATTATGTATATGATTGAAAACAGTATTGTATATATACATATATATTAACGGATAATGATGCTAGTGAGAGGCAAATTATTCATTTATTCGTCCACTGCAATCTGTGACGCTATTTAGCTATTTTGGATCTACGAATTCGAACAATGATTATTGTTACGTTTTTCGCAGTATAGCAGATGCGTCGTCTAGCGACCACGAGAAACCGATAAAGATATTAAAATTGAATTTAGCATTGCTGCCAAGGCTCGATCTATGTGTGCTGATGATGCCGGCATCCACACATATATCGAGCGGTGGTAGCAATATTAAATCTTGGTATTTCTTCAAACATCGTGTTCATATTTCTTTTCTTTTCGCCACTATCATTATGTCGCCTGCACATGCTATTATCTGTCCAGATTTTACTATCAGTGTAGCTTTATTTACTTTTTTCGTTATGTATTCAAGTGCTATGTTGAAAAGTGATGCTGATAGTGCATCGGCTTAGCTAACGCCTTTGTTTGTGCACTTGGAATTCCTTTGTTTCTATTTTTATAGTTTTGACAGACATTTTTCTTGCTTTCTTTACAATCATGGTAACTCTTTTTAATTTTGCTGGTATTTTTAGCTCCCCCATTGTTATTTTTTTCTTCTGATAAAATCAAATAGGCCTGTTGAAAATCAGTATTAGTTTTTTTATTGAACTGCCTTTCAGTTTTGAATTTTCTTACCAAAAGAATTGTTAAATAGAAAATGATTTAAATGGGTTAAGGGTTCAACTAATCGACGCTGGAATATGCATCGACACACATACATTTATATACCATTGAGAAATAATATTATTATATTATATATTAAGCTGAAGTCCAATACAGTGTCGACCTCTCCATGAATACTAGGGTTTAACGCAAGCTAGATTACGAGGCCTCCATACATTGGAGTTACGTCATGCTGTCTCGATCGAAGCCTCAGGAAGATAATGCATCGAAGCCTGTACAGATATGCGTATGTTTTGTCGAATGCACGGCGTTCGAAGTCCCTTGTTTTGTTATTTTTCAACATTTTAAAATTAATATAGATCTTTAAATACCCCTCTGGTCTTTTTAATTATAAAATAAAATTAGATAAGTAAATAAATTAGTTTTATTGAAAAAAAGTAATGAGAAACTATAGGCATTTATGATTTAAACGGCAAAAGTTTAAAACAATTCAGTAGTTGTAAGTTGACAATTGTAAGAAGCAGATGTTGTTATAACCTGGGTGGTCTCATCTGACCTCGTGGTAATGGACAGCCAGCTTTTGTGCTCGTCGATATAAGTGAATGCCGTATTGCTGCATGATATTGCCTAAGGCAGGAATAACGCAAAAGTAAATTCAAATGTTTTGCTTGTCCTGCAACCAAATTTTCAGTCGACAGATTTATCACACCTCGTAGGCACTATAAAATAAATGCAATAATGAGAATCTCTAAACTTAGTTGAAGCGATATTTAGTTGTCTTTTCTTCGCAGTGAACAAATGTTATTCCAAATAGCAATGCTTTTATTATAATTCATTCGATTTGCCGAACAATTATCTACAATTAGACTCTAGATAAATCACTACGCTTTTTAACCCATTAAATGCAACACGAAACGATTTCCTTACTTTGCTTTGTGCACGTCCCAGTACCAATTAGATCTCACTAATTAAAAACGAAAGGAGATGCGACAAAATCGTTTCTGTAACTAGTTCTGCCATGCGTGTCGTACTAGCATAGATCCTAAGCACATCATAAATAAGGAATAACGAACGACAAACAATTTCTGTTCTCCTTTCGCCAGTGTAGCGATCTTTCGCGCACGGCGTTTAATAAAATCGGTATCGGCAAGCTCTCACAGGAGCGATGCGATAAAATAAATAGCCTCTGTACGTAGGTGTTCCGCCTTTAATTGAAACCGCGTATATTATGCCAACAAATTATCCCCATCATACGTAAATAGTATTAATTAAAATTTTATATGATGTTTATATGGTGCATAGTGTAGAAGCGAGCTGACTTAGGTGATGGAAGCGCTCGTTTCTCGTTAGTTAGTAGTAAGTACATCAGTAGCGGCTTAAGTGCTTTATTTTAGAATTGCTAAACGTCACTAATTAAATGTATAGGAGCATATCGTAATTAATGCGGTGGATTACGAAAAGGTGTATGTTTTGATTCCTTCGTGGTATGGTATGACTATATATCAGCCAGTCACGAAAGAATAGTAGGACCAAAAGATTAGACCAAGGAGTAGTTGAGTCATCTGTGAGGATTAGGCAAAGGGACCAGAACTAATATTTATAGCACTGAATTAGACGACATGAAGAGGTAAATTCAAATCAAAAGAACGAGTTAAAGATGCATAAAATCAAAACAAGTGGGTATCTGAAATATATAGGAAATGTATTGATAATTCGGGTAGATATTTTGAATACTTATTATAGAACTACATCGTAAACAGTTCGTTGGGTTAATTAATTAAATGTTAATCATTAGTGTAAATTATAAATGTTTCTATTTTGTAGTTGTATTAAACATTAATTTTTCCATGACTAACTTGTTAAATAAATAATTTCAAAAAGTCTCACTTATGGAAAAGACTTAGACATTATAGATTTTAGGTATCGAGGGTGCTTAATAAAAATGGAAATACCTAAACTAGTCTTTCTTTTTATGACATAAAATACAGGTTGATCCATTTACAATAATTGAAAAATTAATGTATTTGAAATTTGACTCGCCCTCAGTTTTGACAATTTTGAAAAAAGTGTCAAATGCTACAAAACTGGACCAACGCCAGAAATCTATGCTTGTAAAAACAAAATTTCGGACTGTCTCGTTTGCTGTATACAAGATTTGCATATAAAATTGACCATAACTTCTGAAGCACGCTGTATAGGTCAATGAAACTGTACATTGGAAGTATGAGGTATGAGCTTAGTCTATGTCTGAAATAATATACAGGCAGTTCCATTTAAGACAACGCATGTTTAGTTCATCCTGGTGATATCAAGCTTCCTGCATATAGGAAAATAATTATCAAATGTTAAGTTTTAGACTGCCTACAACTTTTTTTAAATATCTTATATAATAACGGATATATCGAGCTCTGCCACACTAATGCGTCACCCTGTATAAATATCAGACGTCTATTTAAACCACACCTATGACTATAAATTTCAGGTTTTCGCATATAAAATAACGAATGACAAATAGTAAAATATCGTATATAAAAAGGAGGTTTATAAATTAATTATGAAACGCTTAGTCCAGTGAAGTCTTTTGCTGATAAAATACGGGAGAAGTTAATGCTTCATAACTTTAATTAAATAAAGACTAGTACTTAACCTTCTTACAATATAATATTTTAAGTGTATAGGGTCTTAATCGCTTTAACACGTAATTTTGTATTATAAATTGACTTAATCCTGGTAATTCTTCATTCAGCTTAAAATAGCTCAACAATCAGAAAGCATACCGTAATTTAATCTTTTCCCAAATTTAAAGACCTTAATCGTATTTAGATCTCACCGGTCACATAAATTCAGCTAAAAATTCTTACGTTCTTCTAATTATTTGTATTATCTCGAATAACGTCAACAAAATCCAACAAAGCGAATTCTCGCCGTTACATAAATTATGAGTTTCTTGTCTGAATCAAGCGGTAAAAAACTCACAGAACAGGTTGTGTTCTCGGCACGATGTCAACTGGGGCTGCTGAAAGGATTAGTGAGAAGCCGTTCATTATTATAAAAAGGTGACGTCATTACGAAAAAATAAACGCTTGTAAATTATATTTCCTGTCATGGGTCGACCATCCAAAGAAGTTTTTTTTTGCTTTCTTCAGCGTACACTTTAATGTGATTATTGTGTAGTGGAAACAGAAGTTTGGTACGCTGCAGTAAGTCAAGAGTTAATACTTTATTTACAGCAGCTATGGTTTTGTTTCAAATAAAATGATCATTGAACAAACGATATATTCCGTTTTCATTTAGGTTGTATTAACATATCTTACGGTTTTATCTAATACAATAACGATCGTAAACAGATAACGGTTACCTTGCATTATCTACTAAAATAGTTCCTTAATTTTCCGTAGTTGAGTTTACCATAATTGTGGGTGGGTTTACAGTTAAGCAGTTACTAAACTGCTTGGAGTGCATTCCCAATAAAAGCGTTTAAGATGTGTGCAGATAATGATAATTGGATCTATCCTTACAAAACTACGTAGCTGTAAATCAGATTGTTCGCTTGAGGGAAAACTGTGTTACCGTAGAATGTCGGGAGGCATAAATAACGTGGTTGTTAAACCTGGCGTAAATAAATGTCCTATTTTACAAATGTTATAGCTTCCATTTATTTCAGATCTTTTAGTTGTCAGAAAAAATATAATTGCTACCTAAACTGTTATCTTCATTTCCTTGCCTCATTAATTATTGGAAAATGTAGCTACCGCAACAAGAGGCTTACAGATTGATCCGAGGACTGTGTAACTTCCTTTGGGCTATATTATTTCGTTGTTTTTTTTTCTGCGTTTTGTAATTCAGTTTCTTATATTAATTCGACAGTAGTGTTAAAAAATTTCAATGTTATATCTCAACTATTTGTGTAAAAATTTAATACTAGGAGCCGCTATTTCTTAAAAAGCAAAAATTAACATGAAATTGGAAACAAATTCATATACCAACGACGTAATCAAAACTAGCCCACCCAGTGTAAAGGAAGTAAATTCCTAAATATTCCACATTTTACTATTATGAATAAGTAACTATATGTGCATTATGTGTCAATTTGAGATCGAGATAGAATCAAGCTATTCTTGATGCGGAAGCATAAACTATCGGCCTGAAACAATTGGTTTTCTTTAACAGCGAAGGTGTTCGCGGTCTCCATCCATTAATGTCTGTTGAAACACCATTTAACCATAAGTATAACAAGCCGACGCTTCACCGGATCGACCGCTCAGAGCCACGTTCATACATAGAAAGTTGCCTGATACTGCCGAGCGAGTCGTCAACGACAGATCGCAATTGAATAAAATAGAGTGTTATGACCCAATTGTCGTATATTTGCCTGTCGCGTCTTTACATTCTTTCAGTATACATGTCTAGGAGTAAAGTGCCCACGCAACATACTTCAGATTTTTACATTGAATAAACGTCGAACAAACGGTTTTAAGAGTTTCATAAACATTTATTCGTTTATTTTATTACAAATAATAAAACTATATTATGCTGACAATTCGGTAAACGTTACTCTTGGTTTATTTGTAGTTAAGTTTGTAGATAACCCCATACGGAGTATTGGGACAATACAAAATACAGTTTGGGTATTAGAAACTACGGGAATTCTTGTTAATTCAAAAAAATAATTTGTTACACCTTTAAATCAAAGTGATAATATTCAAATCTGCACCGTTAGTGGAAACAAATAATATCATTGCGTGACATCGCTGGTGAAGTAGGTGTCAGTCATTGGACTGAGTATTAAAAGTATTAAAAAACATAGATATCATTCTTGTAAAGTACATACATCCCACGAAATTTTCGATGGTGATCATTTCCCACGAACGGAATTTTTTGAAATTATTATGATATTCTTTAAATAAATATATGTAGTGCCGATAAGCAATTTTTGGAACGTGCCCTATTCGTTATTGGTGAAAATTTACATATTAACATTTCCATTCATCCAAGTAACTTGTGAAATAGTAAGTGGGCGCTTATTATTAACCCCGCCTTCATGTTATCCTATAACCAAGTATAATCCGCCCACACTGTATATATGCGAGAGTGCTGTATTTTTAAGTGTTTGTCAATTGTATAGTAACTTTCCAAAGAAGAGTGTACAACGCTATGATTTATTATATAAATATCGAAGCTACAGTGTGATAGAATATGCTTCATCTAATTTTTATAATTTTCAGATAATTAAAAGAATTTATTTTGCAGAAATTGTGTTTTTAAGTACAGCATTTGTGATGTTTCTATGGAAATAAGAATATTTATAACATCTTTGGAAAGATATTTTGGTAGATGCATACATATATATGAGATTCAAAGTACAGAAACTCACCGCTTAATTTAAAAAAAAACTCAAAAACGTGTAGTTAATTGGAGAAAGTAGCTACAGTCAGCAGCAATCTTAGGTATCCTTGATCAACTCGATATTTGATCTTAAGAAATACCCCACGCTAAGTATGAAAGTGAATGGCTTTGTTGTGTACTATTTTTTGTTGTTGTTTGTTGAATTTGTTTACCATATTAATTTCAATAGAAAGCAAAACAGTATCTTAGTAAATCGTATATACCTAAACATCTAGTGGTACCGAAATTTTAAAAATTATAACTAAAATCCAAAATTCTGGGAAAATTATTTTATATATATATTCGGACCAAGTTGGTATACTGTGTGGTATTATGTTCTCGTATCCTTTATATCACAAATACAACTTGCAAAAGTCACTACAAAAACGATTTTTAAAACACTTGGCTTTTATATAATATAAATTTATTGCTTATTATATGCGAACGACATTGTCCTAATAGCAGATACATATGCGAAAGTGAACGGACTAGTAGGAATATGGGAAGAGGAGATAGGAAATATGGGAATGATGATAAACTCGAAAAAAGAAACAAATGATGATAATAAACAACAAACATAACGAAGATATGAGAAAGTTAGAAATAGGCGCAGACACTATTGAAATAGTAACTACATTTGAATACCTGTGGTTCAGTAATAACAGAGGATAGAAGAATAGAAACGGACATAGTACATACAATACAGAAGACAAAAAATATCTATTATTCAATTAACAAAACAATATTAGGCAAAACAGAAACTGATAAACAAGTAAAATTAAAGGTATACAACACAATAGCGAGAACCACATCAACGCATGCAAGTGAAACTTAGACGACAAATAAAAAACATGAAGGTAAATTGAATGCGACGGAAATGAAGTTCTTAAGGAAAATCGAGGGAAAGACAAGATATGATAGAATACCAAATGAAAGAATAAGGGACTCGCTGAAGCAAGAGGGAATAGTGGAATTTATAGGGAGGAAACAACCGCGATGATTCGGCCACCTAATAAGAAAGTAAAGGGACACAGTATTAAGAAAGTTAACGGAATCAGAAGGGGAGAAGGGAAGAAGAAGAGGACGATCCAGAAAAATGTGGATGCAGAAGATTGAAGAAATGCGAATGAGGAGAGGCAAATCGTTGGTGGAGATGAAAAGGCTGGCGAAGAACCGGGAAGCATGGAAGCACTGGACCTCCAATCCGACACCCTAAAGGGGTATAAGGAGCAGGAAAGAAGAAGAAGAAGAAGAAGAAGAAGAAGGTGGAGGAGGATGAGGAGGAGGAGGACGAGGAGGAGGAGGAGGAGGAGGAGGAGGAGGAAGAGGAGGAAGAAGAGGAGGAGGAGGAGGAGATGGGTAAGAAGAAGAAGAAATTTATTAAATTGAACATTGTTTCATTAACTTACAATAGAAAAATGATTTCTCTTTTGTGTTTGCACTAACCAATCTTTAAACGATATATATACATAATTACGTTTATAAATATTAAACCAAACTCGTTTTTTCTTTCGATTGGCCCTGTATAATTTGTTTGCTTTATATAATTCAAGTAACTGAAACATAAAGATCTTCAGCGATAATTACATCGCATTCCAGAGTTCTGTTACTCAATCAATTAATTTTGTTTAAATTGTAGGTTTGGAAAAGAATTACAGTAATAATGAACTGTATACATAGGGTGTTCTGCTCTCTTGAAATGCTAATATAGACGTATTGATACAAAGGTAATCCATCTCTCATAAAATGATATAAAAATGTCATTCACAAATGTCAAAATGACAGTATTATAAGGCACATTATTAATGAGACCTGAAGTAAGACACACTGTGGACGCATATTTTGTTTATTCCTTTATTTATATTGCTTGTCAATACATAAAATTAAATTTAAGGTTCAATAATCAAAGGAGCAACTGTATTTATGATTTATGTGTATGTGTAAATTAGCTAACAAAGCTCTGTAATTACTAGGTTAGTAAAGGTATTATTTCAGGGGTTTTATTGTTATTAAACTCACACATGCAGTTAAATGACTTACCGTTTGTGAATTTATCCATATCCATACGACCAGTGGAAGAATTATCTTCATCTTTGCTGTAAAAAAAAAGAATATTTTTATTCACAAGGTATTAAATTGATTAAGTGAATTTAGTAAATTATAACTATTATAAATGCCATATGGATACATACAGTAATCGCCCTTAAATTACTTCACATTATACAAATCTTAAACCAATATCCAGGCAGTAATTTAGTTTTAATATTGCATTTTACTTTCATTGTTTCTACATTTATTATTTAAACAAAAGAACTCTAATGAAAGGTGAAACCTTAAATGTTCTGCTGCTCTGTAATACTTGCAAGTTAAACTTTAACTTTTACTCAGGTTTTACGTCATTTCATTAAAAGCAAAAACCAGATTCTCGTTAAAAAATGAAGTTGGTTCGCGACATACGGCTCACCACTAAAATTAATTATCTGTTTACCGGTATACGCGCACATAAAAACGCTCATACATAAAAGAACCCGTTGAGGAGGTTTAATTTAAGTCAAGGTAATTACATGTGTTATAATTTTATACCGCTGCGTGCAATTGCACGCATTTTAATTGCCTCAGGAATAGGACAGGCGTGCACATGCACCTGTAAATATTATTACTTTTGCTTGAAGCAAACGAATAAAATATAATATAACTTTGGCTGCCTTTATTCCCTCACGGCTAATAATACACATTTCCCGTTGATGT
The DNA here is from genome assembly GCA_031763485.1 of Osmoderma eremita. Lineage (NCBI taxonomy): Eukaryota > Metazoa > Arthropoda > Insecta > Coleoptera > Scarabaeidae > Osmoderma > Osmoderma eremita. The sequence continues at coordinate 62,503 of JARFOC010001007.1, read as the reverse complement.
ATCGTGGTAAGATAAATAACATCTGAGATTCCTTTTAAAGCAAAGTATAATGGCAAGAAGTCTTTGCATCTTATATTTATCAGTACTATCCATTATATCTAAGTGAATTAGCGAAAAAACGTTGCAATTCACTATTGTTCCTGACGAGGTATTGTCGCCAAAGGCTGCCACGGAAACAATACGTCTAACGACCATCGTTCTTACAGATGGGTGTTATTTTAAATTTTACCGTAACTGTAAGGACAATTTAGCGTTTGTTATGTCTGCCAGGCGTACTAGGTTTAGAGCAACGAGAATTTGTCACCTGTAACACTGCCAGTGCCCAACACTTTGACTTTGCTTAAGCATTCTTTCCAATAATCAGGACTAACGTCGTTGGAGAAATGTCAAAAGGATTTCATACCTTTTTTCGTCAAATTATTAACTCTAAAAGTATGTTTTGCGTTAATAAGACAAATCCTTTCTAAATGTGAATGCTAGTTTGACCTTTTCATCATCAAAGCTAAAAATAATCCTTGGATTAGCATTGACATTTGAATGCATGTCTCTGCAATTTATTCAATATGGATTGTATTGGTACAACTGCCTTATAATAAAATACATGTACAGTTGTACTTAAACTACTTATGTATGGATGTTAACCTCTTATGATATCTTAAATATTCGTTTCTTAATGTCTTTCATTATAAAAATTTGTACTTGCTTAAATAATGAATATAATGCATAAAATTAGATGGAATCTGTATTTGTTTAGCAGGATATGTAAAGGCGTTTGCGCCCCATTAGGTCATTAATTTACTTTATATTTAACGGATATCAACATTGCTAAGGTTTGCAGTACTACAATTTCACTGGGAATAACTTTTAATCACACTAATTAACTTAATATTGCTCTGATATTATCAAAAACACTGAGATAAGTACTCCTTTCATTATATTAAATTACCATGACGCATTGCTCTTATTATTAAAGTATAAACACTTCAGAAACTAAATTTAGCACCTATGTATACCTATTATTGAATATTGAGAGCTTATTATGTTATGCATCAAATGCTTAAGGTAGATAGTCCTTGAGTGAACATGGTATTACATGGTGGATGATTTAAAATATAGAATATGAATTAACTTTTGTAATAGTACAAAATGCAGAAAATTGTTATAGAGAAAGATTTGTTACTACAGTAACTAATAATATAACAAAGAAATATATAATATATATAATAAAAAATAAATATGTTTAAATATCTGGGAGAAGTCTTTCATCCTTCAGGTAGGTATAAATCGTGACGCAAACAACGAGATAACCGCCAAACTACAAAAAGCCTATAAAATCACCAAGACCAGACACAACAAAAAACCATTATTCCGGAATGCAAAACTAAGATATATGGATATATATAGTAATCCATCCTGAGCATTATACCCATCAGAAGCCATGATGATTGGAGGAGTATGTCTTACCAAAGACATAAAACACAAAACAAAGAAGAAACTTCCGCAACATCTTCGGGTCGAGTTGCACAATGGGAGTCTGGACGAAAACAAAATCTCAGAAACTCTACCAGTATTCTGAAAAAATATGGAATACTTTCAGGAAAAAAAGATTGAAATTATATGATTATATTCTGACAATGAACATTAATGAACTAATGGCAAGAGTTATCAACCCTGCGGTCTACACTTAAACTCGAGAGCACCTGGGTAATTGAAATCATAAGAGACTTCTGAAAAACCAACATCACTGAAGAAGTTCTACAGCTCAGATCTACTTTCAGAACAATAGTCGAAAATCATCAATTTGCACACAAACTCAAAAGAGAGCTAGATAACCTGGAGAGAAAAACCGAAGAATTCAGTTAGTATATGAACAGATTTTGGAAAAATGAGAAAATAGGAACATCAGCTACTTGCTACAAATACAATCGCTCTCTGCAGTTGCACAAAAGTATATAAAAAATAAATAGGATAGTATAGTAGCCTAATTTTTCTTTTTTGCATTTCAAAGTATACAGGCATCATAGCACCTTTTTTCGTGTTTGTGTTCGTGTTCCATAGATCAGAACTAAATGTCATACAAGTTAATCTTTCAATAGCAAAGGGAAAAGAGATAGCTTTTACAAAACTGGGTGTGTGATAATAGATTTTCCATAGACAAAGAGAAGATACATAAGATTTTAAATAAAGTTAAACGAAATTGATTATTTGAATGGTATTCAGATATTTTGTCAAAATCTGAGTGTGAGAGCTTAGAACTGAAAGGTTCGATACCAGTAAGCATATCCATATAATGAACTATAAAATAGTATCTAATTGTAAGGTAAGATTGCGTTTGTGTTAAGGATATTGTAAAAAGTTTGGTTCTATAATTAATTAAAGCAGCCAAATTTCGGTATTAAAGTACAGTATATTCTTAAATACGCTTAACTATGCACTGTGATAATATTCCAAATATGTCCACAGGAAATCAAACAACAAAAGCTACTAACAAATTTCCAGGAGCGTAACACAGTAGTTTCTTATATGGGGATCTTGACAAAGTACAGATATCTATGTGTTTTATGTGCAAATTTAACTTTACTACAAAACATCAGCAACATTTAAAACCAAGGTGGTAGCTTTGCGAAGTGAAATCGTTTACTTTTTTCCGATAGTATAATAATCTAAACGTATGTATTTACTTCTTGATTCTAAATATTGCTTCGTGGAAATTGCCGATTGTAAATTGAATCTAAACAATGCTCTTTTAAAGTACCTTGCTTGCTACGCTCGACAACGTATTATTTGTCACGAACGTAAATTCTCAACCGCCATGGATTATCTCAACCGAACCTAACGGTAAAATCGTTATGGCAACTCTTCGGGAACGAACGTAAAAATCGGGTCTTCTCAGACTAAATTTGGTTCGAAGATCTAATTCGACATCCCAGAGCTCATTAACAATGCCATGAATGGCTAAAGAGATGTCCGAACGAATCTCGTGTATCAATCTGCGTACCTACCGTGGAACGGAGTTTCGCTAAAGTCCGAGGAAAGCCAACGTTTGCATCTTGACAACAGCGTCTACAACGTGGATGTTTATGTGCCGGAGGGAAGGAAAAGAGGGCAAGATAAGCGTTCCAAGAACGTTGTCTGATACTAAAAGATTCAATGCGTTAGACATAAGCGGAGACATAGTGGTTGAAATAGTTCGGTTTCCTAATTAAGTATTTGCCAGAATCTTTTGTATTTGAAGCATTAACAAAAATATGATTGAAAATTGAAAAAGATGACCCCGTGATTTATAATATATTTACAATAAACGTCTAGTAATTTCTCGAGCGTAATTATCTTAATGGAAATTAATATTCCCATCCGATTTCACCCTCTACGTAATTGCTTTCCCAGAGTTTCTGGTGCAGAGATTTATAACAGGGATAAGTATTTGTCTCCTCTCTCACAATTACTTGACTACCTCGGATACAAGTCCACCTCGTAAAATGATTACGTTTGACATAACTGGATTTTCAACGATTAGTTAAGAACGAGGTGGTCGTAAGAAGTCCATTGCAAGTCCGGAAAAAAATGCGAATTTTATTACGTACATGTTGTACACGAAATGGTTCTTTGAAAACTATCCGTTGTGCCTTCTTTATTTCTGGTAATGATGGAGTAATCTTCCATCAGACCATAGTGGCTTTCCCTCAGAAGAAAACGCTAAATTAATATTGATGATACTTTTATGTGTTGGTATAATTATCGAACAAAAGAAAGGCACTTATTAGTAAACTATTACTTTTTACGATCTAATCTACTTGAAACACTTTATGATGCCAGCTATTTAATTAGAATTAATTTTATAAATGATAGCGGTAACAATACTACACATAGTTATCTAAATATCCATAAAGTAAAATTTATTATCTAAAATAAACAAGGATAATCAAAATATAACTTGAGAAACATCTATTTGTTTAGTTTGTCCTTAGCCTTTTTGGATTTTATTGTGGTTTTGAAAAATTGAATTTCAAAATTATTGTTTTAAAAAATAGTTTCAAATCTTCGATTTTTTCATACACGAAATGAAGCTGGATTTCCGCTAATACAGCCCACACTTTTGCTTTACTAAAATGACCAAATTTCGCAACGAAATGCATACCCAATCTTAGCAGATCTCAAAAGAGAAAGGAAGATAAAAATAAAGAATTAACAGGAAGGGAAGTTATACAAATTTTGTGATTTTATTACAAAAGCTACTATTTTTCTTTTTAAACAAGCGGAATATTGGAGTGAATTGGCTTGAAATTTTGTAAGCATGTGAAAATATTAATTAATATAATTGCTTGTACATTAACATTAAAACAGGTTCCTTCCTAATAGAAAAACAATTAAAATCACTTCTTTATCAACCAGGGTCCTTAAATAAGAGTTCATTTACACGACAACTATCGTTATCATCTAAAAAACACCGTAATTTGGAAACGCTCCATTCTTAATACATGCAAGTAAGCAAGCATTAAAATTATTCAAAAATCAAGTATAAAATGTATCTAAAAATATATATAAATATACCTCTGGAATCACACAACACGTTTCAGACATCCTCATGTACAAACAGCTGTCTCGGACTGCTTAGTCCTTAGGCTGGGCGTTAGATGCCCCTGGAGATTTTTCTAAAGGCATGTGCTAACGTGAAGTTGGCGATACGGCGTACTGAACGAGCGACAGGTATTCCTCCGACGTGCACTGATGAGGACTAAGCAGTCCGAAACAGCTGTTTGTACATGAGGGTGTTTGGAACTATACAATCAGACGTGTTGTGTGATCCCAGAGATATATTTATATATGTTTTTAGATATATTATATACGTCATTTTTGCACGTACGTGCCGGCTATTGGCAGGAATCTTTTTCCGATTAAAATTGTTCTTTTTCTATACCTATATAAGTGTATGTAATTATAATTATATGTACAAAACAAAACAAATATTAAAAAGAAAGTATTTGAACTGTTTCGTAAGCATGCATCTCGTTCGGATAACAGTTTAAGACAAGGTTGCAAACAGGTATCACAAAATCATCGACAATATTGCAACAGAGTAACAACTTAAGTTGTTTACTAAGTGATAAATTTTACAACGGTAGATACTATAAACAACCAGAAAGAATCCACAACACCGAAGCATTGCAGTCTTGGTTACAAGCACACCACCTCTTCCCTGTATACCATCATATGTAAATGCACTCCTCCGTATCCGACAATTTTACTTTCCAATTCCAATGAAATTACTTTATTAGAGCGGGTATTTATTAGATCCCCTCCATTACCGATTTTGCTATTAAATCAATCAATCATACTTATTCGATGACCATCTACAATTACGAGCCATAAATCTTTAAATTATACCGAAACGACCTTGGTAGGTGCATAAAATTTTTTTTATAAGTGCATCCAGTACTTGACCACCCAGAAATCCCAGAAAATCGCATCCTTCGTACGTCCAATCTTATCACAGTCTCCATTAACGGCGGTGTTAAATGATTTATAAGTGGATCGATCCAGTTCTAACGATCGTAGGACCTGTTGCTCACATAAAAATCGTCCTGAGGCGACAGCTGACCCAACGACTTGGCCGTTCTGATACACATCGCGCGTTTTCATTACCTTTCACATCTATACCACCGTGTATATCGGCGATTATCGCGCCAACTGCGATTCCCGCAAGCCCGTAACGTATAATTCGAATGAAGAGAATTGGAGAAACAAAGCAATTGCAACGAGAAAGAAATGGATGAGAGTATAAAAGAAATTGCTGTGATAACGGAGATATTCTGTTGAGCGTTGGATTTTCTCTTTGCTGTCCATTGAAGACGTATATCTTTGGGGCGGTATTGTGGAAGTTTACAAAGGAATAGTACTTTAGATTATCACTCTTGATAACTACACACTTACCTCTTACATTGAGAAAGTTTAAAGACAATAACAGAACAAAGGTATCATTTCTGCATTATCCCTTTCGGGATCAATTTACGAATGGTCCCCACAGTTATTGGGTGTGTTTCAAAATTACCAACAGCGCTTTAAGTATAACATTATAAAGGCATGCTACCAACAGCGTTCAAATTTAAACAGTCATGCTATCAGTGGGAATACAAGTTTGAAATTGGGACGTTATTTTGAGTGCTTGTAGCGAAAATAAGTTAACCTAAAATAGAAAAGTTTTTCTTGTGGTCAAAAACAAATTTGTGAGTTATTTTCAAAATTTTACATTTTGTTGAACATTTTACACCAGATATCCTGCCTTTTCCGTTTCTTTATTATTCTAATATTGCTCTAGATTTGTGGAGTCTATCAAGTTTTTTTAATATATAAGTTAATTAACTGAGTCGTTTCTGAACCTATATCTGATATTTAGTATGCGAATATGTAATCTATAAATTACTACAAATTAAATAAGAATAATAGGACAAATTAATTATATAGGTTAATTTTTCACCAGATGAAATAAGTGAATGTGTTCGCTGATGACATTGTAATAATGGCGAACACAGAGAGCAACTTGCAACATAATGTGGACATATGGGTCAAAGAACTGGAAGCTAAGGGAATGACAATTAACATAAAGAAGGCTAAGACCATCGCGATATCCAATATAGAACTAAAAATATGCATCCAAATTAATACAACAACAATATAGAGCAAGTGGAAAATTACAGGAACCTGTAGGCAAACATCAATGGAAATGGAAAGTTGGATCAAGAAACTAATAATAGGATAACAGCAGCTACAAAATTATAACCACATCATGAGAAATCAGGGCAAAAGCTAAGATAATAGTCTACAAAAGGATATACCTACCTACGTTGCTATAGGATAGCGAGACATGAATACCTACAGACAAATTGCGGAGAAACATACAAGCTGCAGAAATGAAGTAGCAAATATATCAATAACGGACAAAATACGAAATGACAACATACGGGAAATGCTACAAATAGAGAGCGCCAAAACTCATATAGAAAGGGCACAAATGCGATGGTGGGATCACTTGAAAAGGCTGGGTGAAGAAATGCAAGTGGGAAAAATTTGGGAAGCAAAGAAGATAGCAAACAGAATGAGAGGTAAACCGCGTATGACATGGGATGGAGAAATGGCAAATATATTGACAACGAAAGGGTTATCCTACAGACAGGCCGAGACTCTTGCAAGAGATAGAAATTCATGGAAGAACGTTGTAAAAGGTGTTTTAACCATGTATGTGACATAAAATCAGTAAATACTCATCATGGATCTTCAGCCAACGGAATTAAATCGTTTTGGTAACGTAAGTTGTAAGATTAAGTTAACGCTAGCTGATATTGTATTTCTAAAGCGTTGCAAAAAGAATAATGTTTTTCCAAAATTCATAAAAGTTGGAATTTCGAACAATTGTAAAAAGCCCGCGATTTTATTAAGTGCACCAAAAAGAACTGGCTACAGATATTACTAATCACAATCTTTCGATAAAATGAATTTACACTCAATATTATTTTCGACGTCTATTAAAGCGTTCTCTTCTAAGGTAGGTGCCATTTTAATGCTGCAGCTCCGTCACCTCTCCAGCCGCAGCAGTCATAGCACAGGAAGTGATGACAAAATTAATGACACATCCCACATCACTGTCGCAGCGTGCTGTAATAAATTTTGGAACGGTGTTCACAGTGCTGCCAATGCTTGAAATACATTTTGGAACACACCCATTGGGTATATAGACATTTGTTCCAATTCTAACTTCTTCCGTAGAATCTAACAAATCAACCTTTGCAAATTTATGTACATACATAACATGCACTACATTTTAATGTAGTAGTAATATAATGTTGATTAATGAGACCTTGACCTTTTACTTTTTGGTCATGAACATATAGTTAAGATATTTAATCTTTAGGCGTGGAAAAATATAAAGATTTATTACACGTCTGTACCTTGTTATTACTACATTACGGTCCAGTACGCAACCAATATTTAAAACCAATAAATATTCAACAGTCTCCTATTACTTAATCATCTGACACTCACCGCTTGTCCTTTGTGAATGAATACTAAAAATTTGCTTATGTTTGGTAATCATTTTTCTTTGTTCTGATTTTCAATAATCTGAAAATTGTTCTTTTAATTCTAATAACACTGCTTAAAAGAAATGATTTATTTCCAAGAGTAATAAAAGGATTGTACAGCAATAGTATTTATCTCAATTACATTTTCTCACATTATTCTTTACTAACACTACATAAAGCTAGCAGCTATTTTGTAACCCGTGAATGAGTTAAGGTGTATGCCTTAACCTTCATGTATATGAATGGTCTTTCTATATAGTTTACTTTTCATTTACTTTCGTTAAAGAAAATTAATATCAGCATTCAAATGTCATAAAAGGAAATATATTACCTTTAAATATCCATTGAAATTAAGATAACGAAACTGTTCTTCGTATAATTTCACGCCTGTCTAGACAATTACATTTTTTTAATTACATAAATAATACATCGCATACACTAGTGATCGATGATTTGATGTGGGTCGTTCTTGTATGTATTATGATGCGGTGTATCAAATTCAAAATTACTGTGGCGAAATGATGCATCGATTGGTGGGAATCTATGACGGCAATAGTGATTTGAATGAGGTTGTATATCATATGCGTTGACACAGTTCACATGCAAATCTCTAAGCAGAAGAAGCTGTCTTGTGTAATTACTAAGCGATGTGAAATGTATCAGAGGTACCTCGTTTGGCTTCTTTTCAAGTGCAGGACAGCGGCCTGGACCAAAGTGAAATACGATACTAACTGTGTATCACTGACCATAAACAATGCAAAATATCAATATTAGTATCACTTACTTCTTTGTGTTTTTGTATGTATTAGGTACATTCCCTTAGCTTATGTGATATTTCGAAATTGCAAAATATGAAGAAATTAAATAAATGTAATAGCAGAAATATATGTATACAAAAAAAAATTATATATTGGTGGTTATAGTTACATATGCAGGGTTGTTGTTGTTTGTATCCTAATGCAGAGAGTTAACACCACGGCCTTGAGGCCTATTGTATCACTCTACATTAAGTTAAAACAACTTCTGTGATACTCTACCAATTGTGATTTTGTAACCGGCCAAACATCTTCTTTGTTAACATCTATAATTAATGCTTCTCTTTCTGTGTCTAATATGGCACAAACATAAATCAGATGGTCAACAGTTTGAACTCCCAAACCACACCTACACTCATCGCTGTCTAGTATTTTAAACTTGTAAAAATAACTTTTAATTTTTCCATGAACACTGAGCATGGTCGTAATTTTTGGCGAATATGGTAATATAATTTTTAGTCTTAGGCTAACATCCGCAAAAAAATCGTTTGTTATTTTAGCCTTTACTAGTATTTGTCCATTCAATCTGCCACTTCTCCACACTATCTTTTTCCTGTTCTCTAATCATTAGGCGTTTTCTTACTCTGTATTCCTGAACATTACGCACCCTAACTACTTCACCAGCATTTAATTTCTCATAGATGTTTGATATCTCGTTTAATTTCAAAATGATAGGGGTATTAGAGTCCTAATTCCATTTAATATCCTTATATTCATTAGCCTTTGTACTCCTTAATTTTTTATCTGGTTTGCTTTCTGCTGTAGAGCATTTTTCCACATTGGTATAGCGTATGATAGAATAGGTACAGCTGCGCCTTTATAAATAGTACTCAAGGCCTCTTGCCTGATTCCCCAATCTTTGCAGATCTTGCCAAAATATTGATGAGTGCATTATATTTTTCACTTATATACTTCACATGCTAGTCATGCTTCTGTCTATACATATACCCAGATATTTTATATTGTTAACTTGCTTCAAGACATCATAATTTAGGAATATATTTAATTCTTTACTCACTAAAAAAGCGCCTTCTTGTCATTAACATTACTTGAGATTTTGCTTCATTAAATTGGATCTTGTTACTCTCTGCCCAAACATTCTGCATTTCTATATTGGCAATGTTCTCAACCTCTAACACTGATTTCCCTTTCGTTAATATTACTACATCATCAACAAAAGCAATTGCCTTTGTTTGATTTCTAATGTCTACATTAAGCAAAGAATCGTACTAATTATGCGTAATATCCAGAATCCCGAACCACAACACGAATCTTGTGAGCAGCTTCTTGTTGGTTCTTTCTTTACTTGTGTGTGTGTGTTTGTGTGAAGTGTATGGCTTGCTTCTCCCTCTCCTTGCAGTAAGAGGACAGCAGTGTTGATTTATCCTCGACACTGAAGGGTACCGAGAGAGGTACCGACCACCCTTGTTGCAAAGAATCATTATAAACATCTATTGCCTCAAAGGTGATTCGAACCGTCACCGTCCCTCACACATGCCTAGCGCTCTTATCACTGCGGTACCCTGGCCGTTACATATACGGGGTGATATACAGACTTTACCATTTGCAAACTACGTCTTGTGCAACTCAGTTTTTAACTGATCCAGAATATATAAACACTATATATAATCAATATATTATCAATATTTCTTTACAAAGTTTCAAGCATTTCAAATTAATTAAAGTTTTTATAACAAAGTGTGCATTTGTATCTTTACTGTCACCTAAAACCAAATTTTGAATTAATTCAAAACAGTAGCATTTCCTGATTAGTTTAATATAGAATTATATAAATTATTTCTTAAATAAAAGTCACCGGAGGAATTTGCGGAAGTGCAAATTTACCTCCGTGCAGGCAAACCAGTGAGAAGATGCCAGAAATCCCGATTATACGATGTAAACTAGTCTTCAGTCATTGTTGCAAACGGAATGCACAACGTGTACATAACAAGTTACGATTTATATCATTAGATATTACGTCTAAGCGTTCGCTTTCACGTGTTGCATGTATGCATCGTGTGTACAAACGTACGCGTACCCAACAGTTTTCAAAACACATTCTCAAGCTCGTCCGTAATATCCATCTACCTATGTTACGACGGTGATACGTGAAGGGAACTTCACTACAACCGCTCTCCTCTTTCATACTGGCATTAATTAATTTCCTTTCGCAAGTTGTGCGTTTTATTTCGCCTGGCAGAAGGCATATTTCATATCCGCCATAATTATAATCTAGTCGCGCTCGCGTCCGCGGAAGGAGCAGCGTCGGTCGTCATTTCTCTGTCTCGACGCGAAAACGTCGGAATTCGAAACCGAAGGGGAAAAGTGTTCGCCGGCTGCGTGACTTCATATCTGCGTACCACCCATGCAATCCCGGTAACGTACCCGAGGTATTAAATTAAAAGTACGTATGTTATGTACGCCGACGTGACAGATGATGTTTAGATATTCCCGTAGTGAGCACTTAATTAACAACTAATGCCGTGTTACAACGATTTTTATTGCGTTGCGATATAGACGAAACAAACGCGTATGTTACGGAGAAACTGGGAAAGATTGTAAACCTTAGATCATATACATTACATGGATACCGCTATGTTTCCCAACTATGTTTCCAACATATCACAGACATAAAAAAGAATCAGCATTCCTGTCTAACAACGGTTATTCGTATTTTCTTATTCGCACCTGACCGCGCGTGGACCACGGCGTGAGAAGCGCGCGAAATTTGAATTAAATTTTACATACATCAGAGATAATACCAGCTCTGACGCATAACCTAATTTTTAAATGTCAACACAAAATAGCTCGCTCGTACAGATTGATAGACAACAGTAGTTGACATTGAGCACAAATTGACAGAAGTCTAACCTAAGCGTAATGGCACTCTGTCTAACCCCTGTTTAATAAATTGTGAAATCGCATACGTCCCATTATAAATCGCACGGAATCCGCATGCATTGCCGTTCCGGTTCCACGTGTGGTCAGATAAGGGATAGCTATATATAATGTTCATAAGCAAGAAAGTAATAGCTCGAAAATCGTAGATGTACATGTTGGAAACAGTAACGTATGTAATCTGATATGGTGATAGCGGTATCCATGTAATATATATGATCTAAGTTGTAAATCTATGCTTTTAACATAGCAAGTACATAAACTACCGCTAGTAAATGTTGTTTGCAAATTATAATGATATAAATGTAGTATTAAATTTATTATTTTCATTATAATTAGAATTATATTTATAATTATAAAACGTTGTATTACTAATAGAGAGAGATTAGAAATGATTGATGAGTACCCCTACATCCTAAAATGGTCATTGACGCACAACAATTGCAGTGATCATTACTGAATTCATTCAACCTTACAGTCCATTCATTTTAAGAAAACAGCGTTGGAAAAGATAGGAGAGAATATCTCGGCTTACTATTGGCTGAAATCCGCGATAGATTTACACACACGAAAAGGATATAATTTTCGTGCAATGAATTTATGTTGAATAAATTGAAATATCACTTATAACTGCGTTTTCTGTTTACGTAATGTCATTTGTCAAATTCAGTCGTTGCATTCCACTCTGTTGCCGCCGCTTTCGTCCTCTATTTTCTATCAAATCGCTATTTGTATTATATATTTTCGCTTTTATTATATTTTAAATATTGTCTCCAAAATAGCTCTTGTCAGAACTCGATTATTGCAGTACTTGATAATTTGTGGTATGTTCTATCCATTGAAAGTGCAAAAAGGTGTGTATTGATAATTATTAGAGAGTGTTCAGTGTTTTATGGCATCGAACGGATACTTGAAGTCAGTAAGAAGTTTCCCAGGAAATTAAAATTAAGGATTTGTAAATATGATTTCTACAAGGGATCCTCAACCTTACAACACACATTTAGATGCTGGAAATATGGTAAAGTTTGTTTCAAGAAATAAAATAATTTAGAAACGAAAAAGCAGAGAGAAAAAATATGGAATTAGAAGTTAAACAGTAATGATAAAATAGTTATTTTATCATTATTCGAAAGTTAATTAAATATAGAAGCTCTTAATATCATTCTTATCCTTACTGTGTATTATGAAATCATAAACATAAACAAAAATACCTTATGGACAATAAATTACTAAAATTAACAAACACAATTACATTGTTACTAAAAAGAATAAAATAAATATATATTTTTAAAAAATAAAAAGAAAAACTCTATATGAAACGCTCTAAAAAGGATGAGAAAAGCTTTTTTCTAAGCCCTATTGGTTCACCCCACACTAAGGATAAAAAAAATTTCGTAACTTTATAAAGCTTAAGTTTTCTTTGTTCTTAAGCATATTGGTTCATCTCACACTGAGATGGAACCCTATTAGTTCACTGAGTACGAGAAAAAATCTTAAGCTTTATAAAGTTGCTAAAAAAATTTCTATCCTTAGTGTGGGATGAACCAATAAGGCATTAAAAAAATTGTTTTGTCCTTTACTTCTTATGCTTACTGTATATTATGAAATCAATACTGCTGAATATACAAAAAGGGTTTCTCTACAAAGGAGGTATTAACCTTCGTATTTTTATTTTATGGAAATATTTAGCATGATTTTTAATACATAATGTGTTACAACTACAGATACCGAAATATTGAAAAGAAGCCTTGCTTTTAACTGTAATGGTAAATATTAGTAGAAGATGAACTTCTAAAAAAAATCAAAACTTAAAATATATCAAAAGCTAATTGATTTCTATATAATGCATATTTATGGGTAAATCTATTGCAATCCTTCATTCGTTCATTTCGTTTCAATAACATTAGAGTGAAGACGTTTTATTAAAATTGAAATGTGTCGTAAAAATACAAGATTAAATAATTAACAAATCTACTAAATCAAAATACCACTTCAATGAATAAAATATAAAATAAATAAATCTAAATATAACAACAAATGAAACAATAAAGGAAACACTGTTATTATACTGTTTCCTAAGTTTATTTTATTTCTTAGGGTACCTCAAGAGGTTTAAAAAAATAAAGTTAAGACACAATTATAATACAGGTCTGGTCTATATGTATGTATATTTCAATATGATTACGGCATAGCACCTACACGAGGCGTTACACCACGAACCACATTAAAACTTTCACTTCGACATCGATTCAAGGCTGTCGATCTGTTCACGGCGAACGAAACCTATTTCGATTAACACCATCCTTTTACAACGAATATGTCAAACAAACATAAATTTCTGAAGCAAATAAGGATTTAAACACGTGGATCATATACATACATACATATATACAAGATGCCGGTAGTAGGATAAACACAAAAAGTTGTGAGAAAAGTTTATTGTGTACTAAAATTTAAAGTGAGCAAGAGGGATTTATTTGAATGCAAAAGGGATTCCAGGAGATGATTGATGTATCTATACCCGCGCGTGTGGTGGGAATGCTATGAAACGAACAATAAAAAACTGTTCTACCTGTGCTAGAATATCTGTCAGATCTATTTCGTATAAGCGTGCATGTGTACGAGACAAAAAAATCTTACCCAGGCACTTAAAAAAGGGATGTTAATTTGTGTTTCACATATGTCATGAATATAAGCTGAAATAAACGTATAAAATCTGCTGAAAAAATAGTTCCTTTGTACATACTGTTTTTTAAGTATCATGATTAAGCTTTTGATTTTAATTAAATAAACTTATATTACATCAATATAAAATGATGTTCTAACTAAATCCTTAAAATAAATAAGGTTTTTCCCATAATGATCTAACCAAACTTTCTCCATCGTCATATAAGTCATCTTCACATAATGAATTTTGAAACAAGCAACGACGGTTATACATATATTAACTCAACAAAAACGAGCGGGCAGAAAATATGTTGTTAAAGCTTCTGGTCACGTGTTAGCGCGGATATAATATCCGGTTGTAGGGGGGGAGGGAGGGGGGAGAGGGGGGGAAGCGTTATAGGTACTTCTTTTTTATTGTACACACTCGCAGACAGATTAAATCAACTAAAGATATGCGTATTGGATAGTCTTGCTCCCTTCGATAAAAATCTTACTGAAGAATTTTTTTTTATTCTGATTCTTTTGTTTCAATGTGTACGTACGTGTTTTGCTGCAAGTAATAAAGACGTTAAATTTCCTCCAATATCTCATTAAGTATTAACTGCATCAAAGTGACTTTTGCATTTAGGGTACTGTTATATCACTTTTACTAATATTGGTGATTAAAAAATTGGAACTTTTATACAATTATTGCTTTTAATGCGTTCTGCTTCTTCTGTATGTAGGTTTGCATCTGTTCTTCTTCACGCATTTTCTACGGTGTTTCCTTTTCTGATCATGCAGAATGAGAAAGTTTTCATCTTTTTAATGGTCGCCTCTGATGAAGCCAGTGGTGATCAGAAAAAAAAAACCGAAATGATTATTTTTTATAACAGCACAAAAAGTGGGGTGGATGTTGTTGATAGAATGATCACATAATATTGCTAGAAGTACGAAGCGTTGGCCAATGGTTAATCTTTATAACCTCCTCAATGTCGCAGCAATCAACGCATTTGTTATGTACAGACGCAACAGCGCAGATGGAGAATTAGCCAAGGCGCGTAGACAGCTTCAAAAGAATTTTGGTGTGGAATTAGTGCAGAAAAATATGCGAAGGAGAGCTATCGACAAACACTTGACAAAAGGTGTGCGCACTTCGGCGTTGAGACTTTCAGGCTTTGCAGAGGAAGTTGTGCGAGAACCACAGCCAGAGGGAATTGCAAGTATTGTAAAAGACGAAAGACTTCTTTTTTTTTGCAAAATTTGTAAATATTGGTTGTGCATGGAGCACATAATGGCATGCTGCATGAATTGTTTGGAGACTAAAGTCTCCAACTAAAGACTCCAACTTGTGCACAGAATTTAATTTTTTAGTTTTTAATTTTTTTTAACAATCTATACAATTTTTGAATAAATATTCTTATATTCTTTATTTGGGCGTAATTCACACATTTAAAAAAAATATGTGGTGACTTTATAAGCTTTTTTTCAAATATAACTCACACAAGAAAAATTCCTTTGGAATTGACTCCGCATTAGACATTCCATAGAAAAAGGATTGTAGAAAATATATTTATGCGAAATTAGCACTAACAAGCTGGTATCCTTCAGAGGTTATTTTATTTTAGTCTTCACAGACCATACCGGATCGAAAATGTTTCAGAAAAGGTGCCCGACAGACGGATGGTTAAGAATATTTTTACTTCTAAAATAGATATTATAAATCAAAAAAGAAAGCAAAAAACGATATTACTTTGTTGTTTGTTAGTCAGGTTGTACTGGATCTCACGCGATATCTAATGCTGACTAAATATGAAATAAAACAGATAAAAACGCAAACGAGCGGATAAATAAAACCCCCAACACGAAACACTTAGGAAAATTGATGAGCCGGGCTATTAGCTATGTCCAGAGGCCTAGCAACTTCACTCTCATTATAAATCGTTTATCCTTAAATTCTAGTAATTTATAAAGAATAAGCAGGAATTTTCAATGTGAAATCACATTGTATTGAATAATTGTAACTAAATAATTATTTGGTGCTTATAATCATCATTACAGAATCTAAGGACAAATATGCCCATCACTTCAATTAGTAAACTAATCCAGATAGATATTTGGGTAACTACCATCTTCGCTAGAAACCACAACTGAAGGAAAGGAACTCTTCTGAAGATGGTAACTTACCCAAAAGACTTTAAATTTGGTAATTAAAGTAATTTATACAAAAAAACAATATATATAGCCGCGATTACGCCTAAGCTACTTCAAATAGGTTCCAGTCTCGGTTTTAGTTACTTTGGTGCTTGTTGGGTATTGTTAGTTTCCAAAATACCTATATAAATTTATTTATATAGGAGTGGTAATGGTAATGGTAATGATTTGATTGCTCTATTTCAGAACTGTCTTGTTCCCAAAACAGACATCAGATGGTATATGTGTGCAGTAGTTTTGTATAAATTAATGGAGATTTAAGAACCAGTGCGATATCGGCAACCTTACCCTAATGTTTTACAATACATAAATGATATTTTATAATTCACGTTTTATATAACTGTAAAATAACAAAACCATAATGAAGTACGTGTGAAAAAAGACATTAGATTATTCTATGAGCAAGTAATAGTAGACATAAAACTTAACAGTTGGGAATTTGAATGAATAAAATGTAAATTTACAATAATAAAGCCTCATAATTTTATACAAACGCACCATGGCTATTTGAATAAACTACAGAGGAGGTATATACATAAATTCATTTTATGAGATATTCCGTATGACATAACACGCGCTCTCCTCTCGTCAAGGGAACAGACCGACCTGGAAGGAAGACGGCTAGTATCGCGGCATCTAACATAAGTAACAAAAACATATGTTACGAAACGGTTACGACACAGCCTGATGGCCGCCGAAATTTTCAGTTAGCCGGCCTTGCGAGTTTATTCCAAGCTATAGCCGAGTCGAGGCCCCAAATTAACTGTACCTCGCCAATTATTGGTATAATGAACCTTTTTCCTGGGCAGGCGGCTTTATAATTTGAATTCCCGCCCGAGGCGGCCGCTGGATTTATTAGGTAAAATGACCTCTGTCCCGTACACGTACGTACATGGATGTAAGTATGGGTGTAGTAGTGTTCTTTTCCACTAGAGAGAAAATACGGATCTGTTCGTTTACGGTCCTGTAATCGTGGCATGGTACATCTAGTTAATTAGCTCCAAACATGCAATTTACAATTATAGTATAGTTTAATGGTTTGTGTATAGATGGTACTTTAAGTTGGTACTACATTCTTGTGTAGATTAATAAAGTCATTGAATGTAATTAGGGTTGCAAAAAAAGGAAAATAATCTAATGAGTGCAATAGTTTTTTTTTAATGGAACAAAAATGTTTGCTATAATAATATCTCTTGGAGCAACAATTGGTTTAAACAATGCAGATGTTGCTTTGCACATATTCTTGGAAAGTATGTAACATACATTTACGTTAGGGCCAATAACTGACAACCTAAACAGGAAAACAGGTGGTATAAATCCGCTCCAAATAACAATATCTATGGATATACGAAATATACATTGATTTTAACCACAAATGATAAATAAAGAAAATATGTGTGCATTGCCATTATTGATTTGTATTTTGATATAACTTGCTTTAACTTACACATCTTTTAGAGCTATCAAATCTGTTAAGAGTCATTAGGATTATTGTGCGTATTTGAAGGGATTCGTCTTATTCCAAATTTGGTAAGCCATTTCATATGTGAATTCGCGCCTATTAAAATTAGTTCACTTAAAATTACACAAGTAAACTCTCTTTTGATCATATTGCCTTCCTTTTAAACAAGATTGACCAGTACATATATTTGCATTCTAGCCCAGAATCCCTACTACAAAAATCAAGAAACAACGAGCTTTTTTCACATATTATTATTGATTCGATGAAACCATCAAACTTTGGTTTCAGCCGTCCATTTCTTGAGATTACTTCCAACTGGATGGTGGGTGTTTCAAAATGTTAAACCATACGAAGATTTTGGACGGTACACACGCGAAGTAGCAATTAGCATTGTAAAGATTTAATAGTATTTATACCAACACAAGTAAACACAATTTCGCATTCAGTAAATGCATAGTAATGTAAAATCTAGTGACATTTCGTCAGTACAGAATTTCTGCAATTAGAGCGTTGCCAATTGCATAGGTAAACTGTCAACGCACTTATTTGCTATTTGTCGTTGTATTTAGTGTTGATTGTTTTAAATATATGTGAATAACCATAACCTATCTATATACCTGTCGAGTCGTATGATATGCTATCTCAACCAAGTTATGAAACGACGAAATGACAAAAGTCAGTTGTTTAGTTAGGACAACTATATATGCTTATCCATTGAAGTCGTGTATCAAAGTGACAGATGGATCCTAACCAAACAAATTTGTACCAATTATGAAAAACAAATTTTCTTAGGTAGGAGTACTTTGATTACATTCACTATATGTAACTAGGCAACCACGGGAATTCTATAAAATAATAGTATTTTAAGCCTAATGTTAACGTACAGGAGATGAAAATATTTTTAAAAACACTACGCAAAAGAGGATTTCGAGAAAATATCAGAAATTAATACTTCACGATACCAGTAGATATTCAAAGAGAAGGCGTGATACGATTTATTGGACTGTTAGCTTCTATATTTTCATTTTATGTTTTAACTAGTTTTTCTTTTTTTACTTATCACATTTCAATTTTATATCCTCAATTATATTTATGCTCATTTCTTTTCTTGTTGTGTTACAACCGAACGTATTGATATCATTAGCCATGTTGCAAAATTGTATAAAAAACCTGAGCTGGTGGAGAATACTTTCCTTTATTTGTAATAATTTTAGCAATATTTCTTAACATATTACTTTAGATGGTATCATCGACCCTGAGTAGATATTGCTAAGGAAAACCCGTAGAAATTATAAGTCCAATTTCTTGTAATACGGCTGCAGATATTGGAAAGTGAGGAAGTCAATTGTGGGCGGTAAGTGAGAATATTGCTCAGAAGAAAATATCCTGCGTCTACGGTAGGTATTGTTGGCAAAAAGAAGAGAACTATAAATAGGAAAGAGAAGTATAAGTTGATTTTTATTTGGATAGAAGTAATATGTAGTAAAATACGTATCGAACAAATTTGTAATTGTCGTCAATACAATACAATAAGACTAGTAGAAGAGTCCTGGATCAAGAAACTGTAAAAGGATAAAGAAATTTAAATAGGACCAAGAAATTGAAATAAAGAAAATTAAGAAGGTGGAACACTGCACATACACGCACACATTATTTTATAATCGGATTTATTTCCTGATTCTTATAATAATTTCTCTTAATCTTTTCAATTTTTCTATTGCATTTGCGTATTTAGAAATGTATTTTCCATTTGTAATTCTTGTTGTTCTGTAAATTTCACCATCTATTTAACTTTTATATTCATTTTGTGTATTTAAATATTTTATATTAAAATACGTCCGGCCATTTATTGTTTCTGTAGTTGCCCCAGCCACATCTGGACCTCCCTGAGAATATTCCTTTTTTATAGTATTATTAGGTTAGTACCAATCTAACAGTTTGACACACGAAACTATGTACCTATGTGTATTAAACATATGCATGCATAAATAATAATAAATGCATAAATAGTAATTATCCTTCAAGATTTTTTTCATAAATAGGTAAATTGATAAAATATTTGAACAGTATGCATATATTCAAAGAAATACGATAAGGAAGCAACTAGATAAAGAGCACATCCTAAAGATCCTGAAAGGGAAATGAAAATTATGAACTGAAACCACAATCGTGTGTTTGACCAGGATTTCTGCAAAGGCTGCATTTCCTTTCATTAATCTACGCAATTACTGAATAATAGAAGTTATGAATTCGCAAATGTACCAATCGTATTTAGATAGTCCCGACTTTGTTTGGATTCAGCTACAGACCTCTACTCTTTTTCCCCTAAATAAAAACTGTTTGCGGTTTCAATCCGAAAATTTGTGGCTTGATAATATGAAGAACTTGTCTAACGATTACATAACATGCAGAATACCCGTGTTTAATAGTTACAATCACAGCCATAATGTAATCATATCAATAAATCATAACAAATAAATCTTCTTGATCAAGCATTTATTTTGTACATTTAAAAATGCTTTTTATTTCTTATAACTTCGTGATAATAATGACCTAATTTTAGCAGTCTTACAGAAAACTGTCGATATAATTTGCTTCATGATATTTTTAGAAAATTGAAGCTACTTATCAAAGCCATATTTTACCGTTTTGAAACTTTCAATTCCTAGAACTTACTCAGAAAGAAACTTCTCGATAAATACGTACATACATATTAATATTGTATATTTTTTCACCTATAACAGAAACATTTCTAATTCATTTATATACTTATATACGTATTACGTTAAAATACCGTCATGCGTCTATAATTATATTATTACATCAAACGTCAAGAACTTTAATATTTACCTCACATACTCTCACTTATTTACAATTCATATTTAAACAATTAAACCGTTCTAACTAACGCTCATAAGTAAATTAAAATTGAATCAAAGAGTTACGGAATTTGCAATACCATTGCCGCACACATAAGGCGACCTTTCAAGTTTCTTATAGAAACATGGTTCATATACTTACAGCACTTGTGTTTAACAAGAGAACATGCTGCATAGTTGACGGATTACAATTGTAATTTCTGGGTGATTACATATTGAATTTCCTTTTCGATGGTTCGATTCGGCGAGAACTTAAAGAGAAAATCGTGTTGCTCAACGCAAAGTTCCTACAATTCAATAGCAGCTGGATAAAATGAAAGTTAGGCGCCTCTAAATATGTCAAAGGCAGAGTGGTACGCCTACAGATTAAAATATTTTGTATTAATAGAAATAAATTGTGTGTTTACTTGTGTGATATTAAGGAAACTGAAAATAATAGTTCCCATCTGCATTTTTATGTTGCTATTTAAATAATTTTATGCGAGTGCATTCTT
This sequence comes from Osmoderma eremita, assembly GCA_031763485.1. Classification (NCBI taxonomy): domain Eukaryota; kingdom Metazoa; phylum Arthropoda; class Insecta; order Coleoptera; family Scarabaeidae; genus Osmoderma; species Osmoderma eremita. Next base: position 41,020 of record JARFOC010001007.1, on the reverse strand, counting down.
ATTTGACATTCATATTTATTATATTCGTTTCCAAGAAATTTTCATCAGGAATTTGTCTTCAGTTCAACCCGCAGTTCGTCATCAATATTCATACATCGTCCCAGATGCATTCCTTCTACATACGTTTGCATTGTTTAGAGTCTGCGCTTTGTAACGTACAACTCTATGAATACGCAACCATAATATTACGTCACAACTGTACGACTACGAATGAGCCGAACTTTTTGAAGAAGTAGGCCACGAGAAGGGAGAGAGAATACGCACACACATCCTTCTCTCTTCTTCTCGCTTAACACTGCGTTCCATTATCCACCTCTTTCCTTCTGACAATGTGTATATGTGTGTGTATCTATGTGGACGGAGTAGCAAGTCCGGCTTTTAGCGCGACGAAAACGAAAACGATAAAAAATGGGTGTTCGAAACCGAAAGCTTTCCTTAATAAATCGCTCCGGTTTGTTAGTTCGCTGGAATCTCGAGATGCAACTTAGGACGGTGGACCTATCTAATTTCGATAGTCGTTGTCTAGCCGAACTGATCTTTCGGGTTAAATTTGTTTTTTTCGTCGATTGAGTCGGCGGCTTTTTTGAAGGTGACCTCCACTGAAATGTAGGTTACCGATTAAGATGCAACGATTGCCGCTTTCTAAACTGCGAATCTGCGCCAATGGTAGAAACCAACCGCAAAAACAAACCAGTTTGACTTCTTTGTTCAAAATAATGATCTAATTTAAGTATTATATATACATACTAAATGAAGGAATTTTTTTTTTGGAAAACGATCCTCTTAAGATTTTTGCTTATTTTCAATAACAATTCACCCTTTAAGTTAAGATAGTCAACGGGGACAAGAAAATATTCGTAAGAATATTTTTGGTATGGTTAATAACATTGTACCAATGCCCAAAAGAAATTCATGTGTAATATCGAAGATATCTGATGATATTGTCTGGCTACTATCGCTAGAACTCATTTGGCGTTACCTAAGATATGTGTGAAGCTTATTGCTATGGAAATTACACCCCGAATTGACGATAGAAACTATATCGAATCAAGGATGCAAAATTAAAAGTAAACTATATAAAAGTGAAGTAAGACATCAAGAAAAATATCACAAATTTGTAGAACGAACAAGACCCATGCAATAAATTTGGTAAACAAATATCTATGGCAGAAAACTTATAATCAAGTAAAAAAATAAACTAGCGAAGCAATATAAGTACCAAGAATTTCGAAAAAGTGCAGTATTATATTTTAAATAAATTCTAAAGCTCACCGTACTATTAACACTAAAAATATGAAGTTATGGATAACATTTACAGAAGCAGACAGCAAGATTTTAATAGAATATTCCTTATAATCAGAAAAAATGTGTTTAATCTTTTTGTTTCAAAACCTACAAAGATGCTCGCTCGTATTAGTTTCCAGAACATTACTGTTTGCTCCGACCAGAATTACTAACAGGATTTTAGGTTTAACGTCATAAGTAAACTTTTATTATCATTTACAATAACATCTTGGACAATTATAAGACTTAACATCCATTAATGTGTTCAAGATTTGGTGGAATTCAATATTAGAAGAAATACAATATTTTGACAATGCATTCTAAGAGAAACTAACGGTTTTGAAAAGAAAGAAACTTGAAGATTCTGTCAGCTTTTTCAGAAGTTGTCTAAATACTGACAGTCTTTAGACAACTTCTTAAGGTTATACTTAAAAACGACTAACTGTACGTGCGGACACGGATATACGAATAATTCTGCGAATATCACCCGCTTTCCATCCGTATCCGCAAGCGTAATAGTAAAAGCTACCTGCATCCACAAAAATTCAGCGGATATTCGCAAATTAGTTACATGAAGAATCTTACATTTTATCTACATACCTACTACATCGTCATATGTATGTACATGTGATAAATTACACAGATGCGATAAAAATACTCCAACAGGTATTAAGCTGCCGGTCGGTAGCAGTGCTTTTCCTTTTGTTCTAAGTCGTCACAATCAAAATGAACTTGACTGTTATACGAAGCAAATAATGGGAACACAAGTATGTGCCATCAAATTTAGTGAAATGTTTGTGGTCTAAATTTCTGGAACGTTAATTGGACTGTCAGTCAATGTATAAGAATAGGCTAACGAAAATTAAATGGAATGAAAAAACAGCTATACCTACCTGCAATTTAATAATTTTATGCGGGATACTTATGCTTAGCAATTAATTTTTAAAATCGCTATCTTTCATTGTAGTTATAATTTGATTATACATTTTTTTTTAAAAGTGAAATTGGCAAAAAAATGTACACATTAAGTGCAACAGAAACTTTTGTAAAATTTCAGCAGGCCTACGAGGACAGTGTTTTGTCAAAAGCCAAGGTTTTTCGGTGGTTTAATGCATTTTCAGAAGGAAGAGAGCCGATGGGAGATAAGCCACTCAGCGGAAAGCCTTCAACTGCAAGAACCGATGGCAATATCGACAAAATCCGCAATCTTGTGCGTTCAGATCGTCGGTTGACGGTCAGAATGTTCGGGGAACAGTTCAATTTGTCTCACACCATCGTTCATCAAGTTTTGGCCAATGAATTGGGAATGAGAAAGGTCTGCTCGAAAATGGTTTCAAAAAACCTTTCACAGGAGCAAAAGGACATGAGGGGAGAAAGGTGCTTTGACTTTTTGGAATCGATTGAAAATAATGAAATTTTTTGGGAACTAGTGATGAGAGTTGGGTATTCGAATATAAAACGCCAGGGCATGGAATGGCGCACTTCAATAAAACAAGAATGAGCAAATCAAAGATCAAGAGAATGCTGATTTGTTACTTTTCATAGCCAGGGAATCGTTCTCAAAGATTTCGTGCCTCAAGGTCAGACAGTTAATCAACATTTTTCCCGAGAAGTTCTCGAAAGACTCCGAAAAAGGGTCATGCGTGTGAGACCAAACACCAAGAACGATTGGATCCTGCATCATTACAATACGCCTTGTCACACAGCAATTTCCATAAACGGTTTTTGGCCAGTAAAAATATTTCTGCGGCTCCTCAGCCTCCTTATTCACCTGACTTGAGTCCTTGTGACTTTTTCCTCTACACAAGATTGAAAATTAGGCGATTCCAATATCCGAGTTCCAGCACTGCTATGAGGAATGGAAGAACCATCTCCAACGCTGTGTGGCTTCCCAATGAAGTTATTTTGAGGGAGACAACTTTATATTCTAATAAAAATATTTAAATATATCAGTCTCATTACTTAATTTACACACCTCGTATACTACTTCATTTAACCCTTGACTTGCTCAACTGCCAAACTCAACCTACACATATTTAAAAGCTAAATGGAGTTTTACAATTAGAATCGCAGTATTTGCTGTACATTAATTCTACATAATATAGCGCTATATAACTTCACCGCTAAACGCATACGTATACTCTACGTACACGAGCAAATACATGTGTACATAGAGCGTAGAGACGTGGTGCTATGTGTATTTATCCAAGAGACAGTTATATCAATGAACTTTCCGAGGCATAAACTTAAGAAACCGAGACTAGCACGCCACGCCATCGTTGTCTACGGATTCTTGTTCAAGGACTATGGCGTTGAAACACAATACAAACCGATCCGGCTTACGGCCATATCTTAATGTAGCAGAAGTGAACTGTCCGGTCGTTATTGGCGGCTGTCGTATTGCCGTTTTAATATCAAATTCATTAAAGCAGCAGGTTTCGAAATTAATACGTATTGGGAGTTCACGTACGCAGTAGCAACGCGTTTTATAGTGCAATATACTTGTGTATGTATGTACATGCAGTCATTATACATACGTGTACACAGCTGAGTTAGTTTAATATGTGTAATTTCAATCTAAATATGTATATAACTAATACGGAGGCCTGCGTACGGATGCATAGTGTTCAGACACAAACATTTCAAATAACTTAAGAGTTGAAATGTGGGGACGGGTACGTTCCTATTCTGTTTAACCTTGCAGTGAGTATGTTATGATACAAATGTATGTGGGAAAGTCTAACAACTACGGATTAACATCATCAGTTAGACTCGAAGAAAAGAGGAGGAAGCATACACAGAATTAAAAAATGCAGCAATTACAGTTGGTTTGAAGGTTAATACTAAAAAGAACTAAAGTCATGTTAGAAACAAGAACAAGTTAATCTATAAAAAGTGACACATAAAACCACATATTAGCACCAACGTAATGTACATTTCTGGGAGTAGAACTATGGAAGGAAGGTACCAAAGGTGGTGAATTAAGAATTATGTTGGCCAACAAAACATACTTTATACTGTCGCAAATATATTATATAAAACCGTAGCGAAACGTTGATCATGACACAAAATCCAGCAATTAATTTAAACATATTTAAAGAAAAACGTGGAGAGAGTACTAGAGTCAATGCTAGAAGAAACCGATTGAAAAGTTGGATACAGCCACCTCTAAAATCCAACAATATGAGAATCTAGAGGATGCGGTGGGAAGGACATGTGGCTGGAATGGAAAATACGATTACCAAAAAATAGTCTTGAATAAAAAGATGCGGTGGACAAGAATCAGAGCAAAATCCAGAAAGAAATTGAAAGATTCCATTTATAAGGATACCAGGTATCCCTAAGGACTGGAAATGGAAAACCAGAGTCACAAAGCAAAGAAGCCGGAAGTAAACGTTGTTGGAAGCCATGTTATTTCCTTGGACTGAGATTTGCATTATTTAATGATAACACCAGATAATTATATCGTAGTGTAACCTCTATTTTGAAATAAAATACATATATTACCACTAAAAATATGAAGTACGGAGGTAATTTTCTCCATAAATACATGTGTAAGACTTCTTCATGGGAGGAGAAATTACATCCTTACGAGGGATACCTTTTATATTTCGGGAATAGGCGTTCCAGGTGCTGCCACCTGACAGCTGACGCCCGTATCGTAAATTTCGGCCTTTTCCACAGTATACTTACTGAGAACATGTTGACGTACAAGCGATATTTGTGTTACTTACAGTGGCTTAAAAAAATGGAATTAACTCGCGAACATTTTCGTGTCATTATTTCTTACAATTTTCGACGTGGATTATCTCAACAACAGTGCATCGATGAACTTAATTCGGTATTTGGCGATGAAGCACCATCAAAAACTAGTGTATACTGGTGGTAAGCTGAATTCAATCGTGGCCGTGCTTCACTCACTGACGAATTACATGAAGGCCGTCCAAAAAAGGATGATGCTGTGCGTGAACTGATATTGCAAGATCGGCATGTGACGTATCGTGAGATAGAAGTACCCTTGGGTATCAGTGGGACCAGCATACATTCAATATTACATCAACATTTGGCCGTCAAAAGATATTCTTCGCCTTGGATTCCACATAATTTGAGAATCGCTCAAAATAGGCTCCTGTGGTTTGGTCGAACGAAATGCTCCAAAAATACGATCACGGTACTTCAAAACATGTCTATGACATTGTAACAGGTGACGAATCATGTATCTATGCCTATGAGCCCGAAAGTAAACAGCAGTCGACTGTATGGGTCTTGCAAGATGAGCCGAATCCAACTAAGTTGTTCGCGCACGAAGCACTTCCAAGCGAATGGTCGGCTGTTTCTGCGAAAAAATCGGACATGTGACAACTGTGCCATTGGTGCAACGTCTAACGGTCAATTTTGAATGGTACACAACCATTTGTTTGGCAGAAGTATTCGGAAAAATAAGGGAACCCAGCCGTCGAAAACGGATCATTCCCCATCAGGACAATGCGAGCTCTCACACATCAGCTCAAACAAGAGAGTTTCTAGCAACTGAAAAAGTTGAATTGATGAGTCATCCGCCGTACAACTCTGATTTGGCACCCAATGACTTCTTTTTGTTTCCGCACATCAAACGAAAACTACGTGGTAATCGTTTTTGGACGGCTGAAGAAGCGGTTGATGCTTTCAAAATACATATTTTGGAGGTACCTCAATCGGAGTAGAAAAAGTGCTTCATAAACTGGTTCAAGCGAATGCAAAAGTGTATTGACCTTCATAGAGAATATTTTGAAAAAACAATAAAGCCATGTACTATGATTAATTTTAGTTTCTGTTCTCTATTCTCGAAATATAAAAGGCATCCCTCGTAAGAAAAGAAATGAAACTCTGGCAGTAAGTAATGTCCATACATGCAAGCATTCAGTAATCACTCCGATTTCACAAAATATTTTAGTACAGTAAAATCATTTTCGCGATTTTTGTTTCGCGAAAGATGACATGCCTTTTTTTTGAAAACCACTCCTTGCTCGCATCCACCTTCAGAATGTCTCACACTAAATTGGACAATCATATCAATGAAGCAATCGTATCACTAGGCAGCTTTCCAAACCTTTTGTCAATAGATCTGTTTTTATATAAAATCTACCTATCTCAAAATAGACCATTTGAAAATAATAAATAATTGCCGAAAAAATTAATCGCCATCAATTGTCAACATACGAATGGAACACTTTCTAGATTGGAATTATTATTCCCATTTCCATAGACATATGACTTCGTGCTAATAAAAACCATCGCAATAAAAATCTAATTTTGTAGAACTCTATTCCTAAACCTTCAGATACCAACAAAGGTCTAAAATTTCATTCAATATCTATTATATTTTTATTTGCATTGAACACTATTTAATTTGGAAGCTGAAAAACGTTTCACCAAGGCGCCTCTGACTCACGCAACGGCGTTAACGGTCCGAATTTTAAATTCCTGGAGCGTATACCGCACAGTAAACGACACGTGACAGTTTCCGCCGTGATAGCTACATTTATACACACATATGTCACACATTTCCTCGTTAACTTGATCCGTTTCGAATTTGTTCTCAGCTAGGAAACTGTTCAGCACATCGTCAAAACGGTAAAGCGGAAATTGTCGAGAATTATATTCATCTATGCGACGCTGCACTGTCGGGGCGCGACGAAAACCGTACGCCGCGTACGGTAATGTTCATTACATAATTTGCATCTTGGCGTGCAGGTGTCACCGTGCAACGAACGAAATTAATCGGTATAATTACCGTTATTGTTCCGCATTTTCGTGTAATTACCGAAGATTTTTTAAGATCTATCCCTCCCGGCCGCGGCTTAGACCGCTCTGGTAAGTAATTTCACACATTAGAGATAAAACGGAGAGCTGGGATTCCGCTAAGATTCCGTACTAAGGACGGGTGTTATGTAACGACAAGTGTATTTCCCGTCAACTAATGCACCGAACGCATATTACAACAGTTATAATGACGCACAATAAGTTAAGCTGATGTGACATTACGACGCTCGAAGTAGAATTTATGGTTATATACAGAACAATTTGCAATATTTATTAACCACACTTTTAGATAAAGTCACGAACTTGGTTAAACGTACCGTAATAATAATTATATGGATATAAAATTATAGATAGGGTCATGTATACCGAATGCAGCAATATTTTTTAAGCAAGTGTCACATAAAGGTGAGTTTGTTAATTAACTGATTTTGTCACAACACCTATGGACTTTAGAACGACAGTATTGAAGTGAGAGGTAATTGAAATTAACTTCAGGCAGTGCCCCGGGAAACTTTTCTTCTGAACATGGCTGGGAAACGCTACCACACCCTTCACATTCTCCTGATATTTCGATAAGCGATTACCACTTTTTTACGTCTCTTGACTAGACAGTTCAGAACTCGAGTTGTAATAAGTGCATTCCCTCAATTTTTTGATTCAAAATCCATAGCGTTCTAAAGGGTCTTTCAATAAGAACGCTCGATTTTCAAATGTAAATAAAACAAGTTGTGTGTGAGATATCCACTATTTTCTTTTATAATTTGAATGAATATCTTATGACATTAAGTATGGAGTATAACGTCGTTTAAGTGTCGGTCACAGCTTTGCCTGGTGGCACGTATTCGGGAGGTCTAATTTTCCATGACTTTGTCGCATAAATCAGACTGAATTTGCTGAAGGGCATTCGTTATATTGACTTTGAGGGCGTCAATAGTTCGCGGTTTATGTGCAAAGATCTGCGATTTAAGATAGTCCCAAAGGAAGAAATCTAAAGGCGTTAAGTCGCACGATCTGGGCGGCCAGTTTACTTCGCCCCCGCCGAGTTAACCTTGCCCTCAAATCTCTAGTGTAGAATATCCATCGTGGCATGTGTTGTGTGACACCGTCCTGTTGGAACCACATGTCGTCGGCGTCCATATCATTCAGAATAGGCCACAAGAAGTTACTTATCATCGATCTGTAGCGCTCACCCTTGACAGTTATGGCAATGCCAACTTCGTTTTGTAAAAGTACGCACCAATGATTCCGCCAGACCAAAATCCGCACCAAACAGTGATTTTCTCGGAATACATTGGGTGCTGGTGTATCTGCCGTGGATTGGTATCGTCCCAAATTCGACAATTTTGTTTGTTCACACATCCATTCATCCAAAAATGAGCCTCGTCGCTAAAGATGATTTTTTGGGAGAAATTTGTGTCAACTTCCAACTGCTCCAGAACCTAATCAGTGAACACGCGGCGTTGTCTACGGTCGGTTACCTTAAGTTCCTCGTTCAGTTGGATTTTATACGGATGCAGTCGCGATGCAAAATTCGCCAAGTTGAAGTGACAGAAAGACCAAGTTCTTGTGAACGATCAGAAATTGATTTCCTTGGGTTTTCCCGTGCACTCTCACGCACAGCAGAAATGTTTTCAGCAGACCTTGCGTTTCGGTAACGTACGGGTGTTGACTGATTTTTTATGGAACCGGTTAATTTGAATTTAGCCACCAAACGCCGAATAGTCGACTCGGCAGGACGGTTGTGGCGATGATAAAAATTACGTAATGTGAGGAACGTTTCCGGAACGGAGCACTGATTTTGATAGTAAAATTTGATAATTTGCACACGTGGGTCTTCAATTTGTGCGGCGTTGGCAAAAGGTCATTTAGTGTGATGGTAATTACTTCGATGAATAATAGTGTATTATGGTTTCTTAATAAATATTTATGTTTTACCATCAAAAACCTTACCAACTTACTGGGTTACCTGATATCTATAAATAACATTGCACTGGTGAAAAGTGTTTGGCATTGCTTAATGTAAGAATCAACTTTGTAAATGCCATACACCCATTCGAAGAAATGCTTCAAAAAATGTGGGAGTACAATAAAGAGAAAGTTCGTTTTGATTTAGATAATAGAAAACAAAAAAAAACAATAAGATAACTAGAAGTATAAAGAATACCAGTAATAAGTATAAAGAATACCAATAATACAAGAGCGAAAGTGAGTTTCTAAAGAATAACAAATGAAATCCTTTGAAGTAAGCAAAGACGTAAAACAAAGGGACCTATTACCCCCAACCATATATATACGAAGACGGAAACTGAAAAAAACTAGGGCTTGAAATAAATGACCAAAAAACTATATATTTGAAAATTCCTATTTACCACGCAAAAGCATCTAAAAACACGGAAGGGTGTCAACACTTTGATCAAAATTGTTTAGGTGTGACAGTTGGACCAGCTGGAAAGGACAGAGTGAACGAAAGCATGCTGAAAGGAAATTAGACATAAAATAAAAATATATAAAACCCTTTTAAGACTTGTTATAACGCATACCTTGGAAACAATAACAATAAACAAAACAAGAAGAATACTTGAACATAGATAGTAAAATAATGCAAACAATATTAAGGGCTAATAAAACAAGAAATAGAGAAGTAAGGTTGAAGAAATAGTGGGGCAACTCGGAGGAAAAATATCATCAACCATATTAAAGCACACGATTAAATTGGGTGGGATTAGATATACCTATTGAAATATAAAATGACAGGTAAACAACGCAATGGGTCCCTATCTGGCTCAGAAACAGGGGACGACCCAGAAAAATACGGAGACTTCCTAGATAGAGTAAGAAATGAAGGAATTGGTAGTGGAAGACTGGAAATCAAAATGCAAAGACAGAAAAGAATAGAAAAAAATAATTAACCATTTTAAAATTTAGCAAACCTAAACAACAAACTAAACAAAAATAACATAAAATAACTTCTGCTTAAATTTTAGTAATTTTTAAAATAAAACATTCATGATTTAGGCGTAGTCCAAGAAGCATTGATTAGATATGTGAATGTTAATCAGCACTCTGACAATCTGGTACACCTTGGAGCAACAAGGAAGTAGTAATAAACCAGAAACTGCCTACATCAAAATATATGCAAAAAATTTTAACGTGGGTTGTTATTACAATAAAAAAAATGTTACATAGCTATAGATACAAATACAAAGTATGCAAAATGTACGCAAGGTATAAAGATTTATAATATGTTTTTGCAAAAAGAAAGTTCGTTATGCACTACGTTAAGCGACATATCTTAAGTGCTTTTGAATGTATGTACTGATAAAAGTTATATTTTACTACACTACGAATCCCTTGATTTATCTAAAACACTTCATACTAAATTTTAACAGATTTTAACAAATAAAGTTTAATTTCTTCTTGTGTGTCTTGTTCTTCCGCGGGTTCATTACACCCTAAATTATTTGGGTTTCATAATATTATTTACACAAATTATCTATATTATTCAAATAATAACAGACAATACACTATTTAGTAGCAGCTTATTTATATTTATATCAACGACTGAGTTTTGCATATGAGCAAAACGGCTGCAAAATTCAGATTTATACGCAGTAAAACGTAAACCTAGCAAACCAGGAAGTATCCTTCCCTAGCCGGAGAACTAATGTCGTTAGAGATTATGCAGGTGTAATGACACAAGTACATATGTATCTGTCCGCCGAAGAACGTAAATTATTAACTTGTAATGCCATGTATGCAGCGTAAAAATAAATGTAATAACTTCATATGAAATAGCAACCGTAATTATTACAGAAGAAACGATAATTACACTTATTCAAGCAACATCCAATATTAAGGTGAATAATTTAATTTCACTATTGATATAAGACTGCTATGCATGGCTATATTATTACAAATTAATGTACTTTATTCTAATTAGAGTGCATTTACGCGGATTCTATACATCGGCTTTGCAAAATAACTTTCGTATATTAAATACTTTAAATAGTGTTTATTCACACAATTCCTCAATAATTAGGTGATTTCAATGCATACATCTGCTTAATAATACCATGATAAACACATTGTTCGGGTTACTCCTCCCGCACAAAGTATAAATTAATTCGGGACGACACGTGTTTCGGGAATACGTGGATTCCCATTATCAAGTCGAATAACCGAATGACCGCGAAAATAACTTAAACTAGAAACATGCACCACTTTCTCTTCTCACTTCACTCCCTCTACCTACCCCAAAAACATATGTACAATATTTCTACTCCGCCCCGAATGGGAGAATTCTTAGAAGGACCACACGCCGTGTCTCAAGAGTACGTTTTTATTGCTCATAATAAATCCATCAGCGCAGAAACAGACAGAGGCGCTTCTTCTCGATTCAGAAGACTTTTGTTCTTTTTAATATAAATGGATTCATAAGCATCTAGCGCGCGGAGATAATTTAAAACTAATGAAATCGGTAACATCAACCTCCGAAATGAAAATCTGGGATGTACAAAGCTTGTAATTGAAGCAAGCAAAAACCGTCCTCAATCTAGTCACTTTACCCAATAAGCATTTTTATAATATGTTACACTCACAAACGCAATATCGTTATAGCAAAATTGATCACTTCAAAAAAGTATACATTTACTAGTAGCATGTAATAACAATGATTACCAACATAAGAAATACTGAAATTCTGCAGCAATTCCAATCATCCCTCATTCTTGTATTTCATTAACTGAAAATTGAGGCGATTATCCGGTTCGACGACAAGCGAAGACTGCGTCTTGATAAACCCGAACAACATTTTCTAGGGCGATTAGAAACAATTTCGTGTACATAAAACAATTGCGTTCATTGCCAGGAAGACGCGCCTTTATTCTTCTTATGGACGCGTTATTTTCTGTAACTAATGAAGTTTTACCGGCCGGAAAGTCATTATATTATTACAGGATTAGGTCTTCTATTCAGATGTAAATGTAAAGTGTTTGGAAGTTAATCATTATGTACTTTTATTGTTGCATCAAAAATAATTATGTGACAATATTTTTTAGAATTAAATGAGAATTCGGCTCCTAAAAGTAATAAAAAGTAGATGATACTAGTTTAATTTTATGCCGTTATTGTATATCTAATAGCACTGAATTATTTAGAATTGCAGATAAGTGTACATAAATATAATTGATAATTTGTTCAATAAAGTGTTATGTATATCTGAATCTCAAAAATTGCTGTTGTGTTACTGTCAATAAATCCTCATTGTGCTTCCTCAGGAGCTGCTTGAGAAGGAACTATATTATATTAGTTTTTGACATAAATAAATAAATCTCATTAATAAGAAAAAAGCATCATTGCCTTTAACTGCTTGGACTAAGAAGTTTTAAGTGTCTTAATTTAAAAAAAGCGAACGGCCGGCGGTTCTTTCCTCGCAAGAAAGCGGCATCATAACAAAATTTATTCAAACACAAAAGTAGAAATAAAATATTAGCATGCATTAATAAAAGTTATGCAAAACCTAACGAATTTAATAAAATATTATGTAGTACTTAATTTAAAGTGATAATCAAAGAGAGATGATAATGTAAGAAGGAAAACCCTAAGGTAACAAATATTCGAAGTGTCTTCCTTCTTGTTGCAAACAAAGATTAAATCTATTTATGAATGCTCTCTGAGCTCGCCTTAATTCTTCAGTTGGTATTCCCGAAAAGCGTAAATAATTCCCTGTTTCATATACTCCATCGTTGTTGGCGCCTCAGCACATACAATTTCCCCATAAATAAGAATCAACATGTGTTAAGTTCGGAAATCTGGGCGGCAATCTTAGAGGACCATTCCTTTCCAACTATCTCTCAAGATACGTGTTATTCAGATAACCTCGTACAGCAATAGAATAGTGTGGAGATGCTCCATTACTCTGCAGCCACGTTTCTTCCCGGATGTAAGAACTTTTGTAAGAACTCTATTTAAATTAAAAAAGAAGAACTTTATTAACATATTTACCCATCTATTTATGTAAAAAGTTGCTTCGAATAACACCTTAAAAATAGAATAGTGATTTCCTTATAATTCATCATTGGTCCAGTTACAAAACTGAAAACGTTTTTCGAAATCCTGTTCAGTAAGCTCCTGGTGTAATTGAATATGGTAAGAACGTAAACTTTTTTTCTTTAATATTTGTAGAACAGATCGTCCACTTACACCTGTATTCTTACTTATAAATATTTGGCTTGTACTTCCATGTAACAAAATCGAGGAAAATCATTTTGAAGTTGGTAAAGTCAATACCTTCCTGATGACCACCCTGTACATTCGGTGATAGAAAAAAATTGCTGATATCATCACTCAATCTCAACCAATCCACACAACAAATTCTATTGCTAAATTTGAAATAGTTTAGACGTAGGACTACTTCTTTGGGAGATGTGATCTTTAATTATTTGACAGAAACAGTTGTAACTCCAGAACCACAAAACTTTCATAATCCGGGAATGAATGGAGCGTACTTAGGGATCTTTAATAATGTAAAAATTAATGGCGTGTTCCACTTAAGAAAGTGAATTCTTGCGTACCACCTCTTTTATGAAACACCCCAGTATATCGGAATATATTTTTTGCAGATGCACAATTAACATTATATTACATCCCCAAAATATCAGATTGCTGTCTACCATAAAAGCTGAGTAATGAAAGACGGGCGTACCTACTATTGCTGCACACTGTATAATGACGACTTTCAAATAATACATAAATCTTCTATCTTTTCGGATAAAAAATTGATTTGATTTCAAATCCATTCAAACAATAAGTACCTAAGTATGATATCGTTTTGCTAACTTTCTGCATAAAAAACTATATATTTTACATTATTTAAACAGCTTAATATTTACATAGCGTTATATAAAACTGCTTGCAAAAAACAATGTATTTATGGAATTCCATGGGATTGATATTTTAAAAGTATATACCGTCAAAAGGAAAAAATGAAAGACCAAAGTGGAATCATCGGATTAATTGGTATGACCTTTTGCTACATACTTATTTCACATACATATATGCATATAGTATTTATACTAAACCGAAATGATATTTATTTACGTATAATTTATGTCACAGCTATTTCCCACTGGATTCAATGACAGCATCATTCTACATTCAACATATGGAAAAGTAAAGAAGCATATTTACGCCATTCTGATTTTCCTTTTCTAACTATTATGTAGTCTATTCTCAGAAGGAATGGATTAAACATAACTGACACATCATTGAGAGTTACTGAGAAATCGTTTGATCAGCAGAAGAAAAGTAGAAACGTACGTAACAACGGGACGTCCCACAGAAGAAATCAATTCGCCATTTACGGCGAACGGTTACGCTATAGCTAATTCAAAAGCGACGCCGAAAATTTCCTACACAATACAGAGACACGTCGACTGCTCGGGCTGTGTTACACGGTCGCCTCTGAGCGTGACGAAAGTTTTACAATTGCCTCGCCGAGGTCAGCCAGTCCGCGGCCGAAGACATTTTGCAAATCGAACAGCCCACATTTATTTATTTCGTTTTACCCACCGTGATATATGCTAGCCGACGTCATCCAAGTGAAAGATATCCAATTCCTTGCATTATTAATACGCGGTCAGCCAAAATTTTTCATACATTTACGTTTCCTTGGTGCGTTAAAAACTTTTGAACGACCCTTGTATAAGCCCGGTATTACATAATCAGAGATCTTACAAAGGTTAATCACAAAGATTTATTGTAAAAGGCTTCATTATAGGCAATACATATTGCGCGTAACGAACATGTATAACATTTATGAAAGATGGTAGTTATATTACACTAACATATTTTATCGAATTTATTAATCAATTATCAAATATCTTTGTCACAATTCTTTGATTGTGCGACACACGCCTAAAGTCGTCGACATATAATTTCTTACGATGTAAAATTTACGTCCTAAAGTTTGCTACTTCTTTATGGCGTGTCCAAATCTTTTGGCAACCCTTGTATACCCGGTCTTTATGTACACGCATATATATAGTAGTCGCTGCAAATATGCTGCACAACGAGCTATTGGTAAGCATCTAAATTGCTATTTACAGCGCGGGTATATAGGATTTTATACCAACTCAAGTCCACAGTCAGTCGATGAATACTGCTGGTAATTGGTAACACTTCGTCTATCGAATGAGATTGCAATATATGTACAGAACATGTACGGGTCTTTCAGTCGCTGTTATCAGTTCCCGTGACACGAGCTTGACACCACAATGAATAATATTGGAAAATTATGCAGTTATCACGTTGACTAAGGGTATTTCTTTTTTTAACAACCAATTGCGCCAAATGCGCTTAGATTATTTGTGGATGGTAGATATTATATTAAACCAGATTGCCGTCAAATATTTATTCACCATCATTCAAAACCTATTTAATTTATTTTATTATTTTCTTAACAGAACTAAATTACTATTTTAAGCCACCCCATTCGATTATCTAAAAATTTGTTTAGTAATTATTAAAGCTCAGAGGTGGCGACAATTTACCAATTAATAAAAATAAATGCCTTAAGTCTAAATATGTATGGTGCCCATAGATAAATGGCTAAATAATTTTTGTTTCTTGCATCACATTTTTTAATGGAGTGTATACAGTAAAGACAAACAAAGCGAACCCAAGAAACCCCAAAAAGAAATGCCAAAAGAGCTTTATGCACACGAAATGCTATTGTAACCTAAAATAGGTCTAACAATGGATGCTAAAGTGAAAGCAAAAAATAATGAGAGTGGGCAACAATGATTTTGCATGTAAGGTTATTGAATATGTATATGGGCATACATGTTTTGAAAGGTAATAGATCAATTCCATAATTTAGGTATACCTTTCTGGATTCTCGATTTGATGATAGGGGCAGGGTGGTTAAAAGCCGTATGTACTTAGACCACCATATTGGTCTCTTTGTGCTTTGGAGTCGCTCTTTCACCATCTACCCAAGCCAACCCAACCTGAGTATGAACTCGAGCAGTGCGGCAGTCGATGCACTCCTCCAAGAATAGATGCTCTCATTTGGACGAACGACCGACAGTCGCCCAAAATGTGCTCTGGTGTCTCGTCGCCAATGTAAGTTACACGGCAGAGGAGGCTAGTAACAAGTCCCATGTGGTGCATGGGCTTATTTAGTTTGCGGTGGCCTATTAATAGCCCTACAACTGGGCGAAGGTTGCTGCGAGAAAGAAGCAGGCAATGTTTTACCATCCTGGACGATAGAATCCCTTTTGTTTTCATACAGAATCGTAGACTGTTGTTTTAATAGGTCGTTGAGTATCGTCGGCAGGTTCAGATCCCATAAAGGAAGAGCGCCATCCCCGATTCGCCAACTCGTCAGCAATTTCGTTGCCTTAGGTATGCCTTTACAGATTAAATCGTAATGTAAATCAGAAAAGAAAATCGTTGACAGTTCAACATTTGCGTTGGAATAAACTGATTGCTAATTGCACCACTAAAGTAATTTATTTTCATTGCGAAAGGCAATTGCTGGTGGTACTTAAGAAAAGTAAAGCTACAAAAATCTTCCAAACCTTAAAGAAAGTGTATATGTATATGTATGTAACCAGTTAATTACCACAGCTGCTTCCAATAAAAAAAAACCTGGGCATGCCATCGACAATGAGAGAAGCTGTTATTAAAAGATGCTGTTTATAGGCGAACAATTTTATTGCTTTTTGAAATTAATATTTTAGCTATTGGAAATACACAAAAGGTTCGACCTGCCTCGATTTAACGAGAATATTATGGAGACGAACATAAAAAACTCCGCCATCCGTTGCGGCGACGCAAACAAACAAATAAATATAACACTATAGCAGGTAGAAAAAGAATATAGCGATTGCTCATCCTCTGGCGGTGATGTAAGCATCCTTGAGAAAAATTCGTTTCACGGCGTCGCTGCCATACAATTCTATAGAAATTCCAATTGATTTCAAAAGAATCTGCAATCGCAGTAAAGCATATTCTTGTAATTAATTTCGCACACCACTAGAGGACACAACTAGGTTGTAAATTCAGTCATTTATTTATTCAATGGCATAGACTGAGTTTCATGCGGTGTTATTCGGAACCACATTGCATCAATAACGTTTTAGTTGGTAATTATGATTCAATACAGTTCGTGGTAACCGTTGGTAGTGTACATTGAATCGTTACGTTTCAATAAATTTATTTTAATAAACGTGTGATAGTCGTTAGTTAAGAAAGGGCAAAATTGTTGCACGGTATTGGAACTTGCGGCCGTGCTAATTTTCATCGTTTCAATTCGCATGGAATATGTTATCTATAACGAGTTTGTTGCGATATTAATAATGACGGTACAATAAGAGGCTTCCTCTTATATATTATGCAAATTAAATACAATTAACGGCACCTCTATGGTGGCTACCTTTCTGATCCCCGATAGTAGCCAAATCATCACACGTAATTTATAGGACCACCTTTGCGTTGAATGCGGACGTGCTTATATTCACCCGAACGAGCTCCTTCAGAATTTAACAGGTCAGCAACAGATGTCTCCCACCGTCAATTACATCCAAACATATTTTAAACCGAGCCGAATCGAGAGTCTCGCGTCGCGTCCCCGTGATTGTCAAGCGTTTAACTTGAACGAATTCCATTTTTAACTCGTTCTCATTCGATTCTCGTTTCTTTGCCAGTGGTATGAATTCTTCTACCTTTTAAGACGTTATATTTCATTTGCGCGGAAAGCCAATCATCGCATTGGCAATGTGAGAAAAAAATAATTACTTCTGCACCATTCAAGGTCGTCCAAAAAGGCAGTGCGGTCCATGTCCAAATTGTTTTTTTAAGCGGCCAATGTTTGTGGTACTCGTTAAATGCGTTTCTTGGAATATTTACTGCCCGACTGTGTGTTTAAATGTGAGTTTGATCAGTTGCCCTTACTATCAACGAGATGTGATATGTTAAAATCAATAAATAATAAAATAAAATCAATATTAACACGAAAATTATCTGTGTCCTAAACAAATCATTCAATAGCTTACAATAATCACTATAAGAGACTTATAACAAATTTAAAGCAAATATTTATCCAAATATTTCACACAAAAGTAATAAATCTTAGTCACGTATAAGTGAATAAATGTCCAAAATTAAACTGAGAAGTTAAACAGGACCGTATTCTAATTTTAAATGTTCATCATCCAATGGCGTAAATACCCCGCCATATTGCAGTAGACTTTAATCGAAAGTTCTAAAATTGCTCGAACGACAGTGTTTAGAAAACCAGCAAAGGTCAGACAAGTCCAGGAAGTTATATATAAGATCTAACGACATGCGCTAGGTGTAAAGTCATAGATGAAACATGCATTGAACAGAGAAAGCGACCGTGATCTTTTAGAAGAACCTAAGGCTTACCAAGAACTGTTGAAATTCTAACAATGAGCAAAAACAGTACTTGCATATAACATATGTCGATAAAACATTTTGATCAGCAAACAGAAATTCCAACCATAAAGCGGGCAATCACACATTTTCAATTATTCGTATAAAAGCAAATATTTGGAGTATAACTTATTGACGATTCAAATTGATAAGTTCTAAAAGAAAAAAAAGCAGTCGTCCATGAAACAAATTCAGTCAATACCGGCTCTGAATACGAAATTAAAATGTCATGAATGTTGCTTATTATTACCTGCAATGTAAATTAATCACATACTTGTTTTTAATCCTTTGATAGCATTATGCATTCCATTAACGTGCTGATGTGGCCATCTGCAAGTAAAATATCACCTGCCCGCATGGATACCAAAAATAAATTACTTATTTTGACTGACTGCAGCGAACGCATTACCACCGCAAGCTTTCTTTTCTTTAGGATAATATTTAATTTAAACTCGCCAAGACAATACATTGAAGTTGCATTAGTACACGTCTAACATTACCTCTTCCAATACCTTAAATAGAAAGCTAAAATTCCATCTTGTAAAATCAGTATTGTAGGCGTGCAGAGTCAGAGGAAACGATTTATATACTTCGAGTTTAAACAAGCATTAAATATTTACGCAGAGGAGCATTGCCTCGTTCTCGGAAACAAAGAATCAATAAGGTAAATGTAAAAAAGTACACGAGTACAAAGACTTTTAGCAAGAATAAGTCAAACGTAAAAGCTTGGAGCAAGTGTAGATTATCGAATACCGCAAAGATTTCTCACGTCTATTTCTGTCCTGTAAACTAGAGAATGTTAGGTTCTAAACAACTTTGAATAAGTACGATGACCTTCAATGTCGCAGAGTGATATTGATCAGATTACAAGTTCAAAAAAATATTTTGACTGTGATATATTAGTGATAAGAGGATTTCTAAGTTCTATAATATTTTATAGTAAATACATCAAATATTACGTCAAGTATTATGAAAAAATATTACAGATCTCGCTTATTTTATAATATCGTGTTTCTTTTCATGCATTAGCACACGGAAGCCGTATAATTTCCTATAATAGTGTCCAATTCTTCTCGTGGCATAAACTCCGCGATTATTGTTTTCGGTTGATAAAAGTATACGTACGACTTTCTACATTGTGATGTAAAATAACGCGATTCTTAACGGCTGTTTTGTCTGCATTCACATATGCTAGGTACTTTACTTTATATACATGCTGCAGCACCATAAACCGAATGAGTAAACGAAACGCCAAAGCTTCGAGTACCAACCAGTCCATGACGTCAAATACTTTCTCTTGCTCTCGTAGGTGACTGTTTCATAGAAGCGATCGCATATGGTAAGAAAATTACATCAAATCGAGACGAAATCGATGATCTAAATTTATCGATTATGTATATATGTGGCGTGCGGTGAAAGAAAAACATTTTGATAGGTAAAGAGGAGTGCCAATAAGAAAAATAAAATTAACTGCTACATAAAGATAACCCAACCACTTCAAAATACTACCAAATTGTGGTTATAAGTCGGTATTTTACCGTGAGATCAACAATTGACCATGGGGTCAATGGTAGTGTGTCGTCACTAAACCCAGTGGGCACGGCAACGCGCCATTTCAATACCAAACAAAACAAACTACCTAAAACTTAACCATCATACCGTCGACATTGGTTGCTTGATTCTTTGAAGAAATAGTGGTTCATATTTAGAAAACTTGCCAAAATATGTGCATAAATAAGGATTACCTAGCAATGGAAAATTGTATGGAATATTATGCTTTATTTGAAAAGGAAAGAGTGTTGGTCTTGGTTGGTTAAACTTATCCGAATTGGTAATCGATTTATGAACGCCCTATGTAAAATTCGATGGTTCTTTTGACGGAACTTGAAACACATGATTTCCTATTTTACTTATAATTATCTTTATATACAGGCTGTCTCATAAAAAAGACAGGTACGTAGTGCCTTTATTTATAGGCCGATTTTAATAATTGAAACGGAAAATTAAATAGCTGGAAGTAGGCTATAAAGTGAGCTGATAAAATTATTTATAGCTCTTAAGCGCTTCATGGTTTTAGGGACAAGTTCTTTTTAAAATTACACTATACTCGTTTCTATGATTCTGATGAAGAATTTTTTTCTAAAAACAACAAAGTATCACAAGTATACCTTTACATAAGAAATTTTTTTTTAAGTAACAAAATAATTATTTAGTCGTGTGTAAAAATACCACTAGCATTTGGAAACAAATGACGAGCACCAGCGTTATTCAAAATTTATTTATTAAGAAAACAAAATGAAACGAAAAAAATTATGTATTATTATTTCTTATGCTCAAACAGTCCTTCATGTTGTGCTAAACATAGGCGGCATCTCTGCGTAACCCCATATGTTGCATTGGATGATATTTCGGCAGGAACTCTCTGTCAAGTTACAGTAATTTTATTCCTTAACTGAATCTTATCTTCTGGAGGCATTTCATAAACTTGATCTTGAAGATATTCCCAAAGAAAAGCGTCGATTGGAGTAATGTCTGGCGAAGGTGCCGGCCAAGGTCCATATGTCCCAATCCAAGAATCGCCAATCTTTTGATTAAATACCCCCTATTCAGAAGGGCGTTATGAGGGATAGTATCATCCTGCTGAAATATCACATTCCAAAATTCATTGGGCGGTAGCTCTTCAAGAGAATTTCCAGATCTTCGCGCAGAATCCCGTGGTATTTATGCTGGTCTAGTGTACCATCAATAAAAATAGGCCCAATGAGTTTATTGTGTAAAATGCCGCACCAGATATTTACAGAAAATCTGTGCTGAAAATGGCCTTCCACCGTCCATATGCGCATTTTCCTGAGCCCAATAACGATTATTGTTTCGGTTGAATATACAGTTATTAGAAAAACCACACTTATCTGACCATAAAATTGTATTTAAAAAGAAACAACAGAATATCGTCCGGTATTCAGCCTCTATTGCATGAATTTTACGTGGAATATACGGTATTACTTTCTCCTTTTTTCAAAATTTGCCTCACGGTATCCTTGGGAGTTCCTAAATTAGCAGCATCTCCCTAGTGGAAATCCAGTGCTTTTCCACAGCACTCAGAAGTACGTTGAGTCGCAGATTTCCATCCCGATGCTGACGCTGCAATTTTTTGGCTTTTTGAGAGCGCCATATATGCGTAAATTGTTCAATAATAGTTGAAATATAGTGCGACTTGGACGATCACTGTATGGGTAGCACTGCGAATAAAGTTTTGCAGCTCGATAAGTATTATCACCGCATTCAAAGTAAACTCGAAGCATATCTAAACGCTGTTCGTTCATTTTAGAAAAAGAAATCAACTTGACAGATCGTTAGGCATTTACTTTTTCCAGCAACTTGATTTAGTAAGTTATCACTTTGTAGCACAGCAATGTATTTCGATTCCCGCTTGATGCTCGTCATTTGTTTCCAATGCCAGTGGTATTTTGTTACTTTATTTGAATGTTTAAAGGTATACTTGTGACACATTGTTGTTTTCAGAAAAAAATTGTTATATGAGAGGTTAGGTTGCAATTTGAATTTTTGACGCGTTTCTGTAATGAGAACACTGGCAACCGCAGTTCGCTGCTGTGTATTCTTTTTCTAAATAGGCCATAGTAACAAGTTTGTGTACTGTCTGTAAATAGTATTATTTTGCTTTATCTATCTATTCAACTACGCCCTGTTACAACAAAATTCTCCATCAGAATCATCAAAAAACGTATAGTCTAGTTTAAAAAAAACATGACCCTAATACCTCAAAACACTTAAGGGCTATAAATAATTTTATCATCTCATTTTATAGCCTACATCCAGACATTTACTTTTCCGTTTCAATTATAAAATCAGCCTATAAATAAAGGCGCTACAGACTCTTTTTTTATAAGAGGTATAATAACCAAATTCATCCCCCTGAGATATACCTTTAAGTAGAAAAAGGGGGAACAAGATTTCGATAACCATTATACTAGTATCTGCATTTTTATGGGTGTACTTTTATAAGTGTATTATTTAAAGAACAAACGAATGAAACGTCTATATTATTGTCATTAAATTGTGAATCGGTCATCATAAAAGATTAAATGAAGAAGTAATAGAGGGTGTACAATTTATTGCTAGTATTTCCGGCTATTGTGCCGAGGGAAATTATTATTGCTATAAAGTAATTATAAAATTATACCCCATACATCATACTTAAAACAAATTTCTAAAGAAAATAAAATAACGGAGAGGCTATAGACCCGCTGAAATGAACCGAGGTCAAGGCTGACTACAGCACCTAACGTCGTAGGATTAGCAAGCGATCGCTATAATTTCCCCATATAACGGACACGACTAAGTATCCTCTTTCTATCACCACTATTAACGCCAACGACTAATCATATACACATAAGTATGTTCATATGTACATATATATGTACATAACAGTACAATCCGCTCATTTTCGGCTAGATGGCAGATTAACCAGGGATTTTTTTTTGTCTGTCCACGTCAGGCAACCACTATCCACAATCGGTTTCCACATAAAGCCGCAAGATAAGCCCTGCTCCTTATTATAATTCAAATCCAATTTATATGCGCACGGATGCGAATTTAAATTCTTGAAAAACTAATAACCAGAGGCACCTGGCTTCTAGTCCGAAGCGAAGGAAAGCTTCGATCTTTAATTACTTCGGATTGTGTTAGGTCATCTCGAAGACCGGCTCCTTCCGAGCGGCTATAAATCACCGGGAATTATTTAGATGATACGGCGTCTATATTTACACGCATTACAGGACATGCGGAGCAGCCTATAAACCATCTTAATTATATTATGCAAACGAATCTGTTGTCCGTTCCCTCCTAGTGTACCTATTTACCTTTTACATAACTCTACCACACGGTCGATGGTTGCACGCGCTCGTTCCGGTCGCTTGGTTAGGGGCGATCGCAATTATAACGTACGTATGTAAGAACATGTGTCAAAAATACGAAATTACCACCAATCTACCCACACTTGACGTGGCGGGTAATAAATCGAGTGAGCGGAAAAGTATTTTCATTCCTGTGGGCATCTCCTGCTCCTTTAGTGCTCGCTAATGATGCTGAACAGAGGAATCTGGCGAAGAAATTATTTCCCAGACACATAATTTTAATGCCAAACATGATGTCTTCACCATCCTACCATATATATACCATATATAAACATGTTTTGGGGCGGTCTCCATATTTATACTTTAGATTTATTTTTAACTTGCTAGTTATTTTAATTGCGTATATTATTAACAACTTTCAAACATTTTCAAAATACATATAAATATGCAGAGGAAATAAGTAGTTTAAGATGACAGCCAAACCTTCAAAACAAATGCACGAATCAGAGGTACGGAATTAATGCTAATATTGCGCTACTCTAAATTCCGTACAGAAGGAACTAATTAAATTATCTTTTATATTGTAAAATGTGGTAGCATGGAAAAGACGTTGTAACATTTTAAACCAGTGGCGGTTCAAGGTATAAGGGCTGCCAGGCTGCCTGGCTACAGCACGGTCTAAATTTTACAAAAGCACTAATCAAAAATTAAAAATAATTTCCGAAACTACCTTTTATGTACATAAACAAAATAGAATTTCTCTACATAGCCCTGTTTGAATTGATGGGCCGTGGACATCCCGCTTAGTATACGGCGAACGGGGCTGCTGTCTTGGAGCACCGTTTATTTGTGTCTCGACGCGCGATGAGCGTGTATCGAGTTAGTTAATGTTGCTCTGCTGTATTACTCAAATAAAATATGAATTCGGTTGAAGAACAACACGGGGATTTGGGGCATTTGCAGGAGTATATCAAAAGACACCGTCAACATAAAAACCAAATTATGAACGTTCTTAATATCACGAATATCGGTGGAGCGGACATTGTCACTCAGGTAGATAGCGCTTATAGACAATCAATTCAGAAACACAATGAGATGAAAACTATAAATTGTAAACTTTGCGGAGAATTTGAAGGTTTCGCTGGCTTGACGTATATGACACATCAATGAGTGAATTTCTAGAGGGTTATTTATGAATTTATTTATTTACTTATTCTCCAACAGCAGGATATTCTACTTATTACAAGATAATTTATGCTAAATCACAAAATGTATACATCATACATTGTATAACTAAATAATAGCAACAATAATAATAATAATAACCAATGTCCACAAAAAGAAAAGAAAAAAAAATTATACCACCTGTTTGAAACAGCTAAATGTTTTTTGCAGTGAGGGAAGCCCAATATTGAAGATATCCGTATCTTTACAAATTCGGTTGACCCAGGGATCACATAGATGGAATTGATGATGCAGAATAATGCTCCCTTTTAGCTGATGGCACATAAAATAAAGACCTAACCCTATTGTTTCCTCGCAGAATATAGATATACACAGTTTTACTTTTATTACTGTCGGTAATACGTCCGTGTTTTTTTATATACGGTAATATAAAATCATTAAACAGGAGTGAAACGAGTGTTTATAATCATCCGAGTGTATTAGAGGCATTATACGCGAATTAAATATGACGTTTTATCTACGACTATCATAAAAATATAAAAAATAAAAAGTGAAATATCATAAGTTACTATTCCGATTATTCTTATTTAGGCAACCAACATTTCACAACTCAGTAAAAATGACATGTCAAATGACAGGTCAGTGTTTTATAATTCATAAAACACTAGTGTTTTATAAGAAGGTTTATGTATCTATAGTTACGTATTTAATGAAAATATTATTTAATAGTCGTAGATAAATACATAATTTATACAATAATTTGAAAAAATCGCATGTGCAATTCATTTATGGAAACTATATTATAAAACAAAAACTTTAATTTTGTATTATCTTTTACAACAGTGTTTGTGATTTAGCGTAATCAAAATCTCCCAGAGCTATACTGATTATAAATAATTTACAATTTGAAGGTACCCAATTTACCTAAAAGAGCACACTGTACTCAGTTGTTAGCTTTTCTATTTGAACTATTATTTTTCTATGGTTATGCCAAAGATGCCCCAAAACTCCATCTTGAAGAAAGAAGAAAGTTCATCAACTGAATCCATACTTAATTTGCAAAATACAACACGGTACCGTTGACTAAATCGATACATGCTCATCGCGCGTTGAGACAAAACTAAACGGTACTCCGATGTCGGCAGCCCCGTTCGCCGTGTACTAACCGGGATATTCCCGGAACGTCGTTCAGCAATTCAAATGTACTAATTTTATTATTGGATTTATTTTTGTGCGGTAGCGATTTAATGTCCAAATTTAACATGTAATGTAATGCTGTTTTAATTACTACATGAGAAAAAATCTATTTTAACATTAAATATATCTAAATAGTTTTTCGTTACGTTAAATGAAAAAAAAACATCTGATAAATTGATTCTAAAGATGCACATACCAATAGCTGAAATAATTAGAAACAAAACCATTTATTTTATCAACCAATTATAACATCCTGCCATTATCGCTATGTATAAATTTACAAGTAGTTAACAACCATAGCTAAAACAATTTCATAGAAAATTAAACAAATTTATGACGGAAACCTTAACCTAAATAGTTTCAGGGAAAAGCAAACAACAGAAACAGATATCCAACGTTAGCAATTCGAATTTTAGAGTTAAAGCAGTGAAGCTGGTCATGTGAAATCAGTAACCTCACTATCAGATGCGTGATGCGGATTCCCAAAAATTCCTTACTTATTACAACATCTACGAAAGCGCTTGCAGTATACTATGTGTAATTGTACAATTGCATAAAATAAATTTTAAGTCACTAAAATACTCGCTACAATTAGTGCTATATACCTGGATGTAAATCTAGTTTGCATAGTTTTTATTACGTAAGATCAACAGACTGAATATATGCTTAATATATATAACCTTCACGATACTAACAGCATAAAGTGGTAATTACACCAGTTTTACAGGACATATGTATGTATGTATATATACATATGTATAACATAACATGGATATCTGCCAAAGCATCTTTAAAATAATGATAATGGAGCGGGTTAGGACTTAACTGTGTTGTCAGAGACCCTATGCATGAGAGAATTACTACAGTAGATACAGAGACGGACTGTTTTATAATCATAGAATAATTTATGTTAAAATACTTTTTCACCACATTGTGAAATATCAGACAAAAATATATTTTCAATCTTGGTACGCATATTCTATTCAATTAAGGTTCTGCGATATTCGAGATTAATATCAATATTATTTATCGAGTCACGGCCGCCTATTTATATGGAAATATTATAGGAATGTCCCGTGAATCACATAGAAATATATTACAATCAGTAGGAGAAAAACACAACGTGCACAGGAATAATACAAGCGCGCTGTCAGTTCTAGCCGCATGCGATTATAAATATATAAATTCTTATTTCCCTCGCAGACATTCCTGACTCGACGTCGAATGCGTTCCTGTCGTGAATAATTCGTAAGCATAGGACCTCTTCTGCCACCCGCTGGGATCTCCGCGACCGATTTACGATCTGATCTCTCCCTGACCTGATACAAGGGTGTGAAGCATTGTTGAGCAGAATAAAGACCGAAGAAAAACATGAAACGTAAACTTTGAGACAAATCAAAAATGTGTGGTGGTGATGGAGAATCTAATGGTATGAACGAGCGGGAAACTTAATTTCCTCATAAATTATAATCGGTTCTTTCCCCAGGCGTATACAGTATTTCACAGCTTAGTGCGATAATACACTTAAAGAAGAATAGTAGTTCGGACATAAATAGTTTTCTATTTAATAGTACCTAATCTAATAGTATAGTGCACTGCTTGAACAAAGTAGTAGGTAGTGCAACTGTCCTTGTCTGTCACGCTCATGAGGTCAAAGCATCTAGATCTTTGTCGGTGAGATAAGCGGAAATCTTACTTCCTATTCAAGCAACAATACTTTTGAAAGACGGTTAAATTACGTGATTGTCTTCACCCATACGACAAAACACTGACTTCCGATAAAATAGACAAAGCGTATGTATATGTACTGCACATCTGCGTATTTATTTTGAGTCAAGAAGATTCAGAATTTTCTTATTTTTGTTCAAAAGTATTTTAAATTTTATTTAATGTTAATTTTCGTTATTATCCATTTAATATTATTAATTAATATTTTCCATATTTATGTTAAGTGTACATACAAAATTCTTTTCACAGTCATATCTGATTGTGCTTCGATAGTTTCTACGCCCATTAGTGAGAAAGAAGTAAAATGCACCATTTGGAAATGTGAATAATGATTTACGTGCATCCACATCGACTAGAGTGACCAGGTAAAACAAATCAACCCTGTGGGCGAATTATGTTACTCTGTACTATCGCACTATGCTGTGTAATACTGTATACGTTTCATATAAGAACGTAAATACTTGTAACGTATATAAGGAATTACTCATATCAAAATTGTAAAATATTCCGAATTATACATAAATCTAACGCAATCCTTATCTCATGCACCTGTATAAAGTGTACAAACACGCATGGATCATCATATATTCATAGATGCAGATTTTATTATATCCGCAGTATACAGTTGTAAAACGCAGTTGATTCCAGCATCGTATAAAAAGATCATCGGCGCTTAATTAAAGAAATCGAAATGTCTGATTGGTTCCGTAATTAGCCGGTCGAGGTACGTAGGAGGTAGATATGCGTCGATGAAATATGAGCGATTCTAATAACCGCCTAGAAATATTTCAAGTGGTTTTATTAATGGACTGTAACTTCAGGCAGTAAATCTAAATAAAAATACAAACACATATGAATTAAGCAATGGACTTATCTTAAGAACGCCAAATGCCTATCTGAAGTTGATGGGGAAGATATTACTATATTACTTTGAAAATAGAATAGGAATACAGAAAATAGAACGTAACTGATCAGAAAACCTAAATGTTTTCAATTTGTACGCAGAAGGATCGGCTATTCAAGTCAAATTAATTTACCTTGTTAAAGAAATTTGTTTGGGGTACCTATTTGATTGATTATTCTAACTATATCAAGAAAATCTAGTTTCTTCAATGCAACAAATTATTTCGTTGAGTCATTTATTAGAATCAAGTATTATATTTGGTTGAATTAAAAATTGTCTTAATTGTAAAACGCTCGACAAACTACTTGGTTGGGCCAAATGAAAATCCCTAAAACAGCGCATGCGCTAAGAGGGTGTAGCTATATGAAAATCTTGTTTATGCACGTCGACAAACTTATATTATATATAAACATTATATAAACGTAGATTTTGGTTGGCCTAACCAAAATTTGGTTGTCTTAACCAAGTGATTTTTGTGTAGCTCTTACAAGAACCACACTGAAGTGGCAATATTACAATATTGGGACTTGATAACGCTCATTTTCAGATGTTATACTTCAAGAATTAAAATTCCAGGAGATATTAAATATGTAATTAAAAAAATCATTTGCGCCAAATTTTCTATACAAAATCATTTTTACATAATATATTACAACAAAGCATTATATCTTTAACACAGTAACTTATGTAAAATTATTGTACTTGTAGATGTTGTAATTATACATAGAATGAACCAGGGACGAAACCTATAAATGCACGCAATTTTAAAAGAAACTAAACACAGTAAAACAGCAAAATCACTCGAACGATTTAGATGCGTATCAAACCAAGGTCTCGCTGAATACTTTAAAATTACATTTAATTAGTTTAATTTGCAAATTACCACCTCTACTATAATTAATTTTACGCGAAGTAAAACGGTTCCCTTATGATAAAAATGTCGGACGAAATAATTATGAAATCTACAAAACTCGATATCACAAAAGTGATTTTTTTTTATTTTGCAACTCCTATATACGGTTGCTATAATCACATGTTACGTCTTCATAATTTTCTCCGAGCTGCGTTTTCTATAATTTAAGGGAAGCTATACTCGATAATGTATGTATAGATGGCGCCACTGCAGAATGATATATCACCGCTAACTAGATATGAGAGGATCACGTAGAAAAACTGTATCCAAACGAGTTTTCGACCTACACTCTGTAGTTAGGTGTTTGAGATTCGTACGGCTGGCGTTATGAAATCGTGATTTTGAACCTGATTTAAATATTTTATGGACTCGTTTTCTTTGATATTTTTACCGTCAAATTATTATAGTAATACAGTTCCACTGCTTTCATTTAGTACCTGCTGTGTGATTCTTTTTGCAAAGATAGCAATCTTTCCCATCGTCCTGCATACAGTAATGTGTTTGGTGCGTGATGTAGGTTGCACCGTTATGTTGCATATATTCTTCGCTACATCGGTTGCAAGAAAAATAAGGAAAGAGTATGAGATTTGCGACGATAAAATGTATGATCTTATTATTTCACTGTTTAAAATTAATAGTAAAATTAGATAATATCGGTTAGACTTTAGAGCTTTGTGTTAAATTTAGCTCGTATAACTACACTTAATAATATTCCAAATTAATTCAATTAGGTACCAACAATTAGAGATGAATAGGTAATCACAGGAAACCAAGATAACGTTTTATACATGACATTACGGATAATTAAATATGGTGAATCATGGCGACGGTCTTACATAATTGACACTTGATGTCTACATTCATAATAAACCTTAATAACGCTTCAAACGTTTGGTTAGTTTAATAACACGAGTTTGAACGGATGAGTTATTGCAGTAGTTACATATATACGCAATTGTGTCCATGCACATCACATTTTGCAATAACTATCTATCGATCCGAAACGCACTACGACGTAAACAAAATGTACAAAAGAAAAAAGCTGTTTCCTTTAATAATATCACAATCAAGTTATTCTGGTTTTTCGAAGATGAATGCCTGATATATCTATACATAGTTACTTACTTGCATGCATAAACAGTATTTATTATACTATAAACGTATCTAGCGTATTCTTTTCATACTTACAGAACTGCTTCTACGCCACCATCGTTAATTATTGAGCAAGTCTACAAAGATTATTAAATACACGCTAATGGTGACGACCTTTCGTTTATGGATGTAATTGAAAATCCGTTAGTAACACGATTCACGTGCATACAAAGATTAAATTTACAGTCTCCGTTTTCGTTTAGAACCGCAACGTTTTGATAGAAATATTTGCTTAACGTTGAGTCACCAAGTATTCTAATGTAATTTGGTATAGTACGAAATTGTAATTTTTCAACTTACTACCAATATTTAACGCCTCCTACAGAAGTTAAAAGGAAAACGTTAGAAGATTGTAGGTAATATAAAGTCGTATTATTTATCAGAGTATTCAATTTAAACAAAGACGTAGGTTTACCTTTGCTGTACACTCCACACCGCCAAAAACATCTGACTCTGGGGTTTCAAGGAATAGCATTGTCAATAGCATGATGTGAATGATTTTTGCTCAGTGATGGATTTCGGTGTTTCATCGTAAGATATCTACAGTAAGTAGTGGGAAAATATAAAGATTATTTATGTAATTGGGAGTTTACGATATGAGGGCTAAGTGGGGCGAGTTTAATCATAGACACTTTAGTGGTATTTTTAATATTGACATTTGCAGATATTGTAATTTTCTGTGTTTTGGTATTCCGTACGTTTTCATTAAGTTTATTCAATAATTTGGTAGTACTTGATGGCAACAGCTTTTCTCTAATAAGAAACTTATTTGAAGAAAGTAAATCAAATCATTCATTTATAAATAAATGCGCTAAACAGAGGTTAATGTTTTTTTTTTAATTATTATTACTCGTAATTACACGTATTCTTAATGTTCTGGCATATTTGGACACAAGAAAAAAGGGTATTGTTGCAGAGAGCAAGCTTGGCATGATTCGACAGGCTATTTTTACTACTAAAAAGATACATCGAACTAAGCCGAAAACCAGGGATCTGCGAGAAACAACAAAAATGGAAGTGAGAAGTGCTATTTACAACATGTATTAACAAAGTAACTACAGTTATATAATTCGTTTAGTTTTGATTACTCCCATGTCGAGTTCTGGGAGGCCAATAGTAATCTTAGATGCGACGTGGATTTATTTTAAGGACAACAAAATGAAGTCTTGACAAGCTGGAAGTGTTCGAAAGCCTGGAGGTTACGATATCAAACATTTTATGATTGTTAATAAAATAGATAACGGTTTGCGACATATATTTTTTTGTTCGAAAATAAAATATCATCAAAATATAAATTTAAGCCACATTTTCTGAAGAAAAACTAAATTGAAAAAATAGAAGAAAAGGTATGAAAGATACACAAAGTAGGTGGTAAAAAATAACAAAGGTTTTGAATTCTGATGGGAATTTAGACCAACTGATGTTGCAATAATTCTATATAAAATCCCTATTCTTTTTTTTAATTTCAACTAAATTATAGGGCATTCTAGTACATGTACTATACTTTGTATATTTAAATACTAAAGAAATAGTTGTAGATTAAGATTCGATACTCGATTTGACATTTGAAAAGCGAAATCGAATTTAAAATTCGAATTTGCACTTGCATTTTCACTTTCGGTTAAAAAATACATATTTAAACAGACACGTGTTTTTTGATTGAAATACTTAAACTCTTCCTTCTGTAATAATAATAGAAAATCTGATTTGTCTACGCCTAAATTCCATTCTCTATGCACTGAGAAAAAGGTACTGGTAAGTCAACCAATAATCGAAGTGCCGATCTGTTTTAGCTGAATTCAAACAATTTTAGTTGAATGTAAATGCTTGGAGTGTTTACTTAAATTGCTTACGAGTTGCGGCAACATTCTCTCCTGTGTTGTTTTGTTTTCTTTTTTGTTCAAACAAATCGTTATTGACTTAACAAATTCCCTTTTCTCAGCCGGAACCTAGTACAAAGATGTTTAGTTAAATCAGTAGGAATGAAATAAAAAATGCTATTTCAACATGATATAAGTATGTGAAGGGTGCGAACAAATAATATTTGACACGGTAAAATATACACTGAAAGACCGGTATAGTCAAGTAAATTTATTTTGTTAAAGGGAATTTGTTTGGAGTGACTATTTGCTTTGTTATTCCAACTATATCAAGAAAATCAATGAAACAAATTATTTATTTAAATCATTTACTAGAGTCAATTTATTATATTTTGTTGCTTCAGAATTTTAAAACGTTTAAAACGGAGTAAAGACCGGTATAGTCAAGTAAATTTATTTTGTTAAAGGGAATTTGTTTGGAGTGACTATTTGCTTTGTTATTCCAACTATATCAAGAAAATCAATGAAACAAATTATTTATTTAAATCATTTACTAGAGTCAATTTATTATATTTTGTTGCTTCAGAATTTTAAAACGTTTAAAACGGAGTAATATATTTAATGTTTGATTGGGCAAATTCTTGACTGGATCAAAAAACAATTCCTTGCATACATCAGAAATATTTCTCTCAAATGGCATCGTGAATAGACACGCAACCACTAGGAGAATGTTAAGGTCTATAGAAATCATCCTGTTTACGAACGTGAACAAACTTTTTGCCCAGCACGGGTAATTACATGGATTTCCTAAATTGTGGGTGAAAACAATATTATTGTTGGTGTAGGTGAAGATTGAAGCCTCCAAAGAATTATTGAGAAAAATATGGTTTTGAATGCTTAATTAGTGTATTTGAAGATGATTAATCATATACTTGATTTATTTTATACAATAATACATTGTTGTATTTAAAAAACGAGATGGAATGTTAATAAGAAATAAATGATAATCACATCCAAGAAATAATAATAAATACCCCTGTGTATTATGATCTATTTCCGATACTAATATTACTATTAATTAGGTATTGCTAGAGTGTTGTAATAAGAAAGTTTAGATTGCGTTGTTACAATAGTTGAAAACAAGAAATCGCAATGGGAGGGTGTAATTTACAGTTTGAAAAAAATATTTTCTGTAAGACAAGAGAACTCGGGAAGTACGATGCAGAGGTTGTTTCTTCTAATTGGCGGTGTTTATCTTTAGCAAAGGAACATACTTTGGTAAAATAATCTATAACCACTTACGTTCTTATATATCTACTGTACTGTATCTTTTGTTCAACCAAATATATTTTTTTACCAAGAAAATACTGTGATCAATTATTTTCTTTGAAGCAAATTTAATATATAATTCAACTGAGAAAAATAGTTGTTTGACTTAACTAAATTAAACAGCATACAAGAACATTACGTGATTACGACAAACAATGGAATAAAATATTAAATTGTTTTGATTATTTTATATAATTGCACTAAACTACACATTTGAATGATAAGTTACATTTGTTTATATCAAAATGTATATTAAAACTGAATCAATTAGAATCAACCACATTACTTATTTAAAACAATATGATATTTGTTTTCCGTATTTAAGCCTAGATTTTACTTATTATTAACTAAAATTTGGTTGTCCCAACCAAAGGGGTTTTTCGATATAGTAAATAATAATAGTAAATATAAAAATGTTATTACACCAACACAATCAAGCATCATCATTGTTTATATTATTAAATCAGAAAACGCTGTCTATATCTATATTTACTCATTCACAGAAGATAATAGATTTTATTTAACTGACAGAGTGAGATTTATCTCTTTGTCCTTGTGGGACTAATTATGTAACTATCTATCCGAACATTGCGTCACTGATAACAAAAAAGATCAAACGAGATTCTATTGTGCTTCAATAAGTATATCTATCTTTTTGTTGTATAATTAGTATTTAACAAAATGCTTCTTCAATGGAACAGAGAATAGTTGAATGTATTAAATTTATCTATTTATGTACTTCATCACTGCAAAAGGTTGAAGCGTAATTGTGCATTTCATTAATTATTTTATTTTTTTTATAACTAAATTTACGCCAGCTAAATATCTAACAACAGGACATATTTTACTGCTCAATGGCTATTTTGCGCGGCATTAAGTAACGGCTCGTATAATTACACAAAACAGAATCTCGAAAGGTTTCTCGCCTAAACTACCGTTACAATTCTCTCTATATATTTCAGACAAACCGCGCGGTCGGGCTATATAAAACTTAATATTAGTATAAGCCTTTCAGCTAGCGTGTCGAACTCGATGTAATACACTACCTTATAGATGCAATATCCTGTTATACCAAATATCGAATATAGCATTTATATTAGAGAAGAAAAACTTAAATATACGTTTATATGTATGCGATAGTAAAAAGAAAAACAAGTTCTGTTAGTAAAAATATTTCGGCAGAAGGATAACGGTGAAAGGAAATATCACTATTATGCAGATATTAGTTTTTGTATTAAAGAAAAAACACTTTGTAATAACTGCAGGAAACGACACTGCTTTTTAACTTTGCCAAGATCTGCAGGTCTACCATGTGTACGTATATACGCCGTGAGTGAATGTATTTAGGTCGACGCGAATGGATTTCTCCGCGGAGTTCGTTTGGTTTCTCGTCTTTTATAATTTTCTTTATGTAATTTATACTGATGGATTACAGCTATTCTTCTGCGATCTGAAAGGTAATTTTGCGAAAAAGGAAGAATTCTTCGAACCTCTTCTGTAACGGTGGAATTGTTATGTTAGACACTAATATTCGTTCGCGCACTGTTGGTGTTTCAATAGTAATAACCATTTGAAGTAATATTCCGCGGCTAAGCATCAACAGGTGTCCGGTATCGATACTCACTTGCACACGTTCCTTTTCCAATCCATCGCTGCGTTAAATCTCTTTTTCTCTTCATTACATTTCGTACCGTTCGAGAGCACTGTTATATTATCGGTGTTAAGAT
Organism: Osmoderma eremita; assembly: GCA_031763485.1. Classification (NCBI taxonomy): domain Eukaryota; kingdom Metazoa; phylum Arthropoda; class Insecta; order Coleoptera; family Scarabaeidae; genus Osmoderma; species Osmoderma eremita. The sequence goes on along the minus strand of JARFOC010001007.1, from coordinate 5,648 downwards.
AAGTGAAAGGTGGATTTAGCGGGTTTAAGAGGAATTATTTGGGAAAATCGTTACGGGATTTTTGTTAGTAATCCCGGCCTGCTATATTCTAATTAGACTCACCAGTCGCCATGGCCTGCTGTTCGCCAGGGCCCTATTGTGCCCTATAACTCTCCACTTTGACTTCGGATTATACGCACTAGCTACTCACTCAAAGTCTTGCGTTAGACTGTTGGCTCTAAGAAGTTTAGCGTCTTGGTAAAACGACTGGCCGTGAAGCCGGCTACGCGATTGGTTCTCGCGGACGCGAAGTCTCAGAGTCACTCACTCTTATAGCACGATCTTAGAGGAGCACCTAGCTCCTAGAGTACGCCGCGCTTACGTACACGATCTGTATGCGTTGTACGCGTCTGCAGAATTCCGCGGGCTCTCTTCGCAGCTTCGTACCGTCGCTGCATCAGAAGGGGACGCCGAGCAGCGGCGGTTTCTTGTAATTTCTTTCCTTCTTTCTTTTTTTTTTTTTTTCAACAGCGATCTATTCGCGACCAGCGATGACGAATTGGTTTATTTCTACACGTTCTGGAAGGAGCGAAATGGTGGAAGACGCAACGAGAGGCGGGGGAGGAAGAGAGAAGGAACGATGGAGAGCGGTTGATTTTAATGGGATTTTATTTAAATACTTGGAAACCAAGCAAGACATTCGTTGTTTACGTTTGATATGATGTAGTGCTTTGCCAATCTCAACTATATTTATCACCGTTTTATGTATAAGCCATGATGTCATTAATAATAGTAGAAATTAAAATATTTAATGACTAGGAAGAGACAAAGAGGTATATGTATATACGAGGCCTATAAATATCAATTTCGTATTTTAGACTTTTCCAATTTTCATCAAACATCTTAGGCTAATAATAATAATAATTCTTTATTACCCAAGGATATACATTTATAGGGCAAATATAATCAGTACGCGTATTAAATCTAATACAATATAATTTTAGCCTATTGCATGCACAAAGTATTTCCTAATAAACAAACAAGTATTAAACAGTGAAAGCAAAATAGAAATAGACGCCCCAAAAATGAAATAAATGTAGTTTAAACAATGTTAGCAAAAAAATATCCACAAAGTGTGAATTGGCCACTTTTAACATGCGATTCACGGGAGCATTTCTGGATGAGTTGGTTCTAGCAGCAGGCAAGGCGAAAGTTACAGAAAATCGGGCATATTGCCGGGGTACATGGAAATTTACTAGGGAAAGAAGGTGAGGGGAATCGATTCAACCATGAACGAGTTTATGGACGAACCCGGCAGCATAAGGATCACGACGTTCAGTCACAGAGCGCAGATTATGCCTCTGCAAGAGGGTGTTATAATCAATGCCTCTCACAGGATAGGTTCCATAGAGCCTAAAGGACAAAAATTTCAATTTCTTTGCACACCCTCAACGGAAAGCCAGTGGCTGAGATAGTAAGGGGATGAGACCGGTGATACATACCCCAACGAGCTAACGACGAAAGCAAAGAGCAATGCTTTTAAAGTCTGTGAAGTATTTGGCTTATCTCATCACTAAGCCTAACTTCCCCATCGCCCGCGAACAAAGTTCCTCAACGTGAGGCACAAAGGTGAGGGAAGAACCAAACAACACACCCATTGCATTATTTTCGCTTAAGTAATTGGGATGTCAATATTGAATGTGAATTAAACCCGCTAAAAACACCTTTTTAATTTTAATTACTGATCGAGACATCTCTCTTAGTATCGGTGTCGTCCTCACGTTGTATATATGACCCATGATGTCATTAAAAATTAATACTTAATTAGTAAGAAGCCACAAAGAGTTCCCTTATTTATACATGATATTTTGTTCCCCAAATTTGTTAGATCTTATTCCCTTAAAAGTTTATATTCCCTCTAAGGAATGTACCCACGAAAAATCAGCCTCTTAGCCTAAGTCTTTTCCCTACTGACAAACTTTGAAAAAATTGTTGACAAAGTACAAATATTAAAATTTCGGATAATATGTGTTTAAATATACATAATGTTTAAAATGTTAGTCATGTTAGTTTTATTGAAGTGACCGGATTATAAGCTTTGAAGACGTATGCGCCCTTTTTACGCCTACGCGAATCGTCGTAAAATTCACACAATCAAGACGTAATCAGAGCCACAGACTCTACTGAGGGATTATGGGTTATTGTTTCCAACAAGAATGTCGAACATTAAAAGACCAAAAGTTAAACATTCAGCTGAGTAAGTCCAAGCAATATAAAGTATAAATCACATTAGAGAAATGGGAATTGTCAGAAACCGTTAGAGGCATTATGTTTCTATACAACTGCCTCAAATATTTAATGAAGCATTTTTTTATTGGAGTATGTCACCATCATACTTATGAATAGATTGACGGGGTATTTTTAAAATTAACGTTTGATGCAAGTTAAAAGGTTGTTTAGCATTGATATTCTAAATCTTGTAATAAGCAGAATGTAGAAATGATTACAAAGAACTCCTCGAACTAACAGCAATATTTCCCAATGATGAACTAAAGAAGGTAAGAATTTGCTCTTCTGACACTTTGCCCCACCAAGCACGTTGGATGACTGGTGCTATGCATATAATTCCCTAACGCCTTTTTTTTGTTTCGAGATCAATACAAGCATTCTTCAAAATATGAAAAATCACTTGCAAATATTTCTTTTTAACTCTTGGTGGTTGATCTAAACTTAAAACTATGAAAGCATACGAAAAAGAGTATCAAATAATTTTTCAAGCCGATAAGAGAATTTGCCAGCATACGTGGTATTTAACAGAGGAAGAAACAGCTGTAGCCGTTCTCCTATCGTGGAAACATATTAGAAGTTTGGTGATAAAGGATGATGGTGAGAGCGCGGATATTCCACCAGACTTATTGGATTTCTGACAAGAAAACTGGCTTCGCCAGTATGGCGACTCCAGCAATAAAAACCATTATTGCGTTATGTCGGTTGATCGATTTTAGTAAATATTAAAAATGAAATTAGATGAGATCACTTAGTCAACAGATTAAATTAAAGATCAGCTAAATTTCACATTGGAAATAAAAGTTACTGCATAATAGATACCATTAAAAACTGATAGTAACACGGAAAATTACGCAAATGTATTTTATTATGAACACAGTATTAAATCAAAACAAAAATATTAGGGTTTACGTGATTAATCTATAGAGTCCCCAAATTTTAGAAGTAAATTATGAGGTTGAAACATTACATGTACAACATAATATAATCATACTTGAACAAGAAGGTTATTATCAGTAATATACAATCATGCTTATTATGAGATATAAACCGGATGTTCAAAAAGTGTTTACATCCCTGCCTGCTATGAGCTGGAGAATGCATATCTACAGTAGATCCAACCTATATTTCCTTAAATGTCAAGCACAATTTAAATTAACTTAGCAAATTCAAATTAACATAATAAATACCCATTTTTGTCACTTTCAATTACGTTTTGAAGTGCATATGTATATAAAATTTATATTCTTAAAAAAGAACAACTAGAAAAAGAATAATGTAAGCATGATATATGTAGGTACATGAAATTTTCTTCAGTTGTTTTACAAAAACGATAATTCACAGAACAACATAGCAATCATTATAACAAAAGCTCTTTATTTAAACCATAATAATAATATACAATAAAGAGTTCTTACTTTATGAGAAACGCGCGTATGACTTTATGAGAACATTGAAGCGTTGAGTGTTATTCCAACTGGTGAGGAGCATATCTTCCCAAAATTTTACCGTAACCACAGATACTAAGTGTAACACTTTGTAATCGCTTCGATTGCTTCGACTACGTAACGTGAAGTATATTCTAAAATATATGCAATTAATGGTATTGACAGAAGTCACATCACCATCTTTGAGGATTATACAGTAAGAGCGATCGTCTTATAGTCACCCGATGTTATAGGAAGTTAGTACTTCCAAGCGTAGCACAACTAACACGACAAAGGAACGGTAGGCGCAGTAAATGCATTGCAATGCTGATTGCTCTTCTCAATATACCAAAGAATATTGCATAAAAAAATTTCTTAATAATACGTGAATAGCAATTCTGTTCCAAAAAAAGAATGAATTTATTAGTATGGATGTTCAAAACAACCATCTAATTGAAGAGCCCAATACCTTAATTTGCCGACAAAATATCTGCGAACATTCGTTAATGTTTGGGGTAATATATTTCGCATGCATTGATACCAAATTAACTGCAAACGGCACATATAGTTACGTAATAGACAATGCGCAACGAAGGAGTATATCTCGTTTCCACGTATCTAGAACCTAGGCGTATTCGTGTCCTCCCCTCACCTCAACCATATTTTGAAATTATTGTTCCAATTGGGTGGCATATTCACAGATTTTTTAAAATTATTCCAATAAGATACACCAAAGCGTTGAGTCTGTTGACCCCAGTTTATAAATTCAAAACGGTATTAGCCGGCTAGCAGATAGAAGACTGGTTGTGTTATTGTCCCATTAGTAACTTATCCAATTCCAACGTCGTAAAGTATAACGTTTAATGAAATGAAAAGGTACTTAACGTTGCATAACTACAACCAACATATCAATGACTTACATTAACAGTTTATCGATAATTAATAGTCTAATGACCATTCTCAATTTACACTTTAGAGGCCGAAAATTAGTGTATATGCATGCATGTTTGTATAATAGCTACGCAAAGAAGCTGAGATAAAGAAAAATCATTTCGAGCTCTGAATTTATGTTAGTACCTTTAAAAGTTATCAACACATAACTTGACTCACGTGTATGTGATGTGCGGTAACTGATACATTGCTAAAGATGTTAGTAAAGGGAACAAAATGCCCCACCTTAGTTACGAAATTTAAAACAATAATGAGGGTAAGGACAATCTAACAATTGTTTCTGTAAAATAAATGATACTAGTGACTGTCAAACAACATGACAATCAATGGAATTATATACAATAGAAGAAATTACCAATATTTGTTTTTTTTGTGCCATCCGTGTCATTATAACCACATTACGAAAACAGCACGCACTCCACAAAGAGCAGAAATCACGGTTCTACAATCAACACCTATCCCCATGTAGGTAGAATTAAATTGTTTGGTACATTTATGTAATTTGTAGCCATTAGCGTAGTAGCTGAAGCATAAGGTATTATTTGATAAATCAGTGAATGGAATAAAGGGAAGAAGCGACTTTGCAACGTTGAAAATTAATAACGATTACCACAAATTAAAAGAATTGCACAGGTTGAATTTCTTACTAGTAACTAACGCAAAGTGCACTGCGTGCTAATTTTGCTCGGTAATTATGCGCAATTTTCTTATAGATCGTCTCAACCTGCGTATGCAGTATGGGATATAATGGCAACTTTTATCTCTTACTATCCTTAGTTGCTGTCATTAATGCTATCTTCACTACCGATTGCTAAGTTGCAACTTATTTACATATGTCGGTGTTGGCAAAGTACTTATCTGTCTATTAGCGTCAACTATCGGCAATCGTTATTGTCGGAGTTTTAAAATATTTTTAGTTAAATTCCAGGTTAATTTGTTTATATATAGTTGTACAAATCGTTATTTTCAGAACGCTTCCATCTTTTTCGAGCGTGCACAGGGTAA
>JARFOC010001006.1:0-18219 GCA_031763485.1 Osmoderma eremita | reverse complement strand
CTTCTCTAAATTTCTTGATCTCTCGTAAGTATTTGTGCCTCCACCGAATAATGTCGTCTCGTTCGATGAGTATACTTCTACATCCTACTTTTTTTAAATTCGAAACCCATTTCGTGTAACAATCTATGGAAAGTTGCTCGACTGAAGTTAGGGAGATCTTCATCAGCATTGACAGCAGCAAGAATTGCATTTAATATAGGTGGCATATTCTATATAAAAAAAACTATGCACTTTTCGTCAAATAGTTGCTTGCGTGTTCTCATCATATGCTCGTAATCGGTCATTTAGTTGTATGCCTTTCCTTTTCTCGGGTTTTTTTGGACTTGATAATGAACCAGTTTGTAGCTTCTGTTTTATATAATATATTGTACGCTTTGGGCAACCCAAAGCTTTACTTGCTGCTTGAACGGCAGCATTCACATTCATAGTTTTATTGAAATAATTTAAAACATTTGCAAGCACACACTTCTCCTTCAGGCTAAATTTTTCTCCCTTACGCCGTTTTCATTAATGCAGTGAAAACTGTAATTAAATATATAGGTTATGAAATTTCTAAAAATCAAGAAAAAAATCAATGTGTTCACGCTCGAAAGAAATGGAGGCGTTCTAGAAAGAACGATTTGTACAACTATATATAAACAAATTAAGGTGGAATTTAACTAAAAATATTTTAAAACTATGACGATGACGATTTACAGCAGTTGACGCGAATAGACAGATGGATAGGTACTTTGCCGACGCCGACATATGTAAATAAGTTACAACATAGCAATCGGAAGTGAAGATAGCGCTAATGACAGCAACTAAGGATAGTAAGAGATAAAAGTTGCTATTATATCCCATACAGCATACGGAGGTTGAGACGATCTATAGTTATTAAGTGTCTTTGAATAATCGTAGACAAAATTTTCTACTTTGTATTCCGCAGCATTATCCCTCATCTCTACCATACTTATGCTTCTCCCTCGAAAATTGTAATGCATTTAATTGGAACAAATAACAGTAATAAAAGACAACAGTACTCAAACTTTATTATTGACTTACATTATGAAATACCACCGTCCAGTACAATTTGATTACCACGTCCAAGTAACGTCACGTACCCCGTTCAGTCATTATCGTTATCAATAATTCCGCGTCGAAATGACCATCGCCCCCCATTCCACCGGCGCGGTTCACCCTACTATTCCCTGAACAGCCCAAAGCAACCGGCTAGCGACCGAGTAGCGGTGTGTTAGTTGAATTATTTCCGGGTCCGGATAAGGATGCCATTCTAAACACGGCATGCATAATTCAACAAAGAAGATGAGACGCTGATGGTCAGGAAACCATATTTGTGTTTATGTTCCGAAATTTGCATACTTTACCGTCCTGCCCGATCTCCCTTCGTCCATGCTTCTAGCGGCTTTCCTCGCAACTCGTATTACTAACTCCTAACTGGAAGAATGGAGCTCAGGTCGTAAAGTCCAGACGCCGAAATGTAAATATTTTTACAGGTTATACGGGTTATTAATCCCGTAGATTATACTAACGTATAGCGTTGAACGCTACGAGTTTTTTAAAAGTGGGAATTTCGAAGAAATAATCATTGCGTGCAATAGGACTGGTCGTAGCTTCTTTTAAAGCAAATAGCCTCATTAATATCACATCTCGATACCTTTGCTTATAAACACTGTCCTTCAGAAAAATGGGGTAGATACATATTTCACTATTTCATTAATTCTAAGTAATTACAATTAAAATATAATACCTATAGCGGATTTTTGAATAATTTTATTCCATAAATTAATACTTAATGGCACCCCCTTTTGCTTTCATGACAGCTTTTACCCTTTTTTGCGTCGTTGCAACTAATTTAAAACAAATATCCCGCGAAATAGTGGTCCATTCGTCACGCACCCTTGCTAGCAGTGCTTCTTTAGTTATTTTATGTTTTCGTACATTTTCTTTCAGGATGTGCCACAAATTCTCAATTGACGAAAGGTCTGGTGATTGTGGTAACCAATCTAGAAGTTTAATTTTATTATCGCTGAACCACCTTGTGGATTGGCGAGATTTGTGACACGGGGCGTTATCTTGTTGAAAAAAATAATCCCCTCTCACGGTGTCATAGTATCTGACAACTGACGGTTCTAACACTTCTTCCAACATCTCTATTCTTTCGCTCATCGCACACATATACCTCCCCGACGCCCTCTGACGTCATACAGCCCCAAACCAAACCGTCGCCGTGTTTGACTGAAGGGACAATACACTCAGGTAGATACGCTTCCCCGGATTTTCGGCGCACGTATATACTCCCCGATCTGTCATACGTAAACCGAAAACATAAATTTCAAGTACTTGTTTTTTTTTTCAAGTATCTCTACAAAGTTCGATATAAAAAAACGAAATTATAATTATAAAGATACATTTACATATTTACGTATAGATGTGTATGTTTTTAAACCAATTGCTGACATGGTAGCAAATAAAAGAAGAACAAGATAAATATTTTTAATGAAAACAACTTAGGTACCTACTTCTGTATAACCACTAAATATATAGAAAATATAAATATAATAATAATATAAAAATCCCTATTTACACAAGATTGTTCTTGTGTAGATATTACTCAAGTTTTATTATTCTTATTTGTCTATTTATTGAATGTTTACACGTAAAAATTATGTATATATTAAAGCAATTGCCAACTGCCAGCATAAGTACATAATAATATAATAAAAGAAATATTATAAATAATCCCTTACTTACTTATAATTATATAATAAGAAATACTACGTTCTTAAGTGGATATTAATAACAATCATTAATTAACTGATGTATAAGTGATACGGAGTAGGAGGAAATGAGTTTATAAATCTTAATCGCTATCGCTTTCTGAACTTGGCAACTGTGCTTCTGTTCCTTCAACTTCTATTTGTTGGGTGTCAATGATCGTTTCTAGAAATTCTTCCCTTTTTTCTTGATTTTTAAATTCGAGGAGACCGATTAGTTCGTCAGGAAAATCTGTGCGCTTTCGTTGCTTTGTATGTGATAACGAGGTTACAGCAGGATCTGAAGATATCAGTAACCTGTTTACAAGGTGTCGATTTGTATGTTCTCTGGACGATTTCCAAAATGCTCTTTGTACTTTCTAAAATCTTTGTTCTTGCTTCTTGTGCCTCCTCAGAAAGTAACCCAATAGGAAGGTCTACGGTCGAAACTATTAAATGTCCATAAATTAATATTTTATGCACAGACATTTGCATGTAAAACCATGCATATTCTTTCGTATATATTTTTGCCACTTCTCCAGTATATGCTTTAAAAGCTGTTACATCTATTTTTTCCCACAAGATATTGCTCTCAATAGATATTTCTCTTATCAGAGTAGCGTAAATTAATTCTGATGAAGATCTCGTTGTACAGATATCGATGGTTTTCCTTCTTTTAGTTCGCTCAGTCATTTCCAGAAATTCTTTTGATGGTCGACCTCTGGATGTTGAGGGCTCGCGTGTCTACTGGATCTCGCGATGGTAAAAGTTCCACTTCTGACTGTAACCACAAGGCATTTTCTTTCAAAAATCGTTCCTTAGTTCGCGCACATTTTTCAAATTTTATATTATATATTTTTCGAGCCCGACTGCTAAGTTGTTTCATAACTTCTTGGTTGTCTGTTGCTTCAAACATATTCCCCAATTCCTGAATTAAGTGATCGAGTTCCACTTTTCGACCTTCCCCTTTATCGTCATAAAGAATTTCAAAAATTCTTCCCACTTACATAAATCTTGCCATATTTCTGTAAATAACAGGTTTGTTTTAACAATTTAGAATTTAACAGTAGAAAAGGATTTGGAGATTATATCTTTAATTTTAGGTAGCCATATTTTGTTAATTTTCTCTACAATGAGCAAAGATGAGCAAAACTTTTTTGGTAGGCAGAAACTATAGATTATTATTCCATTTTCAAAAAAAAAAATTCGGGACTTTTTTTGTAGGTCGACTTTTTTTGTAGGTCGAGGCAAACTTCAGTGAAAAGAAAAAAAAGCCAATTTGCGGGCCGTTTAACATATTAGTAATATTGATAATATCTAAACATATATTTGACTTTTAATTCTATAATTATGAACTAGATACCTGTACACGATTTGTAGAAAAAAACTCGTAAACGTACACTTTCCATACACTTTGAAAACGATAAACAAAACTTCACTTCTCCAATGAACTTTTCACCAGGCAGTATGAAACAAAATGAACTTCTACTTTCTAAGACTCCCTTAAATACAACTGGGGACAAAAGAGGGTAATTATTGCGGATTACTAGTAATTAGTATGTGCTCCCCCCCGTTAAGCAAATTACTATATTTACATATTGTAAATTTGTATTTTTGTCCGGCTTTTCTAAAATTCCGAACACTGTGCGACTGTAGTTTTCGTTGACTAGCGATTTGCGTCGTGGCTTACGAGCGCGTAAATTAGATTCTGCTAACCTTCTATGAACAGTCTGCACGGAAATGCAAACTTTGTGCCGCGTCCTGAGTTCTGCAGCAATTTTTTCCACAGTTTTCTGCCTATCGCACAGTGACACACGTTCAATCATTCTATCTTCTCGATTTGTAGTAAGACGTTTTCTGTCGCTTTTAGGAAGATTCGCATAATTACGTGTTTGTTCCAATAGTTTAATAGTATTTTGCACAGCCTATCGAGAACACTTGATCGTTTTTGAAATTTTAACTTGTTTATGTAATAAAATTATTTGTGCCCTTGATGCCTGGGATATTTGCCGTTTCCGTGACATTATTGCCACTTAACACAGCAACACTACAAGAATTTTAATTTAAGCAAATATGCGTCCTTTCTCTCTGTATTACAGTAGGTAACTAACATTAACTATCATGAATATTCAAATTGTAGTTAAACTCCTCACTACAAGCAAACATTTCATAGAAATTCTGCTTTAAATTTCATAATTAGTAGGTAATAAATGGAACCTCAATATCCTTTTCTTAGAAACTGCTAATGGTTGTTTAATGCATCGCTTTCACCGGGGTGCCTATAACATTTGACGGTAACTGTATTTAGGGGTTACGATAGTGCGGCCCAACGAATTGGCGCGTTAGTTCCTGTCTATCAATTATTAAATTAAAGATCCTGCCCAGCAAATCAGAAAGCAAATACTTTTCACCACCTCTATCAAAACAACAAATGCCATTAATTTGATGATTTAACTCACTTGATAGCTCCGATAATAACGAAGCAATTAGCAATGATGAACACATAATTTGGACACTATTAAGCAGACATGAACTTCTCAGTAAGTGTCCTCTCCAATCCAAATTCTACGCTCATTACCCTTCCCATTCTCCAGACTAAACACCGACCTCTCGAAAGAGAACGCCTTCATAAAGACGCGGCCCCCAAATCCATACAAGATTTCCCCCTTATTCCTACCCCAACAGTACCGACGCATTGAGGGCGTCACAAAACCCGGCGTTATCCCAGCTTCGGAGGGACCACCATGGTCTTCACTTGAGCACGTGACGTGAGTAGATCCTCGTGACGTGTGCGACACCCGAACTAGTTGGAAGTCGCGTTTGACCCCGTGAATGGCCATAATTTACTGCAGTGGAGGGCGTTAGGTCTTAAGACGCGGGCCTAACTGCCGTTCCGACAAGTTCTGGAATGCTAGGGTTAATACCGTACCGAGGGTGGGCTTATGAGACGCTGGAGGTTAATTGAAAAATTTCGGGGCTTCGTTAATTTTAGGGGATTAATGTGGATCGGCGAGACTAAAGGGGGTTGATATTAATAACGATTTTGTGAAGTTTGTTACGCGGGGATGTCAAAAAGTTAAAGCTTAGTAATCTCTCGTCTGTCTGTTGGAAAGATATTTTAAACTATCTTATTTTGAATTGGAAGAAAGTGTGAAGTTTATATTGATAAAACTTCTTAGATCGCAAATTAGTCAAAAGCAAAAAGAGAGAAGCTCCCATTTTCACACTACTCTCCTTAAGATCAGGCACAAGATCGGTTATTAAATATGAAGGAGCTGAGGCAATAACTATCAGCCTGCGCTTCCACGGCTCAAATCAAAAAAGATATTCTTCAGAACCACTGAAACTGACGCGGCGACAAGATGTCAGCATTAGAATCGTTAGTTCCGAAGGAAGAACTTTCACGATTGAAGCAACATCAATAACAACAGATTGAAGTACGTTAAACTGTCATTCATACTATCAACACGTGCAAGATCTCCATTGTCACACGATAACATCGCTACCTCCATTCCAGACTTACTTACACATTTTTTCTCCAAACTATACGCGCAGTTCGGAGTTCGAGATAGAACGGAAATTAATTTTCGTCGCCAAGGAACCCAGGTTTAAATTTATTTCCTTTCCAATGGCAAAAAATAGCGGAAAATCGTTCCACATCCTCGGAAAATACCATCGAAATTACGGCCCTTTGTCCGCTACCATTCTACGTGGGTAGGGGGATAGCATAAGGCCCCATACGGCACGTGATCCACGGACGCCTTTGTCGAAATAATTTTCCGGAATTCTTCGGCAATCGCTCAACGTCTGCTAAGTGGCGCTGCTTGGAGCTTCATAATTTACCGCGCCAACGGAGTTAATTCACGTAATGGCTGTCGGCGACCGACGTAAAGGTTCCATCCATAATAGTTGCAGATGACAGCCCTAGTGTGCAGTAGTATTTATTTTCCAGGTCTAGTTCGTTTCTTTTCGTTTTTAAACCGCTCGACTGGCAACGGAACGAAAGTTTTTCTTTTGCAAAGACTTCTATCTTTGTCTTGCGTTGTGTTTATTTGTTTTTCTATGTTGTATCTGTCAGTGGTTTTTTCAAGGAATTAATTGTGTTTCTGATTGGAAATGAACTATGGACACGAACACGTTTTTAATATATAGCATTTCCAACACACACAATTCTTGCGATACATAATTTTACTACCCAGCCAGACACCATTTATACGGAACCCAATACAACATCAAATGCAGATTACTGAATACCTCTGATCCTTCTTCTTAAAAGCCTTACATTAACTTCATTTTAGAAATAATTCTAACCCGATGTGTTAGCACAATTTAATCACACTTCTGAATGTCTTATGGATTTGAAAATATGCATATATTTTCGAGCATATACGATCTTGGATTATTATTAAAATTAATTAATGTGTTAATAATAGCTGACTAGGTTCAAACTTCAGTCACCAGATGGTCGCAGCTTTATATATATTTTAATTTTATCATTTCCTTTTACATTATTCTAGTCTTTGTAAATTGATATTTATCTAAAACAATATCTAAAATCACCAATCGAAATTTCAAATGGACAACAATACTTTCTTCGTGGAAATAATTACTCCTCAAAAAAAACCTAATATTTTCTCGCCTGGAACTCATGCAACATACATTAGCCCCCACTACCTCCAGTCGTCCACCGCGAAATGAAAGCTAAGCTTTTCACTCCACTCCACACGCTAAATCCCTTGTTTTCGCCACCGACCAAAAAGTGGATTTTAATATTCCCTTGATAGGTGACATTTCCATAGAGATGAAAAATCATCGCTGGCAAAAAGAACAAAGAGCATTCTCTCCCAGTCGATCTTCAAACGGAACCGACAAACAGTGCCATCCAGCGGGCGCGCCGAGAGGCACATGCATTTTAATGGGGGTTCTTCTTCCCCTGTGAAAATATTCCCGGTAATATGAGAGCGCTAGATGACCCCAAATCTAGTCACGCGCGTAGCATAGTCACGTCAGAATGGCCAACTGTATTCGTAGTTAGGGGATTGAGAAATTGGTGTTATATGCTGCACGTTTTGCACATTCAAACTGTTAACATGTAGGGTAGAGCATAAAATTTTTGCGAAATCTGTATTCGCATGACTTCACGTGAGTTGCAATTTAATAATTTAACGTCCGCTTGCATGTCATATGACATTAAAAATTATATTAAATAAGGTAAATTATAGCAAGAGTGATTTTGGTACTGAGGTGTGTGCGATAGTAGCGGCAGTAACAGCCGGCTATAGACCGATCAAGACCGGTAAAATTGCCTTGGCGATAAAATCTGTTTTAATTCTAAAAGTTATTGTATGATCTTCAATTTTCTGTCAAAATATTTCTAGTAACGCTCAGATGAATAAAGTCTTGAATACCTACGGCTGTAAGACCAATCTCTACTACAACTATAGATCGTTTCAACCTCCGAATGCAGTACAGAGCTTATGAGAATTGGATACACGGTTTCCAATTCGTCGAATCAGTTGTACATTATTACTTCCGGTTCCATTATTTGGGTTTCTGGCAGTTAAAATGCATATATTGAGGAAAACAGTAGAAAATTTAAAAAAACATAATTTTTTAATACAAGAATTAGTGAAGAATCCCATAATTTTTTTATTATTACTCAACATTAACGTAATTTACATTTCGAACATTTATTTAGGAATTCATTAACGTTAAAGTAAAATTTATAATCCTTTAACAAATAATAGTTTCCACTTTTGTAACAAAAATAGATGGAATCATACAAATCCCCATGTAATACAATTATATTTAAGAAAGGAATAGCAATTACACACACATATGTCGTGTTTCAACGTTTAGTCAGTCGATGAACCGTGTTTGATCTTCAGATGATGACGAATCTGTCACATGAATAATAAATTCTTCAATGTCATCTTGCAAATTATCCACAATCCACATTTTCTTTTCAATATTGTTTACATGTTTGATATAATTTTGCCAATTATCAACTGTTACAATGCTATATGCTCCTCGAATTAATTCCTCCATATCGTTTACCTTAAATGTGGTATTATTCATTTTTTATACAGTTTTTAACTTGTGCCCATACCATCTCGATGGGATTTAACTCGCAGTGGTAAGGTGGTAATCGGAGAACTTCATGACCTTTTTCTTTTGCAAGTTCGTCAATCCTGCTTTTATCATAGTGCGGTTTAATTTGTGACACGCAAAAGAGCAAGTCCCTTTTTAGCATATCGTGGTTGGTATTTGTTTCTCACGGAGCCAATCAATGATATTGTTTTTTCTCCATGCTGCCGGTGGAATTTTTTCTAATTTTCTGAAGTGATAGGAAGCATTATCAAGAACAATCACTGTCTTCTGCGGTATATTTGGAAGCAATTTCTCAATAAACCAATCCTCGTATGTGTATGAATCCATCTCACGATGATCATCAGCAGTGTTTTTCTTGCAGGGAAATGAATATTCAGCACCAGGTACAAATCCGTTATCATTACCAGCATGAACTAATGCAAAACGAGGTCCAAGCCCGGTTGGGCATTTCAAACCAGTACTTAATCCTTGGACAAAAGCTTGTCGACTATTTTGAATTGGTGTCTGTCCAAGTTTTATTTACTGCATGCACTGTATTCACCCATGATTCATCAGTACATGTTATAGTTCGACCTGAAATAATTAAAGTTACAGAAATGTCAAATAGCAAGAACTAAATTGTACCTTCTTCTCTAAATTTTTTGATCTCTCGTAAGTATTTGTGCCTCCACCGAATAATATCGTATCGTTCGATGAGTATACCTTTACGTCCTACCTTTTAAATTCGAAACCCATATCGTGTAACAATCAATGTAAAGTTGTTCGACTGAAGTTACGGAGATCATCATCAGCATTGACAGCAGCAAGAATTGCATTTAATGTAGGTAGCATATTCTGTATAAAAAGACTATGCACTTTACGTTGAATAGGTGCTTGCGAGTTCTCATCATATGTTTGTAATCGGTCATTTAGTTATGTGCCTTTCCTTTTCTTGGGGTTTTTTGAACTTGGTAATGACCCAGTTTGTTGCTCCTGTTTTATATTATATATTGTCGCTCTGAGCAACCCAAAGCTTCACTTGCTTCTTGAACGGCAGCACTGACATTCATAGTTTTATTAAAATAACTTAAAACATTTGCAATCACACACTTCTCCTTCAGGCTAAATTTCTCTCCCTTATGCCGTTTTCTCCCTACAGGCTCCATTAATGCAGTGAAACCTGTAATTAAATGTATGGGTTATAAAATTTCTAAAAATCAAGACAAATATCCATACTACTCTGTGCACCCTCGAAAAAGATGGAAGCGTTCTGAAGAGAACGATTTGTACAACTAGATATAAACAAATTAACGTGGAATTTAACTAAAAATATTTTAAAACTACGACGATAACGATTAACAACAGTTGACGCTAATAGACAGATAGATAGGTAGTTTGCCGACGCCGACATATGTAAATAGTTGCAACATAGCAATCGGAAGTGATGATAGCGCTAATGACAGCAACTAAGGAAAGTAAGAGATAAAAGTTGCTATTATATCCCATACCGCATACGGAGGTTGAGACGGTCTATAAAAGAATATTTAGATGAAATTTTGAGCAAATTTGTATTCATATGACCTTTTGTAAATTTGAATTCAATAATTTTAAGCTAGTTTTTTGCAGAACGCGTCTCTACCTCATATAATATAAAAAAATTATATTCCCAAAGCGGAGTTCAAGAAAGTTATGATTTTGGTACTGAGCTGTGTGCGGTAGTACCGACGTCATAAGCGGTCAACATGTACCGATCAACTCTGGCAAAATTTACTTGATGACAAAATATTTTTAATTATAAAATTTATTGTATATTCCGGGAATTCTCTCTCATCTCAGATGCAACATCCACGGATATAAACCTAAACTCCACTCGGAGCAGATTTGTCCCTCATTCTTTCAAATCGCCTATTTTACGCGCCGTCGATTCCTATCCGCCGATCGTATCAAATATTGACCGCTGTATGCTGATGCGGTGCCCCAGAAAAGCAAAACCAAAAAAAAAAATCGCGAAAGAACAATACGTGGAAACACGGACCGTGGCGGCAGTCGACCGCGCATAAGTAGTCAAAAAAGCGAGCAGGATGGGCCCGGAATAATAAGACCGTTTGTATAAATAATGAATAATCGATAGAGACGAGTAGTGTGGTGCGGTCCGGGGCACGACGAGCACTGGCTGACTCCAGATATCGACTGCTGGGGTTCGTGTGATTGCGTTGGTCCCTGGCACCGGGATTAGAGAACCCTGAAAGGGAATCTCTCTGACTTTATTATCGCGTGTCCAGTATTTGCGAATCGGCCGAGTTTTGTGAGAAAGAGAAAACGGAACGAATAGTAGCAGTAATTGTTACAAGAGTTACGACATCATAATTTAGTTAAAATTTGAAAATTCCAATAATGAACGATATTGCGATCTCTTCCTCGTAAAAAAAATATAGCATTAATTGCTGCAATTATAAAATGATAAAATATATCATTATTACTTTTTCAATATTGATCTAATTTACTTTAGAAGAATATAATAATGCTACCTTTTTACATTGTGTAATTACGGTGAGTAAATATTTAGTCCAAGCGAATTTATCATTCATAAAGCTCTTAGATCCGGATTTAGTGGAAATTTGATTTTTGGAGTGAGGTGTGTGCGCTACTACCAATGGTGATCGGTTTTGAAGGGTCGTAGACGGTCAAGAAGTACTGGTCAGATTCGATAAAATTCATTCCATAATAAATATGTATTAATTATAAAATTTACATTGTAAATTATTATTTTAACCTGTTCCAATGTAAAATCCATACGTATTCAGTGCATGCGGTATATTATCAAAAAAGAAATATATACAGTAGTACCCCCGTATCCGCGGTTCCACTTATTCGCTATTCGATGCACTATTGTATAGGTAATTAATATTTAAGTTAAATGTTATTGGTTTAACAGCATAAGAGTGATTATTTCTTGGTAATTTTAAATAAGAATTAAAAAATATAACGTACTTTCCTGTTTTAATTTTGCTTCATACTTGATATACATACCCGTTCGTTACTATCCGCGGTTTCAGGTATCCGCGGAAGACAGCGGAACCAAACACTCGCGAATACGGAGGCCCTACTATATATTTCCATAAACCCTTTCTTCATTGCCTTTATTTTAAGTAGATTATATAAAATTCACCTGCTTCGAATATAACATTTCTGTAGGACATATAATATTTTAATCGAATTTCATCATTTTATACCCACGGCAACATAAAACTGTTGAAGCACCGCGGTTTGTTTTACTGCTCTCCAGTTACCAGCTCGCCAGAATTACTCCCCATGAATTATTTAACAAAATCCCGCCCGATTTTAAACAATCCACTCCAACATTCCGAATTTGAAAAATACAACCTATACACCACCACCGACCGACCTCCCAGCGAGGAGCGTTTGGAACGCTGACACGAAGGGTACCCAGAATACCCCAATAAATTCCAAAAATTCCCTGGGTAATATCACGACACTTAACATCGCTCGCACCCAAGTTCGGTGCGGTGGAGGGCGAAATATACAACGATATAACCTCGTTTCCACTCCCACAGTCGCCTGGAAAGGTGGTGCAACACCCGTCCGTTTTACTCTAACCCTCGACGTGTCTGAATTAGCCGTCGAAAGGTATTAAGAAGCGAGAGTACCGGGGTAATGACGGACCGTTATTTTACTTTACGGTCGGCGCGACAAGCGGGACCCATCGTAAAAGGTTGCCGCGAGTAACGGCGGGAAAAGGGGGGACTTGCTTTCAGATAGGGGTGGGGAGATCATCCATTCGCCGGCCCGTCTATAGTACAACCATCGTAACGCCGTTCTGATAGCTCATTCATAACTTATTAGGGCACTCCAAGTACCCCCGGTAGGGTTACTATAATGCGCTGTCGTGTGTTGCTCCATGGCAATTAGGGGCACCGAACCATTATACGCTTCGAAGTATAGGTGGCGCGTACATTGATTGTAGTGGTGGACACACGTCACTTTGGATATATGTACATATTTGCTTTCTGTAATGGTAAGATCTGTCAATGACCAAGGGAAGGTGTAGTATCGAGAATATCGGCAGGGCTGTACTAAGTACCCACAAAACAGTATGCCTATGGGGTGTTTCAGGGTAAATAGGTAAATATATTTTAGGTGGTGGTAGGTATGGATGGATTATTATGAATAGAAAAGCGCCCGCTTCTTAATGATTACAGAAGTTTAAATAACCTGCCGCGTGCCCAATTTTCTCTACTATTAAGGATATGAATAGCTTGCCCTCACCATGGGCCGTACCTAGATCGGACGCCCTCCCAACTAGTTCACTTTTGTGGGGGGGGGAGGACATTTTTAAGGCGCCACCCCGTTTTGACCCAGCGGAGAAGGTCGCGATATTAGGGGGGAGGTGAAGGGACAAGATTAATATCTTCACGTAAACCAACAAAATATAAATTAAATGCTATTTAATTATATTAGAACAATAGGACAAACACCCAATTATCTGAAATGGGAATTTGACATGTGACAGTTGAAATCAGAAGCTGTTTGGTATTGCACTGCTCTAGTTTGGTACCTCATTTATGCTGCAGTTTTGCAATTGTCATTTGTACGCATATAACACCTATGTACATATATTCATCAGTAGAATAGCAATGTTGGTTCTGGCGCAAAATCCCATAAGATTTAACACAGGGGTCCAAATTTACTTTTCCGCCATCTTGGTTTTCGTGAAGAATGGGGGAGATAGGGGAGTCCGAGCACATCTCAACCGTTCAACTGCAACGGGTAGCCGTTCAATTATAACAGATAACCCTTCAATTGCAACGGGTGGCTGTTCCAATATATCGGCCAGCCGTTTTATTATAACAGATAACCGTTCCATTGTAACGGGTAGTCGTTCTATTGGAGCAGCCACACGTTGCAATTGAACGGTTATCTGTTATAATAGAACGGCCACCCGTTACAATTAAACGGTTATCTGTTATAATAGAACGCCTGGCCGATGTATTGTAACAGCCGCCCGTTGCAATAGAACGATTATCGGTTATAATTAAACGGCTACCCGTTGCAGTAGAACGGTTGAGATGTGTTCGGGCTCCCCTATCTCCCCCATCTCTCCCCACTCTTCATAAAAACCAAGATGGCGGAAAAGTAAATTTAGACCCCTGTGTTAAATCTTATGGGATTTTGTGCCAGAACCAACATAGCTATTCTACTTCCATCCATTTTACCTTAGAATTGGAAAATTGCAGAGCAGCGTATTAATACCGACCTTAGGAATATTTATATGTTAATTAAAGATATTCATATATAATACTTCGACGAATAGAGAAGCCGTTTTTAATAATCACAACTTCAATTCCTGTACGACGGCGCAATTCCATTTTCCTTCGGGGCCCCCTAAAGACGAGAACTCAATTTAACTTGAAACGATAATTACGCCATCTTTTTTTCTTCTTCCTTACGCCTCTCCCATCTAACTACCGCACCCCGAAGGCGGATGATAATAATACATCCCTCCAGAAGATGACCCGGAGAGAGTCGATGAGTTGCCAAACTCGAATAAAGCTCCCGGCTCGCTTTTTAATTTTCCCTTTCGGCGACATTTGCCGCCACCAGAAGGGTGAGTAAGAGAGAGCCACGTGTTTCCGTCCGCGTGTTATCGAGGAGAAAATCTTTCCCCGGAAAGGCGGGTACCTGCTTGAACTGTAACAGCGCGCCCCGTTAATTCGTCTCGAAGGTCGACGCAATTAGGCTACCGCTTTTTCCGAGGGGCTTTTTCGCTTTTTTTTGAGGAACGAGTACTTAGGACGTCGTACGGAATTTTCAACAGGATAATGGTGACGAGGAAGGCCGGCTGGCTGGAATAATAAGACTAGGAATGACGGCGGAATATAGCGTCTGTGTACGTCACCTGGCATAATGAAGGAAAGTGTAATGAGTAGTGAAAAAATCGACTGGGGAAAAGTATTTTTCTAATCGAGGGTATGTTGCAAATGCATCCTTGCCGAACTACAGAAAATATTTGTGATAAATTTATCAGAAAACGTTACTGGAGAGCTGAAGTACCTTTATCTTTAAATTTAACTAATTCTAAATGCTAATTTTCACGACTTCCTTAACAAGGTTTAGTAGCTTTTGCACTCACTGCTTCTGCTCAAGTCGTTTGCAAACCATATAAAGTTGCTTTTATGATACTCTTGGGTAGCACAAAGCTGGAAATTCGGAGCAATAAGTTTTACATATCTAGATTAGTGTTAGCATCACTTGCTAGGTACTATGTATCACTGCCAATTGCTTGATTTCAGATTCTACTAATGGAACAAAGTGAATTATTGAAGGGTCCGGTGCGAAATGAGGAAAATCGATAAAATGAAATTTTGCAGAAATGATTTTTTTATTTAAGATAAACTGTTTATGTAATGAAAACATCTTCCTATTAACAACATAAACATATTCATAAGAATGATCGAATGTATCAAAAAATGTATTGACAGGTATGGGTTTCCAAAAATTTAGAACTCAAAATTATTTGTCAGGTTGTCGTACAGGTAACATTACTAATTAAGCAGTGCTATAAACACTGTGGCAAAACACAAAGCCTACTCCAATTATATATTCAATTGATCGCACGGCATTACTATTGCGAGATACCCAAATCTCTTGTGGAGCATAAAAAATCGGTTAAAATCCATTATAAATCTAATCTTTTTATTGCTTTAGTTCTACAAACAATCCACCCGCACAATTTTTCCTGGACAATGCATTTTACAATTTTAATTGCAACCAGACATCGTGAGCACTTTCCTCGAACAGAGGACATATTAAAAATCGACCAATACGAAAGTTTTCTATACCCAGAACGGACAGATTGTTACGATGTCCCCTCCTCTGCTCTTCCAAATATTTCCATTATGTCTATCCCTCCACTTCTCCTCTAACGCTCCGCCAAATGCGTCTCCAAAAATCTGAAAAAAGAACAAAACACAATCCTGCAGATGTTTTAGATTGGGACGGGTAGCTAGTAACTAGTTAGTTCTTTTGTTTTTTTCTGCTACCGTGGACCGGCGACGTAAAAGGAGAGGACAATATTGTTTCCTGGTCACAAGAGACAGTGCGGGTCAGTGGCGGCTCGTCAGTTATTAATGGAAAGGAATTGTTGGGAAAGCGGAGTATTGAAGCCGAAATGGAACAATTTTGCTTGATTAAAAATAATGAGTGTATGTAGATGTGAAAGATGGTGAGGATAGTTTTCTTTCCCGTTGGGATTCTTAATGACACGGTTTTTTTTAATGATCAAAGTACAGTACATTTTAATAATGGTATAAATCCAATCTATGCAATATTAAGCGAATAATGAATTGATCCATTATAATTTTATTACTTAGCTTTCCATTATATCGAAATTAATTGAAAAACTGTTTTTACTTAGATTTCAAATCCAACTGAATTAACCAAACTTAATCTTGTTGTATCAGTTTGCGTTCAAAAAACTGAACAACTGAAAAAAATGAGGTCGTCAAAAAAGTTAGTCAACTTCTTAGCATCTGTTGATACTGTTGGGCTGTGTTTTGTAGATGTTTCCAAAGTTTTTGATAAGGTTGCCACATGGATCTTCTGTATAATATCAAGATTGACTTACCCCACAAACATTACGAGCTGCCTCATTGGTACCTTACAAATAGACATTTCGTCGTTAAGTGCAAATATGAACAGCCTTGTGTAAAATCAGGAATCCCACTGGGTATTGTTTTTGGGCCGATTCACTTTATATCCTCTTCTGTTTGTATGTTTGCAGATGGTACCGCTATTTTGGCATGCCACGAACGCTCATTGATTGCTTCTCAAATGCTCCAACCTACACGAAATCCAGGAACGGCTTAGACATTTGGAAATTAAAGTGAATGAGGAAAAAGACGACTCATATGGCATTTGCGCCCAGATGCGAAATTTTACCCACAAATTAAACAACAAAAATCGTCAAAAAAGCCCTGTTGAAAAATATCTGCATAGGATTAGATATTGATAGAAGACTTACTTGGCAGACTCACATATTGACAAGAAGAAAACAACTTACATATTACCACGGAAGATTACTTTTGTTTTGAAAATCTTTCGGACGAACTGATAAATGATACTTGAGCTCTAACCACCCGCCACTGGAACAGGTTCTAGCGTGAATTAATCGCATATGTGGCAAAAATCCAAAGCACTCCATCCCATTTCAAAAAAGACGAGAGAAACTTTGCTTAAAATGTTTTTATAACTATCACCGACCACTATTTCTACTGCTACTTCAGCTTCGTAAAGCACAAGAACCACCGTCCATTTAAAACCGTTTTTGCAGCACCCCGAGTGCAATTCGCTACCCTCGAACCCCGGCGAGTTCAAAAGGCATTATGGCCGGACCGCTGCATAAATGCCCCCGTGATATTTTCGTGTGATAAATGGGCACGTTCGGGGCTCTCGCAAGCCTGGAGCGTTCAACCAACGCTGACCGGTCCGCCTAGGCTAGGATAGGCGAGTTTCTAGGTCGTTGCGACGGTAAAAGGTGGCGCTTCGAAGTGAAACAACTAATAAAACAATGTAGAGATTTATGGTACTAGAGGCGACATAGCTGCTGCTGCTCCTAACGTTCATTACTATGGTGTTTTTGGGTGGGAAGCAAATGAGCCGACGATGAATCACTGTATAAAGTGGGTCGTCTATGGTAGTTATCGTTTTGCTTTTTACAGGAGAAATATTAGCGTAGTTCGTTGAATGGCGAATAGATAGATGCTAATGGTGTTTTTTTTTATAATCGGATGTCTAAAGTTGTGAAAATTAGCTTGGCCATTGAACAAAACCTGAGGAAAAGTAACAACCAAAACTGTTTGATCAATAACTATTGTTTCGAGTAATAAATTACACTAAACCAAAACGATGCATTTATAATTATTACACAGAATATCGAGAATTCCGCACACACAAAAAGATTTTAAATCTGTCCCCTAATGTTTAGTTTCTATAGATCGTCTCAACCTCCGAATGCAGTACAGAGCTTATTAGAATTCGATAGACGGTTGCTAAGTCGTCGAATCAGCTGTACATTATTACTTCCGATTCCATTATTTGGGTTTCTGACAGTTGAAATGCATATTTTGAGGAAAACAGTAAAATATTTAAAAAAAAACATAATTTTTTTATCTAAGAATCGATTAAAACGTTCATAATTTTATTTATTATTACTCAACATTAACGTAATTTACATTTCAAACGTTTATTTAGGAATTTATTAAATTTAAAGTAAAATGTATAATCCTTTAACAAATAATAGTTTCCACTTTTGTAACAAAAATAGATGGAATCATACAAATCCCCATATAATACA
>JARFOC010001003.1:0-15942 GCA_031763485.1 Osmoderma eremita | reverse complement strand
TATCCAATAATAAGTAATGCGACTTAATAATACACTTAGCAATGTATAACAATATTATAATGACATCAATAAATAAGGGCATTTGCTTGTGGTACAGTCTTTTTAATTACACCCTAATTTCTATACACTGCAACGTCTCAATTTTACTGAACTTTGAAAGCAAATATAGAAAAACTCGCGTTTTTCGCGTTCTGAACCACTGTGTGTCGTCAGTGTATATCTATGGCCAGTGCAATTACGCCACTATTATTAATTAATTATAATTAATTATTTTTTGCTAGTACGTTTTAAAGGATTACTATAATTTATTTAAATTTCCAACATACTATGAAAATTTTAAATCTACTACGGAACTGTTAAAATTTATTATGAAAATATATATATAACATTTTTTTTTAATGAAAGGCTACCAAAACAATTTTTTATATAAGTTTGAATATATCTCAAAATCGGTTAAATTTAGGTATAGGGCATTGAAACTTTGATAGTTTGTCTTTAGAATAACGTTTCGAATCAGAACATGCAATAAAAATTGTAACATTCCATTTAAAATAAGAAAGTTAATGGCGACTTCCTGTCAACCTGAAGTGAAGCAAAAATGAAATTAAATTACTCTGAAAGATCACGTTGGCCGTGGCAGTGTACTTACTTTCAGAATTTTTGTATATTTCCTTGCGTAAAAT
This sequence comes from Osmoderma eremita, assembly GCA_031763485.1. Lineage (NCBI taxonomy): Eukaryota > Metazoa > Arthropoda > Insecta > Coleoptera > Scarabaeidae > Osmoderma > Osmoderma eremita. The sequence goes on along the minus strand of JARFOC010001003.1, from coordinate 15,259 downwards.
ATTTTAATAGGGCACTCAACTTCGGACACCCTGTATATACCTTTACATAAGAAAAATTTCAAAAAAAGTAACAAAATAATTATTTAGTCGTGTGTAAAAATACCACCAGCATTGGAAACAAATGACGAGCACTAAGCGTTATTCAAAGCGCCATATGTCCACCATCGCAATATATAAATTGTTCACTAATCGTTGAAATTTTGATCGACTTGGACGATCTCTGTTTGGATAGCCCTGCGAATAAAGTTTTGCTGCTCGATAGGTATTATCACCACATTCAAAATAAACTCGAAGCATATCTAAACGCTCTTCGTTCATTTTAGAAATAAAAAATCAACTTGACAGATAGTGAGACATTTCATTTTTCCAGACAACTTGATTTACTAAGTTATCACATTTTAGCACCGCAATGCATTTCGATTCCCGCTTGGTGTTCCTCGTTTGTTTCCAATGCTAATGGTATTTTTACACACCACTAAATTATTTTGTTACTTTTTTTGAAATTTTTCTTATGAAAAGATGTACTTGTAATACATTGTTATTTTCAGAAAAAAAAGCTCCAGTAGAATCATAAAAAAAGTAGTCTAATTTTTTTAAAAATCGCCCTGAAACCTTAAAACGCTTCAGGGCTATAAATAATTTTATCAACTTGTTTCATGGTCTACATCCAGCCGTTTAATTTTCAGTTTCCATTATTAAAATCGGCTCGTTTTTTTTTTAAGACAAGACTACAAAAAATGAGGAAATTGCGGAAAATGTATATCTTTACCTTTTTTGCCAACCCCCCTTCCTTTTTTTTTAAACCCAGCCCGTGGGTTGTTTGTTTTATTTTTTTAACAATTATATATTTTATTTCATCGCCCATTTTTAATCTTTATATAAAACGCACGAAAAAGTATAAAACAAGTTCTTTATCTTAACGGTTTCCAGAGATAATTTTTTTTTACTGTGGAGTGAACCACAATAAAAGCGCTCCCGGCAATATTTACATCATTATCAGTCATATTGCCCGTTTTTATGAATCACAATTACGGTCTATTTTTAATAAATTAAATACAAAATTTGCCGACAACATTTTGACAATCACAACTTTTAACATACAAGTATGAAAGGTTGCCTATAAGAACAGCTAAAATGAAATATATTTTTAACACACCGTTCAAAGCCGAAAGATCCAGAAGAGAGCTTCATTTTATAACTCTCTAAACCAATACTAAAGATTACCTAGGTTATAAATTTAAGTTAATGTTATTACATAGAAGGAATAGTACATCTTTATGTAATTATTTACAATACTTCGCTATATTCAAACCTCATTTAATGTCCTACAATTAGACACTTGAAATAGTAACCGATATTAAATTTAATCAGTGACAAGTGTAAGTTTCATATTTCTATCTGTAACTTGTGTCTTTTCTATTTAAAACGTTTGTTTTCTTTCGAGGAAAATGCAGCTAAGATAAGCTAATATTATAATTACGTGTACGGTAAACATTCAAACAAGATATCGCATTCAATTTCTTTGCGGTTTATAAATCAAGATTCTTGTGGTATCTTTAACAAGCACTTATTGCTTCTGCGTTGTGTTATATCCTTATATCATATCGTATATATAGCATATCATATACAGCGCTTAAATAGAAACAATAAATACGATCCAATTATTCTAGGTAGAAAAGATAGAGCTTACAATCAAAACAAGATTATTTTCATGGTTGTTGTTAGCGGATATTTTAAACGTATAGAATTACGTTTATCAAAAATTCCGACAGTAAATATTAATGAAAATGTTTAATATTTAAACGATATGAGTTAACTTAAAACTTGAGAATGAAATACTTTTCCCTTTAGAATCTAGAAGTACTTTTGTCGCGAATTTTATTAGAGATTACATGTATACATTAATACACATATGTGTATAGAACCTGATGCTATTTTCGGTTAAGGAAAATTTATTTTGGTCTTTTGAATATTTGCCAGCACAAGTTGCACTTTTTCAAATATTTAGTTTTAAAAGATTGGCTAAATATATTCGCCACTTTAAACACCCAAATTTATGAATTCACACCCACTTTTTCCAATCTCTCTGTAACAACACTGTAATTAAAAACTATTACCTACCCAATTACGGTAAAACCGTTTTTTATGTTAAAATGATAGCACATATAAAAGAATATCATTAATATGTTTAATTACACATGCAGTACAGGTAGTGTAATAACAAATATAATACATGTACTGCATGCTTGAGATAATGCATAAATTATATAAAAAATACTCATACAGTGTGGTGTTTCATAAAAGATAATGACTTATATTCATAAGGATAGTGATAATTATTATCAGCATCAGCATTTTAAAAGTATTTAGAATTATGTATTTTATGTCATTTCCTGATAACACATATCACTGAGCTTTAGCAATATTTCATTAAATTTACCCTAATAAAATACTGAAATATGTAACCCCAAATCAATATATTCTATTTTGGATTTATCATGTCTTATTTTTATTCTCGATTATTTTCAATGCCTTTTGGTAACATTTAATATGGCAAGCAAAACATTTTCAACATAAAACTCCCGTTGAATCTACCGTAAAAAAATCAGCAAATTACTTTGTTTAGTAGATGCTTCGTAAGCCACAAATATACTAAGATATTTTAAATCGTACTCACCTGTGTATATTTATTTAGAGGTAAGACAATGAAGGCTCCACCGCCGGCACTCTCTACGATAATCGCCAAAAATTTTGGATTCACGGCGCAAAAAGTCGAATCCCAGGAGCTCTTGCTCACCCTGATATTGTCGAAGCATTGTTCCCTCTTGAGGGCCTGGCCGTACACGTGACGGAACTTGGAACTCCTGACGACGCGAAAAGACATCTGCAAAAGACCGTACGACACACTTTACCATGTAAGGAGACACATACACGCACTTTTAGCCCCCCCTGAAATTCGGTTCCAGTAACATAACCTAACCAAGCGTGTTTTGATTTGAACGGAGATGCGGTTTACCTTTGCGTGAATGGGCGAAAAACGGACTCACAGCGAGCGCACATCAAAATCACATGGAAAGGGGGACGTTTCAGAACGTATACATCGGGCTTCGGCACTTGCGGACCTTTTCTTCAGCTAAGAAATGCATAACAATCCGACAAAACCCATATTTGGATATGTAGATTCCAAAACGTCAAACGACTGTGCTGCCACTACGGCGATAAAATTATGAACTAAAGCTGGTATTAAGTTTTCTCCGTTTATCAGGGCGAAATTCTTTTTTGTGTTCAATTTATTTCACCTTAATTTATCAAAGCGAATACAACTGCAAAAAGATAAACACTTTTTGATTAGAAACGTCGTTATATCTTATACATCAATTCCAGGAATTTTCAATAATCCTTTAACACGTTTGTATAAACATAAAATTAAAATTTGACGGATTAAATCACAGGTTTTAATAATTATGAGTGCGACAATAGCATATGTTTTAATCAGTAATAAAAATTATAATTAAATTACTATTTATGCCAACATCCAAACTAATTTGATAATATTACAATAGGTGGTAGGCTAGTCTTTCTAAATGGTAAAGAAGATCCCTAATCATATCTTACAATTCGAAATTGCTCCACATTTCATTAGCGGTGAAAGCAATAACCTTGATATTCTTATTTCACATTATCATTATAACAAATTCAGTTGTCAATAAATTATTAACCATTCTTCGTTTTCAATTTTATCATGTTACACACAATAGGTGATTTACATATGCATCGAAAGATGGGGCTGTATAGGCACGCCCATATCGGTAATACGAATTCCAATTTAAATTCAAATATATTTCCGCTCTCTTAATTACTCAATACTCATTATCCACTCCTAGTACAACTAAAGAAACCGACACATAAACACAATGAAGACTAAGACTGAAACAACTGCACAAAGGGTCACCTAGATTGTGGCAAGAAGAAAAGCTCTAGATACGTATTTCGGTAACTAAGTTTCCATCCTCAGTAGAATAACCACTAGAATAACAATTTACCCTTTTTACCCTAAACTAGAGATATTACATCTAACACTTTGCAGTTTCTACTGAGGAAGACTAATAATGAAAATGAAAATACTCTTTTTGTGTATATAAAAAATTTATTATATACAAAATATAATATTAGGCTTTTTTATTCATAACAATATAAACACCGGCAATAATTAACACGTGGCACACATGTAACAATGCACTGGAATAAACAGTGCTTGGATATGTATTCCAGCAAAATTCTATAACGGCCAATATTAAAAAATTAACAGGTTTTCTATATGGAGTGCAATGTATCAGGTACAATAAACTGTGAAAATACCAACAGTAAAATTGGTAATGCAACGATCTCGCGCATGCCATTCCAATTAAATTCGTTATGAAAAATGGTAACACAAAAAGCTGAACAACTTTTGAAAAGTCTATTTCGTAAGTCTTTTTTTCAAATGTCTTCAGTTTAGTCTCCCTTTTGACATTTCTTTGTCTTGCGTCAGCGATCCCCAATTGTTTTTCAAAGCCATCTAAGAATTTTTGCTGAGATTTAGTGAGGGGTTCCCCTTCTCGTTTTTTCGAATTGGTTTTCTTAACATCACTTTTTAATTGATCTATTACTTGGTATAAGGTGCAATAACTAGATAGGTAACGTTTTATAGCTGGTAAAAACAGCAGTAACAGAATTACATGTAACGATAACAAACTTACATGAAACAATTTATTTTCAAAAATCTCTCGATCGAGAAATCTATAATTCACAGTCCACTTATGTTCAAAAACCCGACCTAAATCGAAACTTCCTTTTATGTATGCCCAAAAATTTCCATACAAAAAAGGAAGACCTAAAATTAATTGGACGAGTGCGCAAATGCAAAGATTTTTTATTGTATCAAAGAACGATAAGTTTGTTAAAAATGCTACTAATAAACAAGGGGCATATAAAAGTATATTCATCTTAACCGAAACAGCTAATGAGTAAAATATGCTTCCCCAAATCCACTGATTCTTTAAAAATAATGTTAAACTAATATAAAAAAATAGGACAGCTATGGGATCATTGAATAAACGTAAAACAAATATGGAATGTATGCGGTATGAAGTTAAGGTAGTTAGAACCACTGCATAAGGAGGGATTTTCTTGGTTTTGCAGAATATTTGAAATGTTAAATATAGCTGGCATATATAAAGTATCATAAATAAATATTGCCCTAATCGTATGTTCTGCCCATGTGCAGTGATATAATACAAAAAAGTATACACATACACAAACCCTGCTGGATAAACTAAAGGACCGGTATCACCTAAAACGATATAAACAAATGAAGCAATAGTGAAACAAAATAGCATCGGAAAATAACCTCTCAATTCTTTGTAATCCAGTGTTCCGTTTAGAAAACCCTCAACTTCTTGCATATACGCAATCCAGTCGATTTCTGTATACCTCACTCGTTGTATGATAATTATATTTAATATTACTTCGAAAATTAAGAGGCCCCAGCAAGTTATATACAAGTAGGACGGATCGAATATTAATTTCTTTAAGAAAGTCATGTTCGCATGCTCTCTTAGGTAACTATAAATACCGGTACCTGTCGGTGTTCTATTTCGTGTCATATTATTTTTAGGACGAGCCATATTCTTCGAAATATTCCCCAAATATAAAATGTTTGGTTTTGGTTATCATCCATCTCTCTCTACAGAATTATCATACAAGCCAAGCACAGGCTTACAAGTGACAATAATAACAACACAATAAAAATAAAATTTTAAAAATATTGGATTTTAATTTATTTTTTACCACAGAAGGTAATGAATAGTTTGAAGAATTAATTATATGAAAACTGAAATACCTGCTTTTTCTTTTTGATAATTGGATGTATTAGTTGCAAATTACAGTTTTCTTATAATAATAAATATAAGATTCAAACAGAAACGTTTATTCAAAATTATGTATTTACATAAAAGCGGTAATAATGCGTTCGTTAATAAAAGTTGCAGAAATATATATTCAAAATTGGCCATTCTTGTGACGCGCCATCTCTCTCAATACGCAACTCGCCCCGACTCGCCCGCGTTAGGTGTTAGGTTTGCGACACTTGTCGATTGGCAATAACGGTAATAACAGCAGGTTATGGTGGAAGTTTGTGTTAGTTCCGTAGTTCTGCAAAAATAACGAAAATGTGTACGTTAAAGTTAATTTAAGAAAGCGTCATCAATCCTAAGAAGCTCGCCAAAGACTAGAATGAAGAGTAAATCGTCGAAGAGAGTCGCGGGAATAATTATCAGGTCGAGAAAAACGATTGCCAAGGATGCTGTTGTCTCAGTAAGTGTCAAAAAAATATTCAATTGACGTTTTCGCGAAATTAAAGTTTTTCCAACTAACGTACTTATTATAAACGATCTATCCTTGAGAGGAAATTACTGGTAACGATGATGATAGCGATTCAAACCGGAAATTATTGTCGCAACTGCTCATTATGCAGATCACCTAGTTGTATGTGTATTAAAAACTCTGGTAATATCTTCTAGCAGAAGGCGTACGTTTTAAATCAGACCATACCATTCAGATGGAAGATAACGATAATGATCTAACGCGATAATAACGAATCCAATTGGGTGATTCAGTTTGCTTCGTTGTCAAAATTCAACTATCATTGTATCACTATCTTTCAGACGCCGTGTTATCAGACAGTTTCAGGTGACTGTATCCCTTGATCAAACAGTATGATCGTCGAACAAGCAAAATGAAGACCTAATGTCTTTGGGTTTTTTGTGATGTGCTTTTTCGTGGCATATTATGTCTGCAGAAGATATTTCTGGTCCCCTACGAAGTATATGAGGACATATCGGAGATGGATTTTAGTAAGTCCTATTGATGGGGGCTTGTCTAGTGTAGTGTGTGTTTTGCTTTTGAGATGTACTCACAGGACAGTCACCGGAAAACATAGAAGTGGGGTTTTACATTATGCATTAGACGTTTCCATTTAGTTCATTCACAATAATTTTCCTTGATTATTAAAACATTGTGAATCCCTGCTTATGATCATTATTATTATGTTCATTTCATGTGTGCCTGTTTCTAATTACAAACATGACATTAATTTAAAAAAAATATTTCTTATTTTTTCAAAGTACTTTTGGAAATATTATCAGTTCACATCTGTCTGTTCTAACTAATTTCAAACATGTTTTTGTTGAATGTCTAATTTTATTGTCTGATGACAACACACTATATAATGTATATGTGTGAATAAACACAACATTCATCAGAATTCCTGAGAGAAAAAAACCCAGTATTACAAATCATATATTTAATACAATGTTAAGTGTGGCAAAACACTAAACTCGTATAACGTTATCAGCATATTTTTTACCGCAAAACAGCGATATTTCTTTTGTTTCAACCATGATATTGTTATTGAACTATCAAACATGATTTGTTTGCAACCAAGGACTAATGCAACGCTATATATTGCCGTTTATTAAAAATTTTGATTGTGCCTGGGGTTATAGGATTATCTAAAGTATTTCTTTTTATTGTAAAAGTATTTTTTAATGTACTAACCGTTCATATACTTCGTAGTGGATTGGATTTTTTTTGTTCTCGTATGGTCAGGTTCCAGTAATGATTAATCTGTGGGTTATTCCTCACAAGGAAAAGTAGTAGCTTGCAGCTAATACCTATGTATATTTGTTCTTTACTTTTTTCTATGACATTAAATCATTATTTAAAATTATGAAATACGGTTAGGGCTATAAAACTGAGGTCATCCGATTCATTGGATTAATTAATTATTGCCGCCAAATTGGTAACTTGCCGTGCTTTATGCAAAGGATGTTATTTTATTGGAAATAATATACTGCATTAACATCTTCAAAAGAAATGACGACTGAACGTTGTAATACTTCTTGCAATTGTCATATTGCATACAGCGTGTTCCATTCATTCGCACCATTAGCATTGCACACCCCCCAACGCAGTGAGCTCACGTGTAGCCCAAAATCATCAGGAAACCTCATCCAAATTTTACAGTTGAAGTAACTCACCAATTAAATTAAAATATACCCCGTAAATTCAATAATAACAATAGAGTGTAATTGATAGTACTATTCACTAAATAATTCTAATTATCTACAAACAATTTTCAGTTACATTTCACGGTATTTAACGAAATTTAGTATTTCCCACTTATGTACTGTGAAATTACAGTTAATTCAGTCATTTAAAACGATCAAAACAATATACTTGTTTTTAAAACTAGAACAATGTAGAAAAACAACGAAATAAAACGTGCTGAACTAAGCAAACTTGTTTACAGACATAAAAATTTTGACGCGTGAAGTGAAAATAATAAAGGGAGCTTCTGGTAAGTTTTGAACGCAAACCAAACAAAGTTATGAGCCAAATTTTCGTTAATATGTGACCGGATTTGTCATTAAATTGGAAAAATGTTTATTCCTGCTTTTTCAAAATACTTTTTTATGGGAATAATTTGTATTTGAATAAAAACCAAATTAGGGCAGATATACAGCCATGCTCAAAGTATTCAGCACCCTGTAAAGTGCCAATATCTTTTTATTTCGACCCCGTAAATTTAAATAAATATAAATAGTGCCAATGTAATTAATAAAAAAAAAACATAATATTTTGTTGAGCTATCCCGGAGTTTTGTGAAGACAGCTATTCGTATCGGCATAGAAAAAAATAAGTTATTCATGTCGCTCCACTCTTGTTGAAGATTGCCCTTTAGATATTCTTTATAGATCGTCTCAACCGCCGAATGCAGTACAGAGCTTATGAGAATTCCATGCACGGTTGCCAAATCGTCGAATCAGCTGTACTTATTACTTCCGGTTTCATTATTTTGGTTTCTGGCAATTAAAATGCATATTTTGAGGAAAACAGTAAAATATAAAAAACATATTTTTTTTATTCATGAATCTGAAAAATCCCATAATTTTAGTTATTATTACTCAACATTAACGTAATTTACATGTCGAACATTTATTTAGGAATTGAGGTATTATACAATTTACTAAATTTAAAGTAAAATATATAATCCTTTAACAAATAATGTTTCCACTTTTGTAACAAAAATAGCTGGGATCATACAAATCCCCATATAATGCAATAATATTTAAGAAAGGAATAGCAATTACACACACATACATACATATGTCTCTTGTTTCAACTTTTAGTCAGTCGATGAACTAGTTTGATCATCAGATGATGACGAATCTGTTACATGAATAATAAATTTTTCAATGTCATCTTGCAAATTATCCACTATTCACATTTCCTTTTCAATATTTTTTACATGTTTGATGTAGTTTTGCCAATTATCAACTGCTCCAGTTCTATATGCTCTTCAAATTAATTCCTCCATATCAGTTACCTTAAATGTGGTGTTATTCATTTTCATACAGTTTCTAACTTGTGCCCATACCATTTCAATGGGATTTAACTCGCAGTGGTAAGGTGGTAATCGAAGAACTTCATGAACTTTTTCTTTTGCAAGTTCGTCAATCCTGCTTTTATCATACTGCGGTTTAATTTGTGACATGCAAAACAGGAAGTCCCGTTTTGCATATCGTCAGTGGTTGGTATTTGTTTGTCACGGGACCAATGATTGATATTGCTTTTTCTTCATGCTGCCGTTGGAATTTTTTCTAATTTTCTGCAGTGATAGGAACCATTATCAATAACAATCACTGACTTCTGCGGTATATTTGGAATCATTTCTTAATAAACCAATCCTCGTATGTGTCTGAATCCATCTCATGAAGAACATCAGCAGTGTTTTTTTTGCAGATATGTATATTCAGCACCAGGAACAAATCCGTTATCATCACCAGCATGAACTTATGCAAAACGCGATCCAAGCCCGGTTGGGAATTTCGAACCAGTACTTAATCCTTGGATAAAAGCTTGTCGACTATTTTGAATTGTAGTGTCTGTTCAAGTTTTATTTACTGTATGCCCTGTATTCACCCATGATTCATCAGTATATATTATAGCTCGACCTGAAATAATTCAAGTTACAGAAATGTCAAATAGCAAGAACTAAATTGTACCTTCTTCTCTAAATTTCTTCGATCTCTCGTAAGTATGTGTGCCTCCACCGAATAATGTCCTCTCGTTCGATGAGTATACCTTTAGGTCCTACTTTTTTAAATTCGAAACCAATATCGTGTAACAATCTAGGTAAAGCTGCTCGACTGAAGTTAGGGAGATCATCATCAGTATTGACACCAGCCAGAATTGCATTTAATGTTGGTGGCATATTCTGTATAAAAGAACTATGTACTTTTTACATCGAATAGGTGCTTGCGTGTTCTCATCATATGTTTGTTATCCGTCATTTAGTTCTGTGCCTTTCCTTTTCTTGGATTTTTTCGGACTTGATAATGTACCAGTTTGTTGCTCCTGTTTTATATTATATATATTGTACGCTCTGAGCAACCCAAAGCTTTACTTGCTTCTCGAACGGCAGCACTCACATTCATAGTTTTATTGAAATAATTTAAAACATTTGCAATCATACACTTCTCCTTCGAGCAAAATTTTTCTCCCTTACGCCGATTTCTCCCTACAGGCTCCATTAATGCAGGGAAAACTGTAATTAAATGCATAGGTTATAGAATTTCTAAAAATCAAGAAAAATATCCATATTACCATGTGCACGCTCGAAAATGATGGAAGCATTCTGAAAAGAACGATTTGTACACCTATATATAAACAAATTAACGTGGAATTTAACTGAAAATGTTTTAAAACTACGAGGATGACGATTGACAGCACTTGACGCTAATGACAGATAGATAGGTATCGTTGCTGACGCCTACATATGTAAATATGTTGCAACATAGCAATCGGAAGTGAAGATAGCGCTAATGACAGCAACTAAGGATAGTAAGAGATAAAAGTTGCTATTATACCCCATACTGCATACGGAGGTTGGATGATCTATAGTCTCCATTTTTAGGGCGCAAACATAATCTTATAAATCATTAATCTTTTGTTACCGACCTCCCCGACCAGATGACAGATCTTGTTCAGTCGTTTCAAATAATGACGTCAAAAATGGTTATTCCTATTATCAACCTATTTACAATTAAGAAACATAACCTGAAATTGTTTAAACGGAATTACATATATAACATAACGAAATTGTTAAATACTTACCTGTAAAATGAAAGGGCGCCGCTATTAGCTTTTCCTTCATTCATAAAAGAACACGTGACTGATTAGCTATTTGCAAATCATGCAAATAACACCTTGATTCCGCCTCAAACCATTGGCTAGCGTTTATTTTTCTCGTTGAAGCATGGACTAATTACATCATAGATGCTTTATTGATTTTGCGTCTATACCACTTCTTCTTTTGAATTCTTATTGCCTTGTATTTGTTTGTTGTTTGTTTGTATCCTAGTGCAGAGACTTAACACTGCGACCTTGAGGCCTATCACTCTACATTAGGTTTGTGTAAATATGTATTGGCTGTGTGTGAAGTGTATGGCTTGTTACTGTGTCACCTCGCCGTGAGGGTGCAGCAGTGTTGATTTATCCTCAACACTGAATGGTATCGGGAGAGGTACCGACCACCCTTGCTGCAACCGACTTTATAAAAATCAATTGCTGCAACGGAGATTCGAACCATCAACATCCGTTACAGATGCATAACGCTCTTACCACTGGGCTATCCCGGCAGTTTGACTTGTATTACTCGTGTGTGATTTTATTTCTATTTCTTTTTTTTTTTTTGGTATTAATTTTATTTAAGTTACACGTTACAATAAGAGGCTAAAGCAAGAACGCAAACAGTATATGTAACACCAATGCACGGCTGTGACGGTTTAGTCTTTTTGGCCGCTTCTCTGTTGAGATTTATTCACTATTTTGTTGCTTGCCTTTGTTCATTTTGTTCAATAAACGCATTTATTATTATTATTATTCAGAATATTAAGTAGACTGAAGCTAGTTTTTAAACTTAAATAACGATATCGTCCCATACTTTTGCCAGGGACTGTACTTCCGGCAGAAATTTTATCTCGGTTGCCTGTGGTTTACTCTCCAAAGCCCTAAAGATACAAACTTCTCACTAAATAAGTATTTAGAAAGACAGAAATACATAAAGCATAATAAAGGTTTTTGTATTATTATCATTCCGGTTTTAACTATTATGAAAACTATTGACGTCCATATGTTCCACCACTGAGAACACGGTAGCTATTAAAAATTAACACATTTTCGTTTACTTTACTTGCAGTTACATGGATAAATATTATTGTTACATTCGATAAGTATATTCAAATTTATCGTGCAAATTACCGGGTTATTTGTGAATCTAATAGTTGGTTAAACATTTGCTATACTCCTCACACGGTTTTGTACAAATATTTACAACACCTCTTATTCTAAATATTATAATCACTATGTCTACATAGCCGAAATACCAGTTAGTAGGTAAATATAATGCAACTGATGACGTTCTATTCGGGATAACAATAGATATCATTCACATACTGACGAAGATACACTTTCGGAAAGCCAACACCATTTAACAGGAGTAAAACATATATACAGTTACGCGCAAAAGTATTCGTCCATTTGTATCTCTCTGGTATTGAGGGTTAATAACTTCATAAGGTGTTTAATGCGTAAATTTGTTTTCTTCGCACGAAAAATTTTAACACAACAAACAAAATTGCACATGCCAAAAACCGTAAAAATAAACAAAATTGAAGTAAAAACGCAAACTACATCAAATTTCAGTACCTATAACCATTCGCCCACGAGACATTATCTTAAATACATTATAAAAATCAAAAAATAGATGCATTTCCTATACAGGCGGATTCATTTTCGATCCTCACCATGGGGATCTCGCTTATTATTGGAGATAGAGGGTAGGTTTAAATTTGGCAACGTTGCTAAATTTTGTGTTTGTTATGAATCCCAAGAAAAATAAGCCCGTGACAAATAAAGTTCAAGATTTTTTTTTGTATAAGTAATATCATGTTGTATAGCCACGAGCTTTAATGACTCCCTGTAAACGTTTTGCCATAGATGCCACTACTTTTTTTCCGTAAAATCCGGTGTCACCCTCTGCCATTCTTCGATAACTTTTATATAATCTTCTCTGTTTTTGCTTAGTTTCTTTTTCAGACAATGCTTGATTTCAGCCGAAAGGTGATCAATAGGGTTTATGTGGGACTTTGGGGTGGTATTTCCAGTAAGTGTGGAATACTATGTATCATCCATTCCTTAACGATTCGAGCCGTATGCTTTTGGTCGTTATCTTTTTGGAAAATGAAATTTCTTGCAATCCCAAGATTTCGGAAACTTGGGTTCAAGTATTCTCTTAAAATATTCAGGTACACCCATCGATCTATTATTCCATCAATTATATGGCAATTGCCCACCCCAGCCGCTGTCATACACCCCACACCATAATGGATCTTCCTCCATATTTTATTTTCTATTTTATTGTATTCCTGATCTTTCAACTTTTATTTTTCGAAGTTCTTCAATTGACCTGAAGATACAATTAGTTGCAAAACTGAGCCTAGATATTTGCGCGCCTAATTCTTGTTTCTTGTCGCGATCTGTTCTAACAGCAAATTAGCTTAAAATTTTAGCATTGTTACTAGTGCCACTCAAATTTTTTAATATAATTACAGTTTCTGCCTTTCCTTTTCCTACAGCACCACCTTTTATAAATTGTGTTTTGCTTTTATGTTTTGTAGAGTTACAGCATATTCACTTTCCTTTCCTTGTCTTCACGGTTGGGGCTCATTTATATTTTCACTTTTATCATCACCATTGTTTGGCTGATGTGAGTTCTATTTTTATAGGTTTGCCGATATACTTTTTGGATATAATATAAATATATTTTCTGGATCACACAACACATCCGATTGTGAAGCAGCAGACACTCTCACGCATAGTTGCTGGTTTGGGCTACTTTTCTCTCATCAGTATACGACGGAGAAGTGCCTGTTGCTGGCTAAGTGCGCCGTATCGTCAACTTCACTCGATTGGAACATCACCATGACGATGTTTTTATTCCATTGTGAGCAAGCGCGGCACCCATCTTGCGAACAGCTTTCTCATCTCCAAATTTTCTGTGAATATGCGATGTACACCACCTTTTGAAATGTGTACCATGTCTGCTAGCTCGCGACTTTCAGTCGACGGTCGTTCAATACCATTTTGTAGATTTTCTTCACCACTTCTGGCGTGGTCACCTCTTTTAGTCGACCACTGCGAGGTTCGTCTTGGCTGCTTGTACGGCCTCGTTTAAACTATGCCTCATCAGTGTACGACTACACCCTCATCAGTGTACGACTAATCCCTCATCAGTGAACAACTAAATCCTCATCAGTGAACAACTAAATCCTCATCAGTGTACAACTAACCCTCATCAGTGTACAACTAATCCCTCATCAGTGTACGACTAATCTCTCATCAGTGTACGACGGAGACGTGCCTGTTGCTCGCTAAGCGCGCCGTGTCGTCAACTTCACTCGGTTGAAACATGACGCTGTTTTTACTCCATTGTGACCAAACGCGGCACCCATCTTGCGCACAGCTTTCTCATCTCAAAACTCCCCCAGAGTAGAATCTAACTAGGCTTTGATATTGGTTGGACTACTTACTCAAATTAAAGTATTGTATCACATAAGGATGACCAATTTTGTCCATGTTTACACATTCACTAAGAGCGTTCACTATTGATGACTGTCAGACAAATAGTAAACAACGTAGCGTCTCCAAACTTTTTAAGGTTGGTACTTTCTACAATGAGAATTTTTTTTAACAACAACCGCCATCTATACGTCAGGTCGAGTACTTCTGGGTCTACCATCGTATATTTTATCCTTCGAAAAATGATCTGATATTATCTAGAAGAATAGGCAACTAAACAAACTAAGAAACCTTGTTCAGGAACGCTTTCGTAACCATTTTGGTTTAATAATAGACAAAGCTCGTCAATTTAGTGGCAATAGCAAGGAGTATCGTAAGGAGATTTTTCAGTAACTATACTTGAATATCTGAAATAACAGGAGTTGCTGAAGATTTAATAAAAATATTTTATATCATACCGCAAAATTATGCCTTGTCAAACTAAGAAAAACTATCTAATCTTAAACCTGAAAAAGAACGCGGCATATTTCCCCAGAATCTGGTTTAGGTACGTTGACGATATTTTCGCGGTATTTGA
>JARFOC010001002.1:0-12709 GCA_031763485.1 Osmoderma eremita | reverse complement strand
TGCGCAGCTCGATGCGCGAGTTGCAGTTTTATTTCAATATTTTCAAGGAGTGAATTTACTGTATAAGGTATATACTGGGTGATGTTTTACACTTAACCTAAACAGAATTAATTAATTAAATTTGATATTGCAACAAACAATAATGGAATAAAACGCAGCCGCCATATTTACTTAACACCTGTTTCTGCTGTCGAGCATCTTGCGAAACGACATAAATCATATATATAACCTCATTTATGGCTGCGTTCAGAAATTCGGGAATAAAACAATTGTTTTTTTTTTATTTTGGATATTGATATCAAGTTTGTAATTCACGATTTTTGTCAATTCGTTAACTATTAATACACTTCATTACGCTTTTTTTTACATTTCTATATTTCTGGTATTTTGGTTCTTGGATCTTCACAAAAAAAATCTGTAAGATTTCAAAATGATTTATTCTATAAATGTACATTTATAACTCAAATATGTATTTTAGCAATTAAGTTAAATTAAGCCTAATACAGTATGTCATGTGAAACTAAAGACTATATAATATATATTTTTTTTATAATACACTTTAGTTCCGACGTGGGCAATAATAATTACAAAGTTTGCAGCCTTTCCGTGTACATTATTATTATTATACCACACACTTTGTAAGAGTCGATAAAATCAGAGTCACCCTTTTAACGTGTCCGTGATAGTTTTTATGCACTTCCAATCTAGTTTTCTTACTTCTCCCAAATATCATTTCTATACACGATGCATAGCACCCATTCCTTACAAGTTACAAATCCCGCGTTCCAACTCGAAAATAATATATATATATATATATATATTTCTTGAAGATATCTTTATCTTACATGTCAATTTTATGAATACACTTTTCCGCTCAGCTAGCCAAAATAAAATAATAATAATGGTGTGTAGTAATAGAAAAAAAAAACACAAGAATAAATATGTTATGAGTTTATATATATATAGATAGGAAATTGTTTTTCTGGCGTTCCCGATAAATATAGCACAGGTCTGTAATATTTTTTTCGTGTTAAATATGGGTGATTTCCGGACTTTTTACAAAACACGTTTCGTACGGGAACTAGCGACATCTATCGGGAACTCGAGGAAATAAAGAAGGGAAACGTACACACTCCCAAAAAAGAAGAAAAAGTAGAAAGATCTGCGCGCGATTATACCTATTTATCTGCGAATATGTGAAAAACCACGCGAAAAACTAAAAAAGAAATGGATTTTTGTACCGCGGTGATGGGGTGTCGATAAATTTTCTTCCGACGAACGTTAACCTTTTCGATGTACGACAGACACTGAGTGAATTATTTTACTTTAGAAGCTATGGAAATTGTTTTTTTTAATTCTTTTATTATACGATCCGGTAGTAAGCTTTTTTGATTATCCTTTGTCATCACAAACTGCCGTTAATGTTCCAATCGTTCCCGGAGAAAGGAAAACAAAAAAAAATGCGTACCGCCGCACGATAATTTAAAAATCAAATGAAAACCTTCTCCTAGGGGGTTTTCATTTTGTTTATATAAGAATATTTCTTAGAGAACGAAATACAAAAGGTACATAAACATTTCAATTTTTTTATGAATATATACGGTAAATAACAGATTAAAATCTCGAAAAAAATGTGTTAAAAATGCAGCCTTCAAAATAATGGTACTATTTGTTTTTTACCCCTTAGAAATATAGTGTATAAAAAATGAAACAGAAAACCTAATTTATAAGACTTTATCCCTTTTCTCGTCCCTCATCTTCGTATAGATACATAGCAGGTCGTGTTCAGATCTTTAACGTTATGTCCGATCATTTTGCACAATTCTAAATAATAATAAAATTATTCGCGTAACTCTCCGTGTAATAACTTACATATTACATAATATAAAAACGAAAAAAAAAAAAACGCTTACGACAATTTATAAATCAAATCAAAATTTCAGCAATGCAAAAAGAAAAATAAAGATTTTTATGTACAATATAGTCAATTAATATCTCAACGTATTATTTGAGCGTTTTGCCAAAGCTGCCGCGAACAACGACAACGGTTAGTAGATCAAAATGATCGTACATAAATAATCCTGATTATTTTTTACATTATTATTATCATGACTAATAATCAATTATATACGTTCCGTATATTTCTTCTAGTATTTTCGTTCGTTTATGTTCAGTGTTCATTTATTATTTTAATAAATCTTTTTTCTTCTTTTCTTTAAAATAAATGGAAGCTTTTTCGAGTAGCAAAGTGAGTCCCGTACGATCGAAGCGATCAAAACTTGAATCCCTCGGGGGGTACGTTCGGCGTCGGCCCGAATTCGAAGTCCGTGTCGCCGGCAGGCGGCGCTATATTCGGATCGTCGTCCAACTATAATTGGAAAAAAAAATAACAATCGAAAAATCAGAGAAAACGATTTCCTAAAACGAAAAATAAGATTTAGTCGTTCCAGGAGGCCCTATTCTGCACCATTTATCGATATCGCTATACGTCATGTAGAATAGCTAAGCCGGATAGCGACATCGACAGCGGTATTTTACAGTTTCTGTCGCTATCGAATTACTTCATTATTTTGCCACTTCTCGCTATTTTATAGCGACATGAAAAGCGGTGTCGATAAGTCAATTCGATATCGCAAAACTTTAATTTGTACGTCGATGTCATTTTTTAAATTATCGTCTGTATTGTTATTGCTAATCACAACTTTCTTGTATTTTGACGAACAAGCTTTAATATAAAGGCACTGTTCGGATTACTCCTCTCGCACAAAGTGTTCATTAATTCGGGACGAGACGTGTTTCGGGAATAGGTGGATTCCCATTTTCAAGTCGAATAACCGAATTAGCGCTAAAATAACTGTAAACTAAAAACATGCACCACTTTTTCATCTCCCCGAAAAATAACATTGTCAAATTCAGTGCTGTTTGGGAGTAAAAGCACACACTTAAGAACGCTCGGGTGGTCCTTCCAAGAATTTTTGCGTTCCGGTGCCTAAAAGGAGGAGAAGAAAGAGTAGTGCATGTTTTTAGTATAGTTATTTTTGCGCTCATTCGGTTATTCGACTTGATAATTGGAATCCACGTATTCCCGAAACACCTATCGTGCCGATTTAATTAAAGTAAGGAGGAGTAATCCGAACAGTGTGTTTATTGTGCTGCCCCACAGTCCTTACAATCTTTATTTTATATTATTATTACATTCCTTTGTACTGTCGAATTAATTATAATGGTAATATAAATACTTTCTTTTACTGTTTCAATATTCGATACTTTAACTTTACGAATTTCAATTTCACTTACGTCACCGCTGAAGTAATTCTCGATGATCTCGTACGCCAACTTATAGATCTCTATGTTATCGTGACTTTGCAGGTTCTCGATCTTGTCCAGGCCGTTGCACTCCTCGATCATGTTCGCCAGCTGTTCCGTGTCCGGCCCGGCCATCTTCAACATGTTGTGAATACCGTCCAACACCACCTGGATGACCTGGGCGTCCTTACAATTGAGGAGGTCGCAGAAGGGCGGTATGACGCCGGCACGGATCAGTTTTCCCACCTGCTCCCTGCTACCGCCGATCGTCAAATTGCTGATCGCCCACGCGGCCTCCTTTTGTGTCTGGAAATCGCCTTTACTCAGGTTCTGGATAATGTTCGGCAGTAGACCTTTTAAAAATCCAGAATTAGTTTAATAAAAAAAAAACACTGTAGTTGCATTCAAGTACTTTTTAGGGTACTTACCGGCGTCTATAACGGCTTGAACTTGAGCTTGGTTGCCGGCTGTTATATTGGAGAGGAACCATACCGCTTCTTTGCAAATTTTCTCTTTTTGATGGGTGAGCAACGCAGGAAAATGCGACAGGGCATCGCAATTCAGTACAACCTATAAAAAGACATAAATATAACAAAATCGCAAAAATATATATACAAATATATAAAATTCGTCGATTT
This sequence comes from Osmoderma eremita, assembly GCA_031763485.1. NCBI lineage: Eukaryota > Metazoa > Arthropoda > Insecta > Coleoptera > Scarabaeidae > Osmoderma > Osmoderma eremita. Next base: position 8,765 of record JARFOC010001002.1, on the reverse strand, counting down.
TGGAATACTTTTCAATATAATAATAATGCCTTATTAACTCAATAAGAATTTAAGCATACCTGTGTTTGTTCGTCAGTTCCCGTTACAATATTCCCAACGGCTCTCAAAGCAGCTGTCTGCACTTTCACCTCTTTATGACTTAATAGGGGAATTAATTTAGGTACTACACCACTGTCAATGACCATCTGTATCTGCTCATTCCCACCGTCAGTTAAATAACTTAAAGCCCATACTGTATCGACTAAAATCTATGATAAACAAATAACTTTATCACATGTCCATTCGCATTTCACTCAAACTCTATTTATTATCAACTTACGTTGGTATCTGAATGGTGCATCAGCGCGTTGAGTGCAGGTAGTAACTCCTTGATGGTACGAATGGGTGGCGGGGGATCTTTGTTCCGGCACAGATTCACGATAACCCACGTGACGTTTCTAAGGAAGGATATTGGTATCTCCGGTTTGATAAATGATAATAACGGCTGAACGACACCTAATTCTATGACATAGTCTCTTAAATGTGGACCGTCCCCAATTATATTACCCAAAGCCCACACCGCCTGTTCACAGACATTCTGCTGGGGCGAGTGTAATAGTTGCAGGAATAAGGGCACGGCGCCCGCTTGGACTACCTTGTTCGTCTGGGGCGACGTACCAGAGGCGATGTTGGTCAGGGCCCACGCTGCCTCGAATTGCAACGCCGGGTTGTCATGACACTCTAAACAGTGGATGAGTATTGGCAGGATACCACTGGCAATCAACGCATCGATCGGTGGATTCCTTTCAGAGGACAGCAGCTTTCTTGCCGTTTGAACGGCCATCAATTGCAGTCCAGGGTTGTCTGTCGCTGCAGCTTGAGCAACTAGATCCTCCAACTTTATATTGGATCTTTCCGCGTCGTCTTCGTCTGTGGAATCATTCACAGGGACATTTCTTCTCTTTTGTAAGGTTTCTTCCCTCTTATTTTTCCTAAGTTCCACAGTGACTTCATTTCTCCTACGCCGCATCTCCTAATATAGTGTTTGAGATAAAATACATCAAAATCGATCACATCATTAGGAATAACACGTCACATACACATAGAAAATCTTAATTTCGACATTTGAAATGAAAACAAAGAAAAAAGGTCAGTAAAATTCTAACCATTTTGACATGTGTTAGGTGTTGACCTTTAGAACGGCCCGGACAAACAGGGAAAAGCGAATCAACTTTTATATAAGTGTGGATGCGTTAAAGGATTTATACGAATGGTTTTAATATAATCTACTCACATCTTGATCCTTCCCTTTGTTCTTAAAAACTTGCATTCGGTTCTTGTAGTGCGATTCGGACGCCATTTTCGACCAATTTGACAATGTGGTAACCGCGTATTAAATATGCCGGCTTCCGTAATTATAAACAATTAACATATAACGAATTGCCACAGAACAACGTATAATAACATCACATAATCAATAGTATAATATTACAAATTATACCGTCTTTTGACACTTATAAATCCATCTTTCCCAAAATTAGTGGCACAAAAACTATTTGATGGTGTTTGACTAACAGGTATTGCCAATGTCATAAATACTACCATCAACTACTATACACGTTGTGCGCATGATTAATACACGATTTGAAGTCGAGCGCACCCACCGCCTCTAGCGTTTAAGCGCACAAATATGACAAAAAATTATTTAACAATAAAACAAAACAAAAACCATTAGCAAGTAGAACTGATCTAAGTGCTGTAATAAGTTTCAGTTTATAAAAAAATAAATTAACAGATTTTAATTAGTTTTATGAAATACAAAATGAAGATGCGAGGGCGCTCTCTATGAAAGACGAGTGGTATTGATAGCGGAAATTTAGTAATATCCTTGTAGAGTTGTATGAGTGTTATTTCCACGAATAAATTTTATTTAAAAATCAATTAAACCCAACTATAACTCAGCCTGATATTTTTATATACTATGTTATAAATAACTTAAGTGATTGCGCTTTTTTTCAGCACGTTTATTCTTCACGTTTATTGATTATCGACTGAGCTTGAGTATGGTCAAGGTTTCCATCCTTTTCTTCTATGGAAGAAAGTTAATATTGTATCTCTTTTATTTCGCGCGATTACTCACTTATTTTAAATAATGAGGAAATATTAATATTGCCATTATTTTTCCAGCATTTGTAAACGATTCTCTCATTCTTTTAATTATGGTTTCATAATATTTTTCTTTTCATTTAATTATCGCCAAATTTATAATAATTTCCCGGTAGAATCTTTATTTAACGACTCGACGATTTTAAATTGGAATTCCAAAATCGATAACTTACAAGCTGATAGTGATAAGATTTCTGAAGAGCATTTGTATAACGAATTCCTCATTACGTAATGACAATAATTTAGTAAAATTATGCTTTTCAAATTGGAATTCGTGTGAAATAAAATTATGCCATCTGCTTTCTCTACTGGGAACAAGTTGGCCGCGGTTGTATGGCCGATATCAGTGAGGAGAGGGTGGGAGATATAATACAAGAAGATATTATTTTAATGGGATATTAAGTGTTCGCGTTGTGTACTTATGAATTTAAAAGGAATATGTCTAGCCTGAAAATTGGTGAGTAACGAGAGTCGTCATCGTTTTGATGCTATGGATGGCATACACACAGAGTACGCTCCAATAATTGGGTACCACCCCCCGTTCAGTGCTTGCAAAATAAATGCTTGTTTCTCACCGTACTACAGATCGTATTGTTGTGAAAATCGAACGTTTGTGTATGTTGCACACCCTAGTGAAACGTCTTGAGGATCCCGCGCCTAAATCCATTTATTTTCGCTGCTGGAGAGGACTAATATTGTCCACTTTCTATCATAGTAGTGACCTAGACATTTGATTGAATACAAATTGGATAATAAACATTATAGATGATGCATTAGTAAATTTAAATCCGTTTTGTTTACAATAGGTATTCTAGGGCATGATTTTTGTTTTGCTAATCATTTGCTGTGTATGCTTTCTTTTATTTATATTTTTGTTGTTTTAGTGTAGAATTATAGACGTTTTCCTTTTTTTTTTGTAGATTAGAGGCATGAATATCAACTATAGTGCTTGACACCTTATTTATGTAATGTTGGACATCAAGTCAATGCGTTCAACGCCAGAGACCAACTTGATACAAAACAAAAGCAGCTACCTGGGAAAACCTCCATCGAATTTCATGGCCACCCCTAACAGACATGGTATTGTACCAATTTGAATGATCTAATGGAATACTAGAACTGAGCATTTTTGTATGGAAGGTTTATGGAGGTGACTGACATTTGTTGTAGGCAAAATCAGCCAGGATGATATTTGTTACGTCGTTGCGAAGTACGATTATACAGCGCAGGGCCCGCAAGAGTTAGATTTACGTAAGAACGAAAGATGTATCCTTCTCGACGATTCGAAACACTGGTGGCGAGTGCAGAACTCGAAGAATCAGTCCGGTTACGTTCCCAGTAATTATGTTAAGAAAGAGAAGCCATCTTTGTTCGATAGCATTAAAAAGAAAGTAAGTGTAAGTGTTTCTTTTCCTTTATTATTTATCTTTGTTAGTTGTCGTGTCGTACAATGTGTTCTTTCGTGTTGCTTTCAATTCTAACCTTCATTTTATTGTAGGTGAAGAAAGGATCAGGTTCGAAGACTTTACCATCGAATAATTCACCATCTAGGACGATCGAATCTCCGAACATGGCTAGGCGACTTCCTGCGGATCCTGTTGAGGCGATCGGGGTAGCTGTTGTGAAATACAATTACCAGGCTCAACAGGCGGATGAATTATCTCTCGTAAAAGGATCTAGAATACTCATTTTGGAAAAAAGTAATGATGGTAAGTCAATTGATTTTCTTAAAAAGTACAAAATAAAAACAATTGAATTGTGTTCAAAGTGACAGTTGACATAATATCGATGTCATGTCAATTTTTGCAATTTGTTACGAAAACTGACAGTTAAATTGGTAGCACCTTTCGTGCTGATTCAGATGGTGACAATATAAAAACAATTCCACGCTTTATTTTAATTCTAATTTAGGTTGGTGGCGCGGTCAAAGTGGTAACATGGTCGGGTGGTTTCCATCCAACTACACGCAGGAAGAGGGTGACGCAGACGACACCCTGCACACGTACGCAATGGCAGAGAACGTCCTTGACATCATGGTCGCTCTTTACTCGTTCACGTCTACGAACGACCAGGAATTATCATTCGAGAAGGGCGACCGCTTAGAAATACTAGACAGACCGCTTTCCGACCCCGAATGGTGAGTTGGTGCATTAATTCCTCCCTTTCCATCGCAACTATTTCTCCTTCTACAATCTGATTTTCACCGTTTGTCTTTATAGGTACAAAGCGCGCAACGCTCAAGGCCAGATAGGGTTGGTACCGCGCAATTACCTCCAGGAACTGTCCGAATATCTGACACAGCCGTACCAGGAGCGGAGAGAACGCATGGAACCGGCCGAGAGGCAACCGGACGGCTTAGTGGACCGGCCCCATCTAATGGGGAAACCGTGGTACTACGGCAACATCACCAGGAATCAGTGTGATAACTTACTGAACAATCATGGCCATGATGGAGACTTTTTAATTCGAGATAGTGAGACTAATGTAAGTTTAATAGAAACCGAAAACTATAATTTAACTCAAAAGGCTTCTTTGCATTTGAAATTTAAAAAATTAAGTAATTTTTGCTTGCATTTTAAAGATTAGTTAATATTTCGACGTATCTATCAAAAATGAAAAATCCATGGGTTTGTAGAGATAGTCATGTGGACCTTCAGTCAAACTCGTCGGTCAAAATCGATCTCCCTGATTTTAAAAGGAAATAGAAATTAAACCAAGCAAACTACATTTTTCTTTAATTTGCGGGTTACACACAACGTCAATGCTTGTGGTAAATCAGCTCTGCAGAACGGAAATTCTTAGAAGGAGGACGTATGTACCTTTCTCTTTGAATGTGCTCTAAAAATTGATATACGAACGGTACGCGAATTGCTTGTTGGAACAAAGCTCAAGTTTTTTTCTCTTGCTTGCTTCACCCCACAGTGTGATTTAACCTTGTCGGTTCACCACACTCTAAAGAAAAAATTAAGTCTGATAAAAAGTTGCAAAAGAACTTGTTTTATCCTTTTTAGTGGGTTCTAAGTGCGTTACATAACGTTCTCTTAAAATCATTAAAATGTATATTTTTTGTTTCTCTTATTGCCTACTCTACGCATGAGCAATAGGGCAATTACTTTATAAATAACCTTCATTTTGTTACTGTTGCGGTTACAGATAGTGTATCAGCAACTGTTACTGATTAGTATTTGTTGAAACAAATATATTTTTATTGGAATCCTCCTTTAGGTTGGTGATTATTCCGTGTCACTGAAAGCCCCGGGGCGCAACAAACATTTCCGCGTCCACGTGGAGGGCGCTCTGTATTGCATAGGCCAACGCAAATTCCACACACTCGATCAACTCGTCGATCACTACCAGAGGGCGCCGATCTACACCAACAAACAAGGTGAAAAGCTCTACCTAGTGCGACCCCTACCGGGCAACGGATAACCTCCATAATTTCTATAATTATAAGCGAGAAAAAGAGAGAGAGTGAAAACGAAAGGGAGAGAACAGAAAACGAGATGTAATTTTAATTATTACATTAGATACGAAAATGTTGCTTTTGTTCAATAATCTAATCAAATAATCCTATTTTTAAGTAATAATTGATACGTTTACGCATTTAGGGTTAAAAAAAATGGAAGCAAGAAAAGGGAATTTGATTTAATTTGACATTCTCGCTGAATAATTATTTTAGGAAAATTGATTGGAGATTTAAAATATTATACGTATTTATTTATTAGTCTAATAAGGAAGATAACGCAGCAACATGTTTCGCAGTAGATAATGTAATGTCAATGTGAAATATGCAAAAAAAGTTTGCTCTGGTCAAAATAATTTTGTTTTAAATCGTGTATGAGATTAAAATTTTTGTTTTTTAGTTACGTGCGTGTGTTGTTTTTTCTTAACTGTGTCGACTTTCATTATGTTCTAATTTACTCGACAAAATGTGTGCAAGAGGTATCGTGGCTTAGAGCCACAATATTACAATTATAATAATTATTATTATGATTTAAAATATGATATAAATACTTCTTAGGTGATACGATGATGAATGAATAAAGCAGCTTTACTTTTCTAAATATTATTTTTATTTTTTATTATTTTACATTAATTTCCTTCGTGTATACACTGTACTGTTTATATATTTTTTTACACTTGGTAGATTGATACACACGTCTAAGTTCATCCCAATTTCTATTATTTATTTATTTATTTAATTTCTTAGAGCGCACAGCACATCACATATTTTACCGAATAAAATTATGTACAGCTAGGAGAAGTTGTCTTTTTATTTTCTGTCTGCGGATAGATCACATCCTAGTAACTGTCACTAAATATATATCGGGTATCCCCAAATTTACCCAATTTACGGGTTCCTATTTTTATTCTATCAGAAAAATCACAGAATAATTTCAGTCAGTTCTAAATTTGGGCACATCCTGTATTAACATTTGCATGCATGTTAGCAATAGCCTTTATACTTATTTTTACAACGCAACATTTTATTAAAGAATCGAAGCTATCAACGCTATAACGTGCTATAACGTGATTGTCATTTTGACATCAATCTCATAATTATTTCAAGTACTTGAGATCAATTGAATTCATAATTGAAGTTGGTTTTGTGGTTTGCCACAAAGTTTATAGCACTGCTTCATTAGTAATGTTTATCACAAACTGACACATAATAATTTTAGGTTATGTTGCTTTAAAAATCTAGGCGAGTTTTTATTCGTCGGAAAAAATCGCTGAACTCTATCGCACATCGTAAATGACGTCACAGATAGATTTACGATGAGTTAAAAAGGGGATGAAAATATGAACCAACTAATGAAAGATGTATTCTACTCCATTATTGTGCAGGGAATTTTGTTTTCGATAATTGCCGTTACCTCTGCTATATTTAATGTTTGACAACCATACTATTAATTATATGAAATGGAGGCATTATTAATAAAAAAAAAGTGATGCAGCTTCTGTATAACCTAACCCAACACTTTGTAACAACAATCGGCAAAGTCAGATATATTGCCAACTAAGTTGAATACCCTTATAACACTCATAGCTCCTCATAGCTTACTCTGATTATAAATTCAATTGATTACGCGGTTCTCTCATTAACTCTTGTCAAAGTGACGTTGACGTTGACATTTATACTGTCGAGTATAAAATCACCTTAGAGGTATCCACATTCTTGGAGATTTCTCGTTCTGATTTTAATCTTTTCGGCAAAGAAACCGCGTCTCGGTATACTAGAAAAAATGCGAAATGGAAACAGTTGAAATCAAAGAATTCATCCCATGACAGTACCAACTGTAGAAAAATTAACATTTAAGTAGGTAATGAAATGTTCAATTATTAATAACGTAATATATAAGTAATGGATGATTATAATTAATATAAGTGAAGTAAACGTATATAATTGCATATGAATATAACATACGTGGAATGATAATTAAGAAATATGCTTTATTATAATATAAATATTACCATTAGACGAGGTAATGTTGTAAAGTAAATTTAAAAAGAGATGTATATTGCGGGCCAATGATGTACTGCAATGATTTGTGTTTTGTTTAACGCTCTCACAGCGCCATCTATATGATAAGTATGTAACGCCTATTCGTACTGCGTGAGTCAAAAATCTTACTGTGGATATTAGGTTTAATTAAAAGAGTTTGCATGCAAAACATATTTTTTCTAATCGATTTTAATAATTAATTTAGTCAGATATTTGATTCACCCTTAGATAATATATACATTTGCAGTGAGAGCCAGGATGGTGATCGCTTGCGTGACCACTTATGCAACCAAATGTACAACTATTATCCCTGGGTGGTAAAATTTTAATTATGAATTGAATGACGAAACCACGGACGTACATTCGATGCGAACGGCATCCTCACAAGAAAGATTTCTAAAATAACATATGAATTTAATCTCAGTATGCCGCAATAATGTTACAGTCGCTAAATAGAAGCAAACTTGGCGTTTTGAGAACCCTGAAGAATAATTTGTACGACGACAAACGCCAATGTTAACAGCTGATAGCATTTGACAGTTGAAATCAAACTGGTAACTTATGGAAGTGAAAGTCACTAGATTGGGAAAAATCACTGATCAAGTGGGCGATCATCATTTTAGCTATATACATTATACCATATCTCAGAAAGAAAATAACATAACCATTACAAGATGTTTTTAAGTTTTGTTGAATTTTAAAACGTCATAATGAGTTATTTGTGATTTTAAACGCCGATTATACAATACACAATATGCCAGCGTATAGCTTAAATAATATGTATCACCTTTTTATACATAGCAAATACATTATACATGCGTAAAATACAGTATAATAGTTTATATACGCCATAAGTTAAGGGATGTTTTATACTACTGGTCGGTATGTTTTTACGTATGTAAGTCGATTAGCGTAATTTTTTTTAAACGAGGAGAAAGGGATTGGACAAAGTAAGGCTACGTTCATAACGGCGCTCCTAGCCTCGCCTCGACCCTCGCCTGGTACATAGCATGGCACCATCGCTTCGCCCCTAGCCTCCTGGAGTGTTCACAACGGAGCTTCGCTCCTCGCCTGGCGCATGGCATGACCGCTCGCTCGCTTGACTGTTGTATAC
>JARFOC010001001.1:0-10135 GCA_031763485.1 Osmoderma eremita | reverse complement strand
CTTTGCAGGCATAGTTAGCCATATATGCTCAGCACACGCTGAAAATTTCAACTGTGCACACCCTCTGGTTCGGTCTCCACGCTCCTCCAAATTTCCTGGATTGCCGCTTAACAGGCCGAATAGAGATGCTACAGGTAAAAAAAGAAAATGGGTTTTTTTTTGCTTTTTTTTAATCTCAAACGTCATTTGTCATAGGCCTATTTTTTCTTTGGATTCATGACAAACACAAAATTTAGCAACTTTGCCAAATTCGAAAATGAATCAGCCTGTATATACCTTCATCGTGTAAGACGGTTATTTTATTCGAGATATGAACTTACAGCAATAAATTGCGAAGAAATCAAAGTGGATAACTTAAGAAGCAACCCTGGTGGAATATTCAAAGTAAGTTATGCTTAAACACATCAATATACCAGAACATTTATACATTATTAAGGCTTAGAACAAATCCAGAAAGAATTGGATAATATAAATAGTTAAAAACTTAACTTAACAATATTAATTGATAATGGAATAAATTCAGCTCTCTTCACTGAATTAGATACTACCAGCAAACTATTAAATTTCAATTGTAACATACCACTCAGAAATTATATAATATAACGCCATCAAAAAGAAATAAACGCCGATTAATAGATGAATGGTGGTATAATAAAAGCGATACCCCGAAACTTAGATGCCTCGGATACAGAGAAATATAATACAATAGATAATGATTTGAAAACCAATCAAATAAAAATAATAAAAACTGTAAATCAACAGATATCTTTAGCACATGATATTATTGAAAATTTTAATGAAACATTATCTTTAATAAATCATAATCAAGAAGTAATCGAAGATAGAATTAGAAATATACGTAATACAATTAATAAAGCCTTTTTCAGCTTTTATAATTTCCTCACAGCGCCAAACGCTTTAGAACAAATGAATCTTCATTTAAATACGATCATACAACTTCTAACTAAATTAGAGAAGATTGAAAGAAGAGCTGAACACTGTTCATTCATCAATCAATATTCTAAAACAAATCGAATTAGAAACAAACAAGAATCAAGTTTTAATCCCAATAAATATAGAAAATATTCACAAATATTATGTCATAGGAGCTTAAAACTTTATATATTAATACATAAATTATATTTATTTTATCAATTCCCGTAGTTTAATCCGAAACGTTTAACTATTACTTATATTCAATACCAAATAATAACTTAAGGATTACCTATACCTAAACAACCGTATTTTCTTGCAAATGAACGTCATTATATGTATGTAGAAAAGCAATGCAAAGATTTAGGAAAATACCGACGAAATACACAATAATAATAAAAATAACGATAATGATTAAACAATCAGTAAAAAAACAAAAGCACTACTAACAACTAAAGGAATTGTAGTATAAATTTAAAATACTCTATATAGAGTTCTACAATTTTACACTCAGAGCCCTCTATTGAGTAACCCCGGTTTACACCAAAGGGAAATACACTCCCCCTGGCGTATACTTTTTGAAATCATATCAGCAAGCACGTTTCGTGTCGTCGTGACTTAAAATGTAAGTAAAAACATAAAAATAGGGCTAATATTAAAAATTAAATCCATAATTGGTGTTTAAAAACCAAAAATTCGTATAAAAACCAATTGCAAACCGGCGATGTTGTTCGATATTGTTTATCCTTATGATAAGATGGGTTAACCTCTCTTTGTCGGCGTATTTTACATTTTTGCTGGTACGATTTTCAATTTTAATCAATTGCCGTTACAGATGCGTTACGTTGCTGCTTACTTATTAGCCGTCCTGGGCGGGAATGCGTCGCCCAAGGCAGCAGACATCGAAAAGATCCTCAGCTCCGTTGGTATCGAAGCGGATGGTGAAAGAGTTAAGAGAGTCATCGGTGAACTGAATGGAAAATCAATCGATGAACTGATTGCACAAGGTAATCTCCTTGATTTCAAATATATATGTTCCAACTATCAACTTTACGATTAGGTTTCGATGATGAATACTTATATTACACCATCTTTCGCATGATATTTTATGATTCGAACGTATTATAACTGATTTTAATAATGTTTTAATAATTTTGTATTCGTATTGGATTTTATGATGTTTCGATTCGTATTGTTCTGTTTAGGACGTGAAAAATTAAGTTCTATGCCTGCGGGAGGTGGTGCAGCTCCGGCAGCCGCTGCGGCTGGGGGTGCAGCTATTCCAGCTGCAGCCGAAGAAAAGAAAGGTTAGTATTTAAAACCGTAACCCACCTACTTAGTTTTTTTTACTTGAAACTTTGGAATTATTGCAAAAATTCAATTATCGATTATGATGTTATACAAATAAAATCACCATCTTTCGACTGAGAATAGTTGATGATGAATTAAAAATCTGATAAAAAAATATCTTTAAATTATGTAATGACGACAATTTTTGTGTATAAAATATTTGATTTGAGTTCTGTTTGTGCAGAGGAGAAAAAGGAAGAAAAGAAAGAAGAGACGGACTCCGATGATGACGATATGGGTTTCGGCCTCTTCGATTAAACTGCAGTACAATACGATGTTACTTATAAGTTTAATATATTTCTAAATATAAGATTAATTAGAAGCAATTGTGTATTATTGAATTTTTATCTGGAAAATTAGTGTATTTCAACTTTATCGGCAATAATTGCAAATGTTTGTTCTGTATGACTAAAACGGTAAGAAAAATTTGATTTTAATTTTAGCGGAGAAGTAAAAACAACCGATAATGCAACTGCATGTCAACTATAATAAGATATTGTCTTTAGCAAAATGAAAATATATACAAAAAATAAGTTTATAGGCAGCCAGAAACAATTTTATTATTTTAGTGATAAACAAATAACCTCTACCTTATCAATTATGGGTGTATATCACATCTAGTACGCATACAAGAATACAGCTTAATTTCTCAATAAAATGTTATAAAAGCATAATAACGAAAATAAGGTAAATTAATAACTAATTACATAATCAACAGGTTTTGAAAATAGTTTAGTCTCCGGCAAAATAACGATACATCCTACAGATGTATTCTTAGTAATAGATACATAAAAATTGATTTTAAATCATGTATTAAGTAAACAGGGTTATTCCACATAAAATATAATTTGAATTTCCCGGCGTGTCTCAATTAACGTACAAAAAGCGATCTGTACCTAACCTATCCGAACTCTAATATTTACACAATTAATTATATAAAGAAATTACACAATTCCGCGGGTAGAATATGAACATATATAAATCAATTTCACGAAATCTTAAAACCGCCTTCTTTCAAGATCTTTCTACAATTTTAGGAGGAAAAGCGCGTTCAAATGTGTGTAAAACATGGAAAAGGTACAATATCCTTAATTTACAACACAAAATTGCGACACTAAACACATATATCTTATCTTATATTTGAAAACACGATACGCGGAAGAATTTGTACCAACCGCTATTTTGCGGAAACTACCACGAATTGAAAGCGGGAAAGTATTCGTAATGCAATTAAAAGAATTATAAACTAATCTATTCTTACCTTGAGTCTTCTTTTAGAGCGCGTCGAATAATCTTGGATGGATGCTGCAACAATTTCAAAACATTTTATTATAATTATGATATGAAAATACGGATTCCAAATACGAATCCCTCGAACGAAAACGATCAAATCCGAGCAAAACCGAAACTGCTTCGGAGGCAGTTATTTAAAATCAAATATATGTATTTGGGATTCGAAAATAAATAAATGAAATCGTTGTTATGCTTTAATAAGATGTAATTTCTAACAAACATTATGGAACAAATACTTACATGAAAATCACGGGTTGCCTTTCCAACATCGGATATCTTCATTTTCTCCTCTATATGTATATTTACATATAGCGGATAAAAATCACAAAAATCCTAACGAAATTATCACTACTAACACGAGGACGGATTATTTTCACAATTCACAACGCGAATCGCGGCAATTTCGCACTGCAAACTCATATTTTCATAATTAAAAGCGCTAGGCGCGAAAAAATATCTTACCGGCCGCCATTTTCAAAAGATTAGGATCGACATCTCGCGGAATTTCACCAAAGAAAACAGAAAACCGCAAAAGTCCCTATTTTTTAACTTTATAATTAATGTGATTTTAATGAATTTTTGAATCTTATTCAGTATTTTTTAAAGTAACTTGCCATTGTAATTTCAATATTTTATTTAAATCCGTTGAGAAAATATCCGATTGACGTCGACGGTATCCCAACAAAACCGATTCTGTTTCTAGTTGATTTGAAAATGTATTTCAATTTAATAATAACTTAATGAAACTAACGGACTAACGGAAGAGCAGAGGTATCGCAACCACTACACTAAACTATTTGGCACTCCGAGCAACTATAATATCCAGCGGTTCAAATTCAACTAGTTTATGCGTATGGGCAACATACAGGCTACGAAAGTATCAAGAAAAACAGTGTCAATACGAATAAAAAGGCGCAAAAACAACTAGGAAAACATATACAATAAACAAATGCATATAAAAAAGATAAAAGTCTTTACCTGGAATCTTTTTCGATATATAAAATTTAGATATCTTATGCCCGGTTTCTGAAACGAAAAGCAGCAGTTATCTGTTCGATATCTGGCCGTTTTACATGTAAAGCGGCCAGATATCGAACAGATAACTGCAGCTTTTCGTTTCAGAAACCGGGCATTAAATGGCAAATACTCTTACGTATATTAAATGGGAAAATTAGAATTTAACACCAAAACTATCGGCGAAGACTGACAGTTGATACGATAGTTCGTCAATTGATATATAGATGGCACCAAAATGTGACTTACCGAATTGCAGATTGCTTTAATATTGATGACAGCTACTCCCATATTTTACCCTTTCAGTTTCTCCTTCGCGATTTTCTCATAAATATGCGGTGGATATCAAAAAAGCACAACAAACTTTACAATTCCTTTATATTATTTTTTTTTTCAATATTTTCAATGTAAGTTTAATATATAATATAAACTAACGATCATTACAAAATAATTATTTACGTTATCTTAAAAAGAAATCAAGTAATGTTCATAACAAAAAGAAAAAAACTAGGAAAATTAAACCCTTATTAAATATTAATAATAATTATGACGATAATAATAACAATATTAATAGTAAAGTTGTTGGAGTGAAGAATGGAACAAAGGTATATTGGGAGAAAAATAGGTTTTTCTTCTTATTTAAATAAAATAACGTTGAAATATGAAATATTACAATATAATAATAGATTATATACTAAATAAGGTATTTTTTTATAATAGTAGTAATAATAATGATAAAAATAATAGTAATAATAATAATAAACAGAGAAAAATGTGCAAAGAAAAATCGTTTTTATATTTTTTATTTATAGATTATACATATTTACTAAAGGAATGATTCATTTTTTAAAACTTTTCTGTTTATATTTCCTCACAATAATAATAATTCAATTTAATCCTGCTTTGTCCTGTTATCCGGAGTTTTCTTTTTTCTCTTAAATTTTAATCATTTTTACAATAACCATTACATCATCGTTTTTCGTCCGAGTTTTACATCAGATGAGTGGGCAAAAAAATACAATAATAAAAATCCAATCGTACAAAAACAATCAAAAATGATATAAAAAATGAATTATTAGAGTACAGCTTGCTTCTTAATTATATGAAAATATTTTCCATTAAGATGACGAAAATAATAATAATTCCACACACCTTTCACTTTATTATTCGTATTTAATTTTTAATATTTTATATTTACATTTGAATATTCCAATGACGTTTTTTTTTTTCTCTTTTGATAATTTACGCAACAAAGAAGGTTATTTGTTATTATTTATTTTATTTCATTTTGTCGACCTATTATTACGTACAGATATTTCTCGCTTAACGACACTTTCGCTTAAGGACTCCGTTGTTAAGGGGGGGAAAAATATTAAAAGTTTATATATTAGGGGATTATTTAATTGGCTTTTCTGTTTCATCAAATATCGGTAATATATATATATTTTCTTTCTTTGGGGCATTCACCGGTTTTAGTTCAATTTAAATGACAATTATTTAATTTATTTAATAAGCGCGCGAATTATCCATTTTGCAAAGTCACACTAACCCCCACCCTAATACGTTCTGTGATTAATGTTTATTTTTTTTTCAATTTGTCTTTATATTTATTTACATAAGCTGTTGTTTATTTTTCTGTACAAATAGGTAATATACACATATTCTATTTCTAAAATTGTAATAATTACTATTAATATTTGCTTGAAGGCGATATAATGCGACACTCATCTGTTTTTTAATTCCTCTCATTTCAATTTTTGTTTATTTCTTTCGATTCTTGTTTTCGACGTTTTAAAAAAAATTAAACAAATAACCGGATCATATTTAGATAATATTTACCTATGCCCCCTGCTAATAATAATTTTTCCTTTTTTTTACAAAGGGGGGTGCTGTGTTATTTATTTCATTTGTGCATTTTGGAAATTGTTTTATTATTATCATTTTTAAACGTAGAGATAATGCGACTAAATAGAAAACATATGAACTGGATATCATACACGAAAAAAAGGCGATTAAGTTTAATTTTAATAATTAAAATAGGTAAAAATGAAATGGCTCGATTTAAAACAATTAATCTATATTTTTTCTTCTTCGTGGCGTTTGTAATATTAATATTTCATTTAATTTATCCCTATTAAAATCTTAATTTTGTTCTTAATAATTTCAACAAACGATCAACCGATGAATCTACAAATATTAAGTTAATAATAATAATTATAATAATAGTTATTACAGCGTAGTAACAATACATTTAGGCAAAACTAGTTTCTCTTTGCCCTTTGTTTTTAACAGCGCACAAAAACACTTCCTCAAATGATTACCATGAATCTGCCGATATACTCGAAGAGGATCAAGTGAACAAGGTAGACTTCGTAAGGGAAACCATCATTTTTGTTCGTTCATCGTAATCATAAAACATCTCATTTTGTTTCACCGATTTCCATACTTATTTTATTATATTATATAAATTAATTCAGTACTTTTATATATTTATTTAATTATATAAATAACTATTGAATTAAAACAATAATTGTTTGCGTTGACGGTAATATTTCAATAATTTGTTTTTATGTTCCATTGTCACCGGCACATAAACGCGACTTCTCGATAATAACACTTAAAGAATTGTTATTTTTACATTTTACATTTAAGCTGAATTAGTCTTATCTCGTCTGTCAGTTTTTCCTTTTCCAATTTTTACTATTTTTTTGCAATTGTTTTTAATTAAATTATTATTTATTTAGCGGCCCCCCTCTCCACATATATATATATTTTTGCAACATTATTACGTCGTTCTTCTCTTTGCGGTGTTTGCGGCGGGCGAATTCTATTACCAATTGCGGCGTTGACAAATTTCGTAATATTACATGCCGTACCCCTGATAGGGCATCTGGGGGGCGAATCCTTGCGGGGCGTATGTTTGCGGAGGTACGTACTGTTGCGGCGGAATACCTTGGAAATAAAAACGATCATAACGGAACGATTCGTTTCAAAATAACTGGAAAGTCTCTTGATTAAAAAAAAACTTATAATTTGAAAATTAATAAAAATTTACCTTTCAAAATGTTGGATTTATGGAAGGGAGTAGTCGACAAGTATTTATGCACAATTTGAAACCCCCAACGTTTTTAATTTAGTCAAAAAACAAAAATTTAATATGGAAAATTTGCTTGATTTCTGGTTGATTTGAAAATTGTTTATAATTTGAAAATTAATAAAAATTTCTATTTTAAAATTTTGGATTTATGGAAGGGAGTAGTCGACAAGTATTTATGCAAAATATGAAACCCCCAACGTTTTTAATTTAGTCAAAAATTTAAAAAATTATATTGAAAATTTGCTTGATTTCTCATTGATTTGAAAATTGGTTATAATTTGAAAATTAATAAAAATTTCTATTTTAAAATGTTGGACTTATGGAAGGGAGTAGTCGATAAGTATTTATGCACAATTTGAAACCCCCAACGTTTTTAATTTAGTCAAACAATAAAGAAAACTATTATCGAAAATTTGTCTGATTTCTCGTTGGTTTGAAAATTGTTTATAATTTGAAAATTAATAAAAATTTCTGTTTTAAAATGTTGTATTTATAGAAGGGAGTAGTCGACAAGTATTTGTGCAAAATTTGAAACCCCCAACGTTTTCAATTTAGTCAAAAAATAAAGAAATATATTATCGAAAATTTACCTGATTTCTCGTTGGTTACAAAATTGTTTATAATTTGAAAATTAATACAAATATCGTTTTTAAAATGTGAGATAAATAAAAACGAGTAGTCGACGACCATTTATGCAAATTTTCAAACCCCCACAGTCCGTAACTTTGTCAAAAATCAAATATTTAACACGTAATGTTCATCATCGATTTGAGACTTTCCTTTTAAAATATTACATTTACACCAGCCAAAACTTACCCATTGCCGGTCCAGCCGTTAACATCAATTGCGGCTCGGCCATGATCATCGGTTTATGCGTTTCTTCGGCCGCTTCACTCTGCCTCTGCGACTCCGACTGTTCCAACTTCTCGACTTTAAGCGTCAACTCCCTCGTCACCTGGATCATGTAGGGCATCGCGAAGTCCATGATGTTATGTCGCCACGCCAACTCCAATATGACGTCGGGCCGTAACAGGTCGTAGCAATGATAGAGACATGCGGCGAAGCAATCGAACGCTTTCCTGTCCAGGAACCAGGCCAACAGTTCCTCGGCGAGATCTCCCTGTCTGGATTCCGACGTATATTCCATCGCGTCCCGGAATAACTTATCCTTCTTGCACAGTTCCACGCTCTGCTTCCAGCGATTGTTTCTCTTGTAGAGGTAGGCGGCTATGCGACGGAATTCCGTCAATTCGTGCTTCTCCAAGCTCTGGGCCAGTCCGATGTTATCGAAGTTGTCGAACGCGTCGATAGATGTCCTCAAACCTTGGAAATCCTCCTCTTCGATCAGCAAACTGTTCAAAGCCTCGTTGATCGCTTTATTGTTGAGGCTCTGCACTGAACGCAAATAGGATTTGACTAGCTGCAAATGTCCGGTTTTCGAGAAGAACGTAACCGCTCTAGTGTGATCCATTCTAGGGGCGAGAACTAGGAGCATGTCGTTCAACAACAACGGCTTGTAGTCCAAGTAAAATTGGATCGCTCTGTAATACAGTTCGATGTTCGCGACTTTCGTGATTATATCTTTGAAGTGGCCTTCGCGCCACGCTTCCGTTGGATGTGCCATCATGGCTAGAACGGCGTTGTCGTATTCCTCGTATTTGTCGTACAAAAATACCAATTCCGCCCATAGGTGCGCTTGTTCGGCGGCGCGAAGAACCTGGATTCGAGGATATGTACAAAATTATAACACCAATATTACGATAAATTAAAAAAAAAGATAAAGAAAATTTGTACCACTCAAAAGATAAAAACGTGTCAAATTACTTTTGACAAACCCTGTATACAAGCATTTAAATGTAATTTGACTGGTATAACATTTGACGAACCCTGTATACAAGCATTTAAATGAAATTTGAAGGGTATAACTTTTGACAAACCCTATATACAAAATTCTGAATATTCGATTTAAATAATTGTTTATAATTTGAAAATTAATAAAAATATCGCTTTTAAAATCAGGGATTTATGGAAATAGATAGTCGACAACCATTTATGCAAAATTTGGGAGATCCAATACTTTTGGTTAAGTCGGAAATTAAAAATTTAATATTGAAGATTCGTCTGATATAACATTGATTTAAAAAATTGTTTATAATTCAAAAATTTGCAAAAATATGAGTTTTGAAATTTGTGAATTATAGAAATAGATAGTCGACAACCATTTATGCAAAATTTGAAACATCCAATACTTTTGGTTAAGTCAGAAATTAAAAATTTAGTATTTGAACATTCCTCTGATCTAACATTGATTTAAACAATTGTTTATAATTCAAAAATTAGGAAAAATATGGGTTTTGAAGTTTGTGAATTGTGGAAATAGATTGTCGACAACCATTTATGCCAAATTTGGAAGATCCAATACTTTTGGTTAAGTCGGAAATTAAAAAT
>JARFOC010000998.1:0-11067 GCA_031763485.1 Osmoderma eremita | reverse complement strand
TATTTTAAAATAACCAAATGCCTCTTTTGTGTTCTCTCACCGGCAAACTGTTCTGCAAACTAGTAGAAACGTAACAAATGTAATATTTTTGTAGTAACGTCATATTATAAGCAGAATTATTATCCATATAAGCAGCAAGCTTAATTTCCTATATAAAATCTATAAACATTTTTTCAAGAATTCTCAAGAACAACAGGATACTAAGGTTGTACGAATACGAGAGGGATTAGCTGTAGGCCTATTGTATAACTGAAGTTTATGCTGAAGAGGCTTTTTACAACGGAGCCTTTCACTGCATAACTGAATTGTGTTGTTACATCTGTTAGAGTAAAAGGATTTTTAATAACCAAGTGTTAATTTTACAATCACGTCTTTTAAATACCATATAATTTTATAAATATCTGCAATTTTAAAGTAAATTCACAAACGGAAATAGAAACACATCATGCGTGTAAACTTACTGCATTTATGGGTGATCACCGATGAACACCATTAAATACAGTAATTTCAGAAAAATAGTATTTTCGGTTCAGCTATATATTACAGCCTATATGTACACTCGTGGCCACATAAAAGTTTCCGGCCGACACGCAAGTTTTTAGAAGTTTTTACAGTGTAACTCCCTCAGCTCAAATATTAAAACTAAAAGAAATATAAGTTGTAAAAAATATGTTATGTAGAGATCAATATTCATCTTTTAGTAGAGTTAATAATTAGTCTAATTGCTAGAACTATAAGAACGTATACTATTGGTGGAGTCTAGGTAGTTACCCAACTAGAGAAATCCGACTAATTTATATACAGGGATACATCCGTGAATTCAAAACAATTCAAACTGATAAGACAATACCATTGGATAACAATTATATCTTAATATTTTATTTGTATATATTGTTTATCATTTGTTTTCTTTCGTATGTATGTATTCATTTATTATGTTTAAATATTTTTATCTATTTGCTCTTCTTTAGTGCATTTTCTTTTCTGTTTAATTGATATAATTTAATTACATTACTTATTGTTCATAAGATATTATTTAGAATTCGTGGTTAGAGGACTTGAGTTCGAAATTATAATTTTTAACCTAGTAG
Source organism: Osmoderma eremita (assembly GCA_031763485.1). Lineage (NCBI taxonomy): Eukaryota > Metazoa > Arthropoda > Insecta > Coleoptera > Scarabaeidae > Osmoderma > Osmoderma eremita. Next base: position 9,976 of record JARFOC010000998.1, on the reverse strand, counting down.
TAAATCTTTCCGTATTTTCGACCTCAAATAAATACTTGTTTATGTAAATAGCAGTCGAACATCTGGTACCCTTCTACACTGTTAACGTTGAACATATGGGAGTTCTCGAATTTAGGTCGGAAACTTTTATGTGGCCACGAGTGTACAATCGCACAAAAGTAAACCTAGACGATACGCCGTTGTTTATAAAAGAGATTTCGTCCGTATGCATAAACAAGCATAAGCTTCAATATCGCCTGCAATCTGTCTGCCAATACTGCCACGTCGCTTGTCAATCGTCCAAGTTTAGATTTGTTCCATGGTACATGATAACTAGCTCACAAATTGTATTATTATCATGGGTTCTATGCTTCCATATTAAAATATTTAATATCGTTACCACATGGAAGATAATTCTTACACGAGCTAATGAGCAAAACGAATTAGAAACGCAATACAAAAGCTCCATATGTGATATATGAGTTCAACTGTAGCAAAGTTTAATTGCCAATCTCGTTTTTGATTTTTACAGTTATAACTTAATATCTTCTATTACTGTCGAAGTGGATTATTAGTTACTATACATACGTATGTATGTATACAAACATGTATTCTTCAATGTTTTTACCTATAGGCTAATATGCGTACATACATATGAAGATCTAACGAATACGAAGTTTTGATAGATGAACTCATCCGATAACGATTATGTAATCTATATAAATGACGGCAGTATTTCTTTTAAGATACATAAGATGTTTCAGTTGTATGTGTGTTCATTTGGCCCAAGTGTCGTGTATATTTTCTATATAATCAAGTTGGTCGTCGGACGGGTTTGCCGATTATAATGAGGAGAGCACATCGATAAGTCTTATACTCGCCGTCAACTAATTCAGATTTTCTAATTAAGGCTTCTATACATAGACGCTTTTTTAGAAGTAGTTTACAGTTTAGAAGGAACAACGGGAACGGGTTCCTATTTCACTATTGAAACATTTCTTGAAACGAATTCTTTTTTACTAGTTCGCAAATATCAATCCACATTGAAGAAATATCCATGTTTTTTTAAGTATAATACCCCCCTCAATAAATAAATAACTCGAAATACGTATTTCGACAACTAAGTTTCCATCCTCAGTGAGAACTGCGAAGTAAACGGTGTTAGACCTAATATTTCTAGTATGTCTAATACCTTTTCCTTTGTATTTTCTATAGAAGTGGTAAGGGTCCGCCTTTCACTGTCTCCTATTATCTGCTATACAAAAATTTTCCGCAGTATAGAAAACCTGCATATATCAAGATCACATTTCTTATTTGTTTCGAGTTTCAGAACATATTTCTGTTTGCAACATGTATCTTAATTGGTGAATTATCAATGCCTCCTTTAATTTGAATTATGTGCCGCATGAACGCACGTTTAGGCAAAAACATGCCCTAAACATTAATTATTTTGCATATTACCAAAGAATTTACAATGAATAATTCCAATTTCCTTGATATCATAATTTTGAAGATAAATAAATAGTCGTGTTTTAAATGATAGGAATGCTCTATTGGTAGTGGTACATCAGTACAGCATTCTTAATTAACATTTTAGGATAAACATCGGTGACTCTGTTGTTTCAGATTAATATTTTTAAAGCATATAGTATTCTTCGCCAAAATATTCCTTTTGACCGCGTTAAAAAATAACACCTTTCCGCAGACAGATATTAAAGATAAGTATTAGGGACGGGAAAAGCCATTATTTTCAAATAACCGTTATTCTAAACAGTTCTCGTTATTATCGTTCTCGGCGCTTTGGATATGCTACACATAATAACTGTGCCATATATTATAATCAGTTCTCTAGATGGAATATCAAACATTTCGCTGTTGGGATCGCTTGTATATAAATACATTTACAGAAAGAAAAACACCAACACATAACTAACACGTTTAAGAAATAGAAATGAATATATCAAATTATTAACTTAAAGAAACAGCGCCGGTATAGTTTCCAATTTAAATTCCATGATATCACTTGTTTTCCGCTTAAATCAACGAGGAAAAAGGTACCGCTTCCACCGCCGTATTCAATCTAAACATAGGCAATAAATAGTCGTACATTTCGCACACTCTCTGAGTGCATATTATTAACGAGAACAGCGACGAAGAACGCTGAAGCCTATCCGTTCTTGAGAGAATATTAAATCGAGCGTTATCGGTTACTAGTTATTTTGGTAACTGTTAATATCGAAAATCGAGAACCGGTTAAAACAGTTATCTGCCGGAAACGGTTATTAATAATAGTTATGGATGTATCGCCCATCCCTATTATGTATGCTTGACTGCTGCTTTAACCACTGGTGAATCCAGTACACTCTTCCTTTTAAGCAATTATGCCCCGATATACCATAGTTTTCTTTTTTTTTGGAAAAGAAACAATTTATGAAGTGGTAAAATACTTGCCACGTGGACATTATTTTTAATTACTTCATTTGTTTTAATTAACTTTGCTTAACAAACATTAACATAACAAATTGTATACATCACAAAAAATTGTCAATATTACCTGACATTCTAACGGAACGTAGATAAAGGTTGCCTGTATATCATCTTTACGACGCTACGTCGGAAATGTAGGAAGTTGACTCACCTGAAACAATAATAATAGTTGTATAAACTTAAAATTAAGCAATAGAAATTAAAGTTAGTAGTTTGTGTATGGCTTAGAAGAAAATAAAGCTAATTGCATCCCATATCCTTTCTCCAGTGTAGTTATTATAGAAATATATCGCTTTCTAAGTTAAAGTAAATTTTAACAGCACATTGAAATAAGTCACAAACCTATACCATTCAAATACCGGTAGATATTGCTGTGCTTTACCGTTTCTCACCGTGACTAAAGCTTCTGATTTCGAGAGAAATGGGTGATTCGCCTAAGATTTGTTTTGACATTATTTCAGTTATCATAACAATTTTTATTTAATTGGTTCTTTATATATTTTTGAAAAATTCTTCCATAGCTATTTGACGAGTAGGTACATGAAAAGCATATGGGAAACTTTTTTATTAATTGCTTTATTGAAAAATTGTTTTTGCCATTTGTCTCTGTCTCGCCTCCAACCACCTCTTCTTCTACCATTAAAACGACGTTTGAAATTTTAAAATGGGTCGAAATGGCCTTATAGGGAAAGCTAAATGCTTTACTACATCTTGGTGTTTAATTGACCTATTAAACAGGCAGAAAGATTATTTGAAACCTGTTTATAAGCTAAATGAATAATAAAGTTGAAATGAAAATTAAAAATCTAGTATCAACAATGTCTCATACTTCCGCATACCTTACCTCATTTTCTATGCATATAAATAATAGTTCTGTTGCATGATTCATCTGACACCTGTCTTAGGTATAACAGTGGAATCTGAACAACAGAGTTTAAAATAGTCTCTCCAAGTACCTCCAAAATACCTCTAAATGGGCCATATTTCTATACTTGATTTTCCAAATATCTTCAAAGAAAAAAATTACAAGGCGTCAAAACCGGCGATCGTGGTGGCCACGGGTTCTCAGAAAAGCGACCTACCTATTTTACTGGAAGAAGCTCTATTAGGAAATTTCTAACTTCCATAGTAATGTCATACCTTGTTAGAAAGAATTTGGAGAATAGTAGGCATGCCAAGTGTATGGTGTGTATCGATGCTACATCCTCTATACAAAAAGGGAGACAAAAAGGAGTGTACAAGTTATAGAGGTATAGCGCTGTTAAATGTGGCATATCAGCTATTGGCGATATATATTAAAGACAAGCTGGCTGTAGAACTAGAAGACGTGTTGGGAGAATACCAAAGTGGTTTTAGAAAAAGGAGATTAGTGATATTCCCAATATTACTTTGAGGGAAATTCAGGCACACAGTTATGAATACAAATTAGATATGGTGGTAGCTTTTATTGAGTTTAAACAGGCATACTATAGAGTAAATAGGTGACGATTATACAGTGCGTTAAATGGGCTAGGCGTTAATCAGTAACTAATCGGGATGATAAAGTGTACCTTGGACAAAACCGAAAGCACGGTGCAAATAGACGGGAAATGCTCAGAGAGTTTCGAAGTACGGAGAGGCCTAAGGCAGGGAGATCCATTATCGCCCCTGTTGTTTAATCCGGTTCTAGAGAAAGTAATCCGAGAGGCCAAAATCAATAGCTCTGGTACGATATACCAGAGGCGACATCAATGCTTGGCATTTGCAGATAACATCGTGATAATGGCAAGAAGCATACGAGAGCTCCAGTCAGTGTGTACTAGGCTAGAAAAAATAACACAGCATTATGGACTTCAAATAAATCAACAAAAAACGAAATATATGACGTGGACGGAAAAGGAATATACGATAGATGGTTATTTGAAGATAGCGACTGAAAGAGGGGAACGTACAAGTTTGAGGAAGTGGAGAGTTTCACGCATCTAGGAACTGTATTTGAGAGGCAACCTAGCGTTAAAAGTGAAATACAAAAGTGGTTAATGGCAGCAAACCACTCAATAAAGAGATTAATCCACCGCAAAATATTATCTCGTAATTTAAAGCTACGAATATACAAAACAGTTATAAGACCGATAGTAGTGTTTGGAAGTGAGGTATGGACCGTAGGAACAATAGAGAAGAAGATGTTGCGGGTGTGGGATAGGAAAGTATTAAGGAAGGCGTTTGGAGGAAAAAGAGTGGGGGACCGATGGGAAAGGCAAACTAGCGAAGAGCTGCGGGAGTTGTACTGAGAGCCTGACATAATAGGGATTGCGAAATCCTATAGATTGAGATGGTTAGGGCACATATATAGGATGCGGGAAGACCGGATTCCGAAGAAAGTATTCATGGCTACTGTAGGAGGGAAAAGGAGAAGGGGAAGGCCGAGATCAAGATGGAGAATTAATGTGGAAATCTGTGGCGACTCGTGGGTAATTTGCCAGGTGAGATTATTGCAACAGCTTAAAATTTTTTGATCACAAAGAAAAGTTGAATAGATTTCCACGTCACCCCTGTGGTACTATTCTTAAAACGCGTTAACTTTTTTGTTTGTGAAGTTATTAGGCAATTTAAAATTTATTTATTATATATCAAATTTATACGTCTATCCTTCAAGTTAGCAAATATGTTAATAATGTCATGATAAAATTGTCTACTTCTTTGACTACGTTTTTACTAAAATTAGATATTAATTATTTTTCTACTGATAATTTAGCTAACTCGCTAAGTCTGTTTTGAGACATTGTATTTCTAACACACGTTTTCATACGTTTTAAACAAGAAATTTTTTTTTCAACTGATACACTTGTGGCAGTAATAGTCAACATTAAATTAGTTTCAGGGTTTTATCTGCATCCGCATTAGGAAAGTGTTCATCCTAATACAAAATTGAAAGTTGGTTAATCAACCTGTCTTTATCAAATATGTTGGAATATACTTCAAATAAGCAATTGAGTGCTTCCTTAAGAAAATTTTTAGTATACTCAGAATACTTTGAAGAATCAACAAGAGCTAAAAATTCTAATTTACAAAACGAGTATTTAATTGTGAAATATCGCAATCAATAATTTCATAAAATAAAAATTTGTATTCATTGAAAATTTCTTCCTCAAGCAATGGTACTCCTCGTCCTCTTTGGAAATTCAGTTAAGTTTTTGCAGATGTTAAAAATCGCTAAAAAGTTTATTTCATTTCTGAAGTTCTTTATACGCAAGGATGCAATATTTATTCGTTCTGAACAATATTTAAACATTTCTTTTGCAAAATTAGGAATAAAAGATCGGTGCAAGCAAAAATTTCACGATATATGAAAGTCAAAATTGCAAATTCAAAATCATTAATTTGCTTGAGAAAACCTTTTGCTGCATTAATAGATTCCGATCCCGAATCAGTGCCCTCCACAATGGTTTGAAAAACTAAAATTAAATTATTCCACTCTTCGGCTACTAAATTCAAAATTTTCGATCGCGTGTACCAATGAGCTTCAGCAGCTTGAGGTATGCTTTTGCCGATTATTTGATCTAATACTGCCGTACGCTTGGCGGAATGATGGAAAAAAGATGAAATGCCGAATATTTTACTAATCCAGCACGCTAACCACTCGGTTAATTAGCTGAGTGGTTAGTGTGCTACTTTGATAAAGTAGATATTAGAGTTGAGATGATTTAAATCATTTGAATAAAATGAGAACTGAAATCATGATTAGAATGGAGGTGATACTTGTTTAAAAAATCATGATATTTTATGTGCTATGTATTCATATAATTAATTGTTTTACGAAACAAATTTTAAAAAGCTAAGATGTGAAAAGGCCTTTATATCCATATTTTTTCATAAATTTCTAATTTATGTTCTTTTCAGAAATTGCGCTTAAATTTTTCAATTCTTCAGTTGCTTGAGACAAACAGGCACGTTTCTGTTGAATTCTGTCAATAATTTTAAAAAGTCTCCAGTCATCCTTTTAATTTGGGTATTCCGAACCTTTTTAAAAAATCAGTGAATCAATGCCATCTTCACGTTCTTCACAATTTGTAATAATTTCGACCATTCACTGACATGTACGAGGTGTGTAAATTAAGTAATGAAACTGATATTTTTAAATATCTTTGTTTGGATATCATTACAATTGAACGTTGTCTCCCTCAAAATAACTGCTTTGAGAAGGCAAACAGCGTTGGAGACGGTTCTTCCATTCCTCATAGCGTTGCAGGAACTCGGATATTGGAATCGCCTTTAGCTGGTCGGTTACAGCTGTTTGAATGTTTTCGAGTGTCGCAAAATGATGTTCCTTGAGATGAATTTTCAATCCTGAAAAGAGGAAAAGTGACAACGACTCAATTTAAGTGAATAAGGAGGCTGGGGAGCCACGGAAATATTTTTACTGGCCAAAAAACCGTTTACGGAAATTGCAATGTGAAAAGGCGCATTGTCATGATGCAGGATCCAATCGTCAAAATTTGATGAACGGTGGTGTGTTCTGACCGTCAGCCGATGATCTGTACGCACAAGATCGCGAATTTTGTCGACATTGCCATCGGCTCTTGCAGTTGAAGGCCTTTCGCTGAGTGCTCATCTCCCATCCACTCTCTTCCTTCTGAAAATGCCTTAAACCACAGAAAAACCTGGACTTTTGACAAAACACTGTCTCCATAGGCCTGCTGAAGTTTTGCAAAAGTCTCTGTTGGACTTTGCCCAAGTCTGAAGCAAAACCTGATAGCACACCGTTTCTCGAAATTAATGTCACTCATTTGTAGAACGCACTACGAAAACCGGGTTCGCGGAAAAAACGACAACGGACAACCAAATGATTTGATCGAGTTCTAACTTGCACTGAACGCGTATTACAATGTCCACTTGTTGTCGACTACGTTGTCAGTCTCATTACTTAATTTATACACCTCGTATTGCAAAACCGTCAGAGAATTCCATCGACATTTTGAGGTAGTATTAGTTTCTTGCTAACTTTCTTTTCGTACCAAGCATTACGTGAAAGGGTATTGCGAAAACATTTTACAACTTGAACTATATCTTCTTTTACTTGTTTAATTTCCAAAACGTTGGAAAGCAAACTCAGTGTATGGGCAGAACACGCATAAGTTACAGTGGTATATTTAAGTTCATTTCTGATAGTACTCATATTAGCCGCGTTGTCGGTGACAAAGCTAGAATTATCTTGCACTTGTATTCAGTGCTACATTTATTTATTACATCAATGGCCATATCATCTGCAAGATAATCAGATTAAATGTGGATGCCCTGAAATATCCATACTTTCCAACAAAAAATTCTTCTGTTGTCAAAACTATACAATTATTGGTTCATTAAGAATATTTAACCATCCGTACCAAATTACACTATATTTTCGTAATAAATCTTAATGTTTTGTGTTTCGTAGTAGATTTAAAATTATCATGGTATGATGGAAATTTTTCTTTAGAAAAAATAAATTATACCTAGTAGATCCTTTGAAACGTTGTAGCCAGAGATCATTAATTAATAGTACTGGCCATACATCTACACTGACAACGTGTTAAGGTATAACTGGTTACCTAGTATGTCGCTTAACCTTATTTGTAGGAAATAAGCATGTGTAACGTTATAAAAAAAACGCGCTATCATATTTAAAATAAATCGAAAAATCATGATTTAAAAAAGTGATATTTGATTTATTTATTATTAAAACTTCGGTGCTGTGCCAAACGTGTCCGAACGTGCCTATCTAAATATTAGGCAACGATATTTATGACAAATGCCACTGATAAGAATGTAGGTTAGGTATAGGATACAGTGGCTTAAAATAAATTTAAGTTAAAAAATACCCCTTACCACCAAGTTGAGTAAAGAACTCTGAATACGCATTTCGGCAACTAAGTTGCCATGTTGCAATGTTGAAAATGGCGTTCTAAGAGCAGGATTGTTCTCGGAGTGCTACGCCTGACATTATATTTTTTCCTTTGTGGTTTTCTGCTGAGGATGGCAACTTAGTTGCCGAAATGCGTATTCAGAGTTCTTTACTCAACAAGGTGGTAAGGGGTATTTTTTAACTTAAACTGATAAGGATGTAGGGAACTGAGCGGATACCGCACTGATGGGTAAATAGAGCCGTATGTGTCCGTACCCCTATACGCAATAATTGTGTTTATAATTTCAAAAAAGTAAAAATAAAATATATTTCCTAGATATATGAATTCTCTCTTTCTGTTTATCCTAAATAAATATAAATCAACCAGGAATTTTTAGAATCAAAATATCTTGGGTAGACTTTCTCTGTCGCTGTTTTAAGATATTTTAATTAGTAATTAAAGTAGCAAAATATTTAATTTTAATTACGGATGTTCGATTTATCGAGTAGACTTATTGGTACAGATTCCAAGCGCACTGATTAACTTAATTAACACGATTGATTCATACAATTAAGGCTGCCGATACAAAGTCAACTACAGTAGCACACATCTGCATGGTATGCAGTCTAAAATGTCATCCGTATGAAATTAACCTAAATTCCATGCACTGTCAAGTACAACGTGCGCATACTTACATAATTACCCAATCTACTACTTACTAAACGACATGCTTTTAATTTCGAATGTTAGGCCCGCAAACATCTATAACTACTATTATTAAACGAGCATTGAAGTCGTTTAGGTAAATTAGTAGGAAGCGTTTCGATGTTGTTGGAACCTCTTATATATGCTCATTAACGGCAAAGTATCAGATATTAATCTGACATGGACTGGCCGCATTACCTGCACATGTGTAAGTGGATTTCAATACCGAACAATTAATTAAACACACGACTGCCTGGTCCATCATGTTGTCGAAAACTTCTTAAAATGACGAACATTTACATAGGAAAAAAAGTTATTTAGGTACCGTTCTTTCTATTAATAATGTTACAAGCAAGAAAATAGGACCTCCGGGAAAATACTACATATTGTAACATGATAATAAAGAAAGAGCAAAGTCATTTGGCAAATACTAACACGACTAAAACTTTTTCATTCTTAAATCTAAATAAAATTAAAATTTTCTTAAAGAACAGTTACCAGTATAACTGCTCCTATACACGTATTTCGCATTACATAAGAGTCTTGTAAATACCAGTGATGGCCAGAGCTCAACGTTTGTTGCCAAAGTGATGTTGGTGAGCGCGTCATATCAATTTGGCGTATACAGTGATCAGGAAACAGCCATAGTGTAACCATAAGTCGATGTGTACCCAAATTTGTTCACGAATCATTTAATGCCTGCACCACCAGAGTACAATTACTTACTAGTGTATTACTTACAAGGGAAGGTAGGCAAATGTGTCTTACCGATTTAAATGAAACTTGGTGGATTTATAGACCAATCTAGTGTAAGACCAACGGCAACTATCTTAGCGGCCTAATCGCCCGTTAGGGGGGTGTCGGCCACCTTAACCTCAAGACTACCTTTCGCTGTTTCACTTAATAACTCAGAAACTATGAGAGATATCGAAAAAAAGTTAAGA
>JARFOC010000995.1:0-25161 GCA_031763485.1 Osmoderma eremita | reverse complement strand
TTGTCAAAGAGGGGGTAGTTGCTTTATATAGAGTAAGTTTAATTATTTAGTGTTAGTCTGATGAAGCCAATGTTTTGTTACTTTTATTTTTAATATAGTGAAGATTTATACAGTTTCAAGTGTTTTATTTACATATTATGGATCTTCATCAACTAAACGCCAAATCAATCCAATATTTATTCTACTCCTTATTTTAAATTATTATAATTTTGTCATTAATTTTACTTACCTTTATTGTAACATCTACGAAACAATATATGACTTAATACTAAATTGTTGTTTGGATAAGTTTTAACTTGTGTATTAATATTTGTAGTAGGTATATTCTTGTCCAGATTACTATATATTTGCAATAATTTGTACTAATCCTTATTTTGAAATCTATCTAATGTAGTATGTAAAATGCCTACATTGATGCTTTAAAATATTTCAGTTGTCTGTAGCACTTATAATATTTTTATCATTAATTCTTTGGTTTATCCGTAAGGCTTGATTTTGTAAAGGCTCAAGGTACGCAGTATAGATACATTAGATTTACAAACTAGAAACATATATTCTTTAACTAAAGCAAACGGGTTAATACAAATAACAAATTTTAACACAAATATTTAAAACAAAACGGTAGCCTACCTAGTTTATTTATATATAATTTTACCACATAATGATGCTACCGGTTTCAGTTAATAAACCTTAATCAGGTAAGTATATACTTAATGATGTAATGGTCAATGGATGAAAATGTGAAAACCACGAAAGTATAAGCATTGCCAACGTACCCTCTCAGATTCCACAATCGACAATTGCTTTTTACTTTACTACCGAAACCGGTAGCATACTAATATAGCAGAATTGTAATAAATAAATTAGGAAGTGCTAAACAACATTACTGCTTTAAACATAACCTAAAATTACTTGTAGCCCTCAAGTAATCAATGTTATAGCTTACCAAAGTATAACCTAAAAGTAGTTTCAGACAAGAGTAATTCTAAAAATATTGTAAAATGCTTTCTTCAAATGACTGCCGCAGCTTGTATGTTTCTTTCCCGTTTCCCAATATTGCTTTGCAACCATTACCTTATATCGTGGGTTCCACGATCACTTATTGCGCTAATTAATCTTGAAACTTTCATCGAATATGGAACCATTCTACACAACATTTTCATGAATGAAGAAAATCGGAGCAGGTTATCTATTCTAGAATTTCCCCCAGGTATATACAATGTTTAGAAATATTTGTTAAAATAAGCCGACATAACTAACTCCCGCTCATGATCGCTTACGCCATGTTGACCGCTGTGGTAATGTCAAGGAAAATTACTAACCTCTTAATTTTTCTTCTAAACAGGAGAGATCCCATTTCCTCAGTCGGTCTGTAACGAATTTATCGATTCCTTACATAATAATAATAATCTTACAGAATTAACTGCGATGCAAATAAAACCAGTTCATATATAAATATATTAAAACACTAAGAAAACATTATCCACAGTATCCTAATCGCACCAGACACAGAGATAAAAGCAAAAGGATAGTTAGCTGCAGTGAACTACACATGTGCATTTCAGGACAGTTTGAATCGCGTGATGGAGAGTGCCGATCATATATTTCAGTCTCTTTTATTATATGGTCTCTTGTGGTTTTATTGTCACATTGTTGTGTAATACTAGTAAAATCATTTACTGACACTGTAAAATAATTATAAAATGTGTTTTCCTATAATAGACTATTAATTTCAGCTATTTCCAAATGTATTTAAATATTAACAAAATTGTGTTACTATTTCAAACAATATTCATCCTACAAGAAGCTGTGAATTTTTCCTACAACCACTACTATTCAATGATAAACGTTTGCGTTAGTGTCCACTTGGGTGTATTACTTATTCCTACAAAATTGTTAGTACTGCGCCGTGTAAGTATTTACTACAAGGATTTCACTCTGTGTGTAAATACTAGATGCTATCGCTCTTACAGAACATATCTTTTCTTTTTTCCCTCTTCAAGAATATACATTTCACATTTTCAACATAAAGGCGATGTCTCACGCATCTATAATCAGAATCAATTTTATCGAAACGTCAGATTGTGAAACTCAGGTTTTGATTTGGGCCGAGAATATGCAATAAACCCTCTCCAACTTTTACACCATCGCGTCACCCCACTTGTTCTGCTTTTCCACTTACTTTTTCTCGATCGGAAAGTGCGTTAGTGTATTTGTGCTATATATATATGCCAGAATTTTTGTACGATCGAGTTCCCGAAATGGTACAGCCGTTTTCATATCTCGAATTCCGCATTGTTCGTTTTCCTGTTCCCTAGTCCTTTCCTATATAGCACTGTATACTACATAAATATCGAGGAGCGTCAAGTTCTTATATATATTTTTTAAGGAAAAATCGTAGCGTACAAATTTAGGGGAAAGGCAGTAAAAGGTTTCAGATGTAACCAAGATTTATAGCAAGGTGAGAAATTCAATTGGTAGAATTTTAGGCGGGAAGTATGGGGTATATTTACATGATTGTATGACGCACAATCATTTAAATATACCCCATACTTCCCGCCTAATATTCTAACAATTGAATTTCTCACCTTGCCATAAATCTATTTTAACTGTTGCTAGTATACAGTGGCGTACCTAAATGTTTAAATTTCAACATATTTTTGCCAATTATAATATTCCATTTACGATGATGTAAAGCGATTTTCAAATAACTGCGAAAAGAACTATTTAGAAATATACAGGGTGTTTACGGTCTGGTAATTTTATTTTCAAGGGATGATTAGACATCTTGAAAGAAGGTCATTAACGTAGAAATACCTTATGAATGTTGCAAAATAAGAGAGATATTAATGTCTAAAGCAATTTTGGAGTTCTCATTTTTTTAAAATTTTATCTTTTATTTTAAAATCTTAATCACCACTTAAAATTTTAAAAAAACTACAATATTATTTTAACATTAATATCTCCCTTATTATGCAACTTTGTTAAGATATTTTTACGTTAATGACATTATTTTAAGATGTTTAATCACCACTTGAAAATAAAATCAGAAGACCGTAAACACCCTGTATAATAAAACAAAGAAAAACAGTTATGATAACCAAAAGAATACGTCTATATCAATGACAAATTTCTGTCGAATTTACGAATTTTAGGCATGTTCACTATGATGGTATAGGTCGCGTCACATAAATTAAAATTCATTCGGTATTAATTATTAGGAGGCGTTTTAATCTCTTTTGTCAGTGCTTCGTAAAGAAAGCGATTGACGGATAAGGAAAAGATACACGAAATTCCTATAAGTGACTAAGCCATCATTCAAACGTCGCTGACATATACGGAAAATGCATTTCCTATTTACTGAAAAGGTACAATATTTCCTGACATAGTGATTGATGGTAGAAGCATACTAAAAATTGCATTCAAGGCCATTTTAATTTTCTAAAATAAAGTTTGTCGTACTCCTTTGCATTAGTGAAAATAAAGAACTAAAATCATACATTTTGGACCACAAATACAAAGATATAAAAGAATATTCCAATATTATTGGTTATTTTACAAGTTAGTAACGATACAAAAATATGATAAAAAGATGTAATCACTAAAACTTTGCAGAAATTGCAGTCGGTGTGCGTCCTAGTTATTTGAACCAAACGTCACGGGTGATGGACTGTATTTGTCTTTCTGGTTTTCTCTATTTGTCCATTCCCCCATCACTTTGAGGATTAATGATCGGGCTTTAGCTAAGTCCACCTTTCTCAATAATAGCCTTGGTTACTTTGCAGTAAGGTCCAGTGGCGTCTTATTTCTATAGCTCTTCGTCATTATCTTTTGGATGCTCTCACTTAGTTGGATGCTTCTTAAGAAAAGCAAGCTATGTCCCGTTTTGACAGGCTTTCTTTGGAAGATTTCTAGTCCTTGGCCTTGTTTAAAGCTTCCTTCGAGCCACGGTTAGGGATTTTAATTTTTGCTATTCCTTGGTTCCAAGATTTTTCCTGAACCTTCTTTAGTTTTCATGACACAATTAGGACGGCCATCCTATCCTCTCACCTGTATTTCAACATTTCAGATTTTATCTCATCGTACCCAGGAGTTTATCCGATTTTCAGCTTTTTAAGGTCTTCTAAGAGTTCAATTTGTATCTCCTGTCTTGATTCTTGCGGTTCTGGTGGTACACGGTACTCCTCTTCGTTTTGCTGGTTGACTTCAAGAAGTTCGCTGAAGTATTCAAGCCATCTTGAATTTATGTCTTCTTCAGATATCAGAAGTGCTCAATCATCTTTTTTAAACATACTCTAGTGTAGTATTATTCCCTTTACCCTTAGTTTTGAAGATCCTGTATGGTTGTTTGAAGTTTTCCTTTCTCTGATCTTCCATTTTTGTGTCTAAAGTCCTCCAAGGTCTCCTGTTTGGACATTTTGAATAATATAAGTTCTTACTTTTTCCCTTTTTTCTTCATAAATATCATTATTTTCTGTCTTCAGGAAATTTTTTCATGCTATCTTTTTCTCGTTTTTCTGATTTATTAATTCCACTAAACAGTTTTATATTTTTTCTATATCTTAGTACTCCACATTTTTTTTTGCCAGCTCAATAATTATGGTTTTAAAGATACATCGTACGCCCCCAGTAACATAATTTCATTTATTCCTCTTGTAGCTTCCAATGTTCTGGATTTCTTTACTCCCTTTCTCTTCTATAATCTTTATTGAGACTTCAAATCTCTTTTCTTCCAGGTAGTGATTCGAGCTTATTTCATAATTGAATGAATTTGTATCATGTTGATGTTCCGTACAAACTCATCGCTTCTAGTTGGACATAATCAACCTTCCCAGCATTGCTGATTTCTATTAGGCTTCTTACTGCTCTTTTTAACTGTTCCTCGAACTTTTCCCTTTTGTAGATCGCTACACCAACATATACCACATATTTTGTAGCAATGATAATATACTGAATCCTTGAGTCTAAAGTGTAGTTATATTTTGCCACCTTTCAACTGCAATAACAACTTTAATTATCTCACGGGAAGTATGCAACCTTCACCGATTCCAATTTAACCCAATTAACCCAAATCCGACCTAATTCTCCTCGAAATATCTACATTCGTTCCTTGTTAAAACTTGTGTTAATCCGCGAAAATTTTCATTAACCAAATTAACTTGCCACCCGCCCGACATCGTGCAAGTATCCGTCGCTCCGCGTAAGTTTCCGACTCAACGGTTCGATCCTGCGCCGGTGGTAGCATTAGCGGGTCTTAAGATTTAGTAATTTATAGTTATGAGAAGGCAGGGGCTGACGTGGCCGAACGTGGGTTGGAAATAAGATGGAAAATAATAGAGAATATGAGAGAGTCGACAGAGTGTAAAAACAGCCGACATGGAAAAGCTCTCGGGGGCTGAGTTCGGACATTTATCACATACGGCAAAGAAACGGTAAGGAAGCAGGTACATACTTCCGTATATACAGTAAGGAAACTGCGTGCCTATGTTGTTGAGACAGGGTAAAAATATAGCCGACGAGACGTATTTATTATTACAAATGGAAGAGATATTGTTTCTTGGCTTTCCTTGTGGAGAATCGATGATTTTGTAGAGATACTAAGTAGGGTCCATTAGTAATTGAATCAATTATTGCTTAGAGGCCTTAAGTGACTTTAACCTTGTCATTTTTTTTGCCAAAATGGGGAAATTTTGTCTGCTTGTCTCAGGTCGGGCAGAGGTATGACTGACTCACCTTGAGGGGCAGTTATGACATATGTGTGGCTTTTTGAGAGTGTTTATACACATAGTTCAGTCATTATCGTAATATATCTTCGCTTGGGTATTGAAGAGAAATATTCACTTCATGAGCTTTCAGCAGACTTACTGCTGAAGTGCCAAGTGCAGTATATTGAAGTAACTCAAAAATCTGTCTGATGCTCGTGAAGTGAATGGCTCTCTTCCGAGCTCGAGCGGTTTAAGACTCACTATAAGTAATATTCTAATATTTCTCCAGAGTCGGCACAAGATTATCAATGTTTTTAATAGTTTCTTCTTTCTAATTCATGATGCTAAATACACCTTGCGACAGGGATGTTGCGGCTGCCGTGAAACGGAAAGAAGGCACTTCCATCCATCTCATACCACTTTTTGATTGTTGTTTGTTCATAAATTACGTTCTTTGTTTATAATATAAAATAATAGGATCAGCTGGGCTGAAATAGTAACTAAAACAAAGAATACCAACTTAATGAGTGAAGACTAGATACGCATTTCAGCAGCCAAGTTGCCATCCTCAGTAGAACCTACAAGGGATAAAATTGTTAGACTTAGCATCTCTTAGGATCTCCGGTACTACTACCGGTAAGATATCCCCTTCACTTGATCACCAGCAGAATAAAGCAGTGTTATTCCGCTGGTGATCTGTATTTAGAGTGATTAAGGTGGTGGGACTAATTTTTGTTTTAATTCTGTTATTTCTTCGTACACAATAAAAAGTGGTGTAAACTCAAAATGTATCATATCTCCGAAACCGTCCGTTTATCGACCCATCCTTACTAAGGCTTCTCCGCGTATTATATCTACTATTCTCCCTCATTGTTTGTGATACATTTTTAACGCCCTGTATAAGTTAACTATTACTCGCATATAAACGCAAAATTTGCGTATATAAAGGATTGACGAAAATATGTCCGTATTTTCCATCTTATGATGGCGTTATCGATCAGGTGTGTCCACCACTGCTCGTTCGATTTACACGTAGCTGCGTGTAGTCGACACCAGGGCGAACAGAACGAACTGCCTATGGGATCATTATTATATACATATCTCATTTAGTACTTACTACTACAATTCCGAAAACGTGAAACTATAGTATATCTGACTCCGCTTATTCCCGTTATTTTCAGTTGGCAATTGCTCCAATCCCATGTCGTGAGCAGCATCGCTTATGGATGCTCCAAGGATTTTTATGAGCAACGGTCAGGAGGCAGCGGATTCGTTTTGTTTTTCGTTTTGCTTCAGCGGTAGAAATTGCCAGACGAGCGTGAATTCGTGATAACTGACAGTGCCATTTGATGATGAATACGTTGCTTTAAATCAAATTAAATGTGATTTTTTATGAAAAAATAAAGAATTGCTTTGTTCGCTATCTAGTTGCTGTAGTTGCAACACTTTATGTCATTTTCAAACTGTGGCCAACATAAAGTGTTATAATTGTAGTCACTAGATAGTAAATAAAGTGCTAAAACAAAGTAATTGTTTCTATTTTCATTTAATATTGATTATCACACAGTAAAGGTTACCAGTATAGATTAAAATATTCTCCCAAGAGTAAGAAAATTAGAGGAAGGAAATTTGAATAAAAGTAGCTTACGCCTTAGCCATTTCAACGTCACCTTACTTTAAAAGAAACTCCGAAGAATTTGACGTTTGCACCTATGGGATACTCAGCTACGGGATAACGTGGTTGGGGACGGAACTAGCCAATCACGTATGTCACATTTATTTTCAATAGACACACTATGAGGGCCAAAATGATGATTGCCTTTGTTACCAGTGATTTTTGTTCGCACTGCAGTAAATTGAACTTAAATACAAAAAGCTGAAGGGCTGAATGGTTTTCGGAGAGTTATGCCAGATGGCTCGCATAAGGAAAAAAATTGAACATTTATAAGATATCCACTTGATTTGAACCGTCCGATAATATCAGCTGTTATTAGATATGTTATCAAATATGCTTAAAACAAGGAGTGCTTCCACAATTATTGGAGACGGGAAAATATCAAACTAATACTTGAAAAGGGTAACAAGGAAAAGTGTGAAAAATTCTTAAACAATAATACGAGTGCAAAAGACAACGCTTGATATTATAGTGCGTGATAAATCTTATCCAAGTTGTTAAGACTGTTGCACTAGCTTTAAGCAAACATTTCGATTTTGTGTGTAACGGAATGATGAAACACAAATAACGTACTGACATCCGTAAGTTTGGTGTTCTGCAAAGCTCAATGCTTAAATCCTTACTATTCGTTATATACTACAATATGTTAAATGTGACTTCTGATTAACACCATTGTTAAAATATGACACAACTGCACATATGATCTTAAATTGACGTTCCTTTTATACTTACATTTATTTTTTGCATCGTCTAGTATTCGCATCAATTACTTAGTTACTAAAATCGTCCCATTTACTCGGATCACACATGTTGCCTTATTCGGCCTTGTACAATCGACACACAAATCCAAACCTGCGCCCTTTACATCACAGCAGCTGCAGAATGGCGTTTAGTCTTCCTCGGTACCAACATCGCATAAAGAAACTGCCCTTGTACTTCTTTGCTCGCCTGGTTTCTTGTATGAATTAGTTTGTAAAACGCTTCTAAACCCCTATTCGTATCGTATAGTGTTATGTGTGGAGAATCTGTTGTGATTTTACGATGTATTTAAAAATAAAATATTCTTTTACGTAGTCACATTAATTAGTCCCATTATCTGCCACCGGCTAGACTTAGTAGAGTGGTACTTCTTCCCTAAAAGTGTATCTACCCTTTTCACATTTCACATGCAATATCAATACGCCTTAATAATCCAAAATTTAGAAAAAAAAGCGGCCAAGCAGGGTTAGCATTAGCTGCAGTTGCTGTAGTGTGAAGGGTGCAGGTATGGATTCGTGTTTCCATTGTACAATGGCGTATAATGCAACATGTGTGATCCGCCTAAATACGAATTTGCTGTTACCATATAAAGACCAATTTAGTAACTACGTAATTGGTGCGAATACTAGACGATGAAAAAAATAAATAAAGGTATAAAAAGGACGTCAAGTTAGAACCTATAAACGCTGAAGCAATAAAACACAAATAAATAGTAAATCGTCTAAGCAAAAGAAAGAAAGATGACATACATGATTGGTTAGTTCAGTACTCGACTGCCTGCTACTAATAAAGAATTTAAAAGAAAACAAGAGGTGTTGGGAAAGATCATAACAATATATAACTAAACAATTTCTTATAAAATGCTAGCGGATATTTATTTCTACGCGGGCAGACACGCCGCAAACACTATTATTTTAAAATCACATTAGTTTACCAAAACATACCATACTAGATATCGCCTGAATATTACCAAATGCATATCGTCAAGTCAATTTAACAGAACAAAAGATGATAAATTTCCTAGATATTACGACGAGATCACATTCCCAGCAACCAGGTAATCATCTTAGCGAAATTTAACCGCGGCGCAAAGTCGGTTGAAGAAGAAGCGATATCGGAAGTAAGAGACGGCAGATTGATGCCGTAGGAGGAAGGTAGAGGGAGTGGGGATATTTACTTTAGACTTTGGAATACTTTCGCGACGCGAATTGCGCGGGTTGTATCTCTATCTAGTCCCGGACGGGTGTAATTTAAACTTTACCCGAAGTCTCCTCGTCGGCGCTGAAATACTCTGTAAATCAAAACAGCAATAAAAATATACCCCGTCCCGGAGGATCCGGGGGTTGTGGAAGCACCCCACATTTAACGGCGAAGAATTGGGGAAAGTTCGACGAGGAAATTTAATTTAATTCGTCCCTGGGCAATTTAAATCTCCTGTTCCCTAGGCGGCGGGGTTTTTTGTGTCTTTGTATGTTATTACCGCTTCATTGTCGGTAGTATGGCGAAGAGCAAATTGAGGGCTATACTTGCTTTAATAAGGCGTGGTGAGTATTAATTTCGTTCCATTTGATCGAGAGATGGCACTGGATACAATGATCAATCAGGTTTTCGACACTTGATTAGACATTTATCTCAAGCCGTCAAAACAATTTCTATCATTTTGAAGTGCAAAACTCACAAGGTTGATTAGGCATAATTACACTGGTCAACAAAATTACAGATTTATTTTGTCCCACGAGGTAAAGTGGGTGAACTTAGTAATACTTTTTACACTTTTTCATATTTGTTTTCAGAATTTTTCTATTCAGAGTGACAAAGCAATGAAATTTTGTGAAAGTATATATTATAATATGTGTATAAATCATGAAAAAATGACGTACAAATTGATAATGTGCTGATATATGACTTTTGGATGTATTTTGCATCAGAAACATATCTCTTCAGTATCCAGCTATGGTCTGGCAACATATTAGGGTTCAATTTGCCTTGGTATCGTCAGCACTCGGAACAAAAATCTTGTTAACCAGTGTTAATAAAAGAATCGTTTGTGGAATCTATTCAAATCCATAATTCATACACTATATGCATAAATGAAGAAACAGGAACAAACATATGATTTTCATGATTTAATGTTTACTCAAATTGAGTTATAAGTATATGTGTGCAGTGCAATTCCTTTTCCACGATTTCACTAAAGGAGCTTGGTAACTATGGGATTTTATAATTAAAAAATCCCAAAAAGTACGACCTGAGTGGAACTATGAATCACAACCAACGAAGATCTAACGTTGAATATGATTTGTTTACGTTTGGAGGTGCTCCAAGAATAAAACTGATTCTAATTGATATGGGCTCTGCATTAATTATTGGTCGCCATTTTGTAACAGAAGTTTGTTACAAAATTTGTCCGCTGCAACAGAGACTTCTTCTGATGACATAGCATTTATCGCACATCTTTGCTTTGCTATATAGCCTTTTAGATGAATTGGTAATTATGACCAATAATTTCACTCAAAATTTCAAAGGTTTAGAAGATTTAATAATATAATTTTAATAATATAGATTTATTGTACAACAGGTACAACATTTTAACAGGATAAAATTATACAGAAATACATATAAACACAAATATCAATTACACAGTTGCGCATATTGTAATTACATTACAATTACAGAACAAAACAATTAACCCTGATAATAATACTAATATTCACTCCCGATAAATGTGTTAGGATAGATTTCGTTCGTGTTCTGCGCCGTATGGGCGAACAGTGCTCTTAGTAATAAGTTCGTGCGAGAAGTATGACATACAAAGGTGGGCACAGCACGTGAGGATAATCTCGGCACATGGAAATCTACCTTTGATAATATATGCCGACAGTCGATAAAGTTATGAATACCTTTATACAAGAACCTTGCGCTATGTATGGATCTATGTTGTTACAGTGACTGTAAATTATGGGTGTCCAATAACACATTATACTCCACTGTCCAATCAGGATAAATTCTGGTGATTTTGTGGATCAGATATTTCAAGAAACGACGCTGAACCCTTTCAACTTGACACCTTTGTGTGTTGTAAAAGGTATACCACACAACGGATGCGTATTCTAACCTAGTTACTACAAAAGCAAAATATAATATTTTAATGACATGTGGGTTGTTCTTTAGAAGATCGAATAATAAATCCCAGTGTCCTAGAAGCAAAGTTACAAATGTTTTGCACGTGAAGATTGAACGTTAGATGAGTATCAAAAGTAGCGCCCCCATCTTTAATGATATCGATTCCGTTCAGAAGACGAAAATTCAATGCGTAGCTAGATTGAAAGGGTATGGTTTTACGAGAAATGGGCATAACAAAACGCTTATTAACATTTAACGATAAATTATTCTCATTCGACCAGTCCGCAATAACTTGGAGACAATAGTGACACATCGTAGTCGTTGTCAATACTGGTGAATACTTTATGGTCATGAGCATAACTCAGGGCACGACATGGAAGAGAGGTTAGTAAAACATTTATAAAAAATATGAATAATAAATATTCGATCCCTGGGGAACACCAGAAGTGGGTAAAAACTCATTAGACTTAAAGCCATTATAAAACACGTAGTTTACATTACCTTACAGTAGTTGCAGAAAGCATGGAGCGAAGCCTAAGAAATATTATTATTATTCAACATTCTGTGGTGTATCCGATCAAATGTCCGGGTAAAAGTCTTTGTAAATTGTATCGACCTGTCCAGGGTCATCGACAATCTGACATACATACTGTAGAAAACTGATAAGGTTGGTAACAGTAGAAGGTCCCGCAAAGAAACCTTGTTGATAAAGTGAGAAGTAGCAGCGAACGCTATTAAAAATACAGTCGTATATATGACGCTCAAAAACTATTGAAAAGCTGGAATGAATTGTGATTGGTCGATAATTGGATACCAGATGCGAGAACCACCTGAGTACCTTTGACAAACACACAGGGTACCTGACCGTCACCAGAAGTGCGCTAACTAAAAAGTAATGACATAGTTTTTATTAGGGATGAATCAGTAACCGGATTCAACTTGAATGACTTAAAGATCCAGAAATGATTGTAGTGTAGTAGTTTGTATCTTAGAAGTAAAGACATCTGAAAACATTTTGGTAAAGTGTTGATATTAAAAGTGAGGTGGAACGGGAATGCATTCTATCTCCATTGTTCCTTCTGATAATAATAGTCTAGGCAATGAATTAACGTACTAACGTAGAGGTTTGACTACAAGCTAGAAGACTTGGAATTCGCAGACGATATCTGTTTGATAACAGAAAAAAACGAAAGACACACGGGAGAAAATAAAACATTTAAGAATGAATGCAAAAAAAACTGAAGGTAAATAGAAATAACAGGAAAATTATTATCAATGGAGATATTTTTTCCAAATACCATGTGAAATAAAAGCTTGTGGAGATTAACAAATGAAGGAAAACATTTTGAAGAACTAGTGGTCATACTTTGAGAGAGGGGGGGGGGCACATAACGAGACAATCGCCGTGTGCCACTTAGGTGGGAAAAGAAGAAGAAGAACGAAACATTCCATCAAAGTACAATCAGTTAGAAATAAATGGGAATAAGGCCGAGCATCTCGCGAAAAAAAAAACCCTGGAAGGAACTACTGTTTAAGACTTGTAATCAATTGATATCCTTGAATTTTTCCAAGAAACCTCACATACAGAGGGAACTACTCAGTTTAGAAAACAGTTTTTGCAGTCGATGAGACAAAACAATTATTCTTACAGAATATTTTCATTCGGTTGATACATCACTATTTCTTAAGAAATTCAATACACAATGAGGGATGGAGACACATATTAATATATATTATCATTCCTTCCAATTTATACAATCCTACGTTTCCTTTTCAAACACACACACATTATTTCTCACCGCGATCGTGCTACTTAATCTACTGAACTACGTTCGCACGAATTGATCGACGAACCCAGCCCAAGTACTGCACAATAGACGTACACAGGCAGGCACTTTCATAGCGGCTTTAGTTCATGTTACATCGTCGAATAACACGTCGTTTAGAGGGTGGGAGATATTTAGTTACCGTGTAATTGCCGTTGTAATTCGACCCGTTAATGAACGGACACGCAAATCGCTAGTAAAGTATGCGTATGTACAGCCCCTGTTCGTTCGCAGATTGGAGCATAATGATAGCAGAATGTGAATAAGGTTTGTGTTGCATATAACAATCTAGAGATTCAACTATGATCACTCATAGTAATCAGTAATATTATGGCACCAGATACGTGAAAACGAGAGATACTTTAGATATGTATTTGCAATCGAGCGGAATGTGTTGCATATTCACATATTTTGGTAAATCTATTTGCCGGTTGCAGTTAACTTAGTTATTGCATTCGAAATATATTACCTCAAACACTGCCTCAGCAATTTTGCAAAAAGGATTTTGATTCTTAATATTTCAGGGTTATAACAGGAGCCCCCCTAGGTATCTTTAAACGACTTACTCACTTTAAACAATTTTTAAAATGAAATAGTGATGTTTGGTATCTCATTGAACCATAGACAAGTGTAATACTATTAGAAAGCGTTAGACCATTGGGCATCCGCAAAACTTCGAATTCTATAGGAGCCGCCATTTTGATGCATGTCCTGTCAAACAGACAGATTTTAGATGGTCCTTAGTGAATTGTTGAGGTTATCTTTATTTTTAAGATTATTCTGTTTATAAATATTTTGTATAGGTGTTTTTAAAAGTAAATCATTCTTTATTAATGTGAAGTTGAATCATTAATTTGAAGTTGTGGGTAAATAATATTCACACCTGTGGACCGTAGTATAATATTAAGCTAAATTTATCAAATCGAGTGTGAACATTTAGTAAGATTTGTAGTGTAATCTTTTTAATATAAATCACTGTTTGTGTTATTGGATGACTTGTAGTGTACCTGGATGTAAAAAAAAATATTGTGGATATTGGTGACATTAGTTTCCATCAGTAAGAACTACATACAACCTAATTTCAACTTTCCATATTCGAAATGTTCAGAGTTCCAAAAGGCAAACAATTTCACAAATATTTGGATATTTTGGGAAAAGAAAACATCGAGTGGAAATCCACTTTGTTGATATGTTCGGAATTTTTTAAAATCGATGATATTGATATAAAAGGTGGAAGGAGATATCTTCGACATAATGTTTTGCCTACGTCGCATCTAATAGAAGATGTATGTCCTAGCACCCCAAAGAAACCCAGAATGTCTGGTGCTTCTGAAGATGTGTTAGTGTACGTTTGTTTTTTTCTTTTAAATTTCTTATTTCCTATAAAATTTTTAGTTCGCAAAATTTGTCTGATCCAAGTCATCGTACTAATATAGTAAAACACGGTGGTGCAACTAAAATCTGTAATCTACCACCTAACATGACATCAACAGGATCATTATGTCATAAGCCTTATTTGAAGGAGGGAACATATGAAGGTCTATTTTAAAAGTGAGGTAAACTGAAACAAACTGATATCCTCCTTTCGTATATTACGATGTATATATACTTAAAAAGTATTGTATTGATGATAAAACATTTTTAGGAGTTTTACATCTTCAAGTCTTCAAGTAGCACAAGAAATAAAAAAATTACATTCATAAAAAGGCTTCATAGTTATAGGGTAGCTTTTAAAATGAAGTTTATTAGATAAGTCGTTCTTCAGTATACCAACATAGAGAAAATATTCAACTACGTAGGAGAGTTAAGAAAGAAAACAGTTATGTTACAAAAGAGGAGTAATTGTTAAATTAGAGAAAAAAGTTGCCATTACAAAAAGTAATACTTAAATTACAGCAAACAAATATGTTGTGTGCAACTGGAATCAATTATTTAGAAAGGTCAATGGATGAGGTGCCAAAAGCCCTTATGCCCAGATAATACAAGACGAATTAATAAGAAAAAAGTTAAACAAACTTGTATTAGTCAGTCATAAAAAAAGTCTTATAATATAATGTCTATTTACTACACCTACCAAAATGTGAAATGAATGAATTTAATGTAAACAGAGCTACGAACTTGTTGGTAATAAGTAATGACAATTTTCACTAGTTCGTAAAAAATATTTATTTTGAGTATATGCACATTTTCGATGCACATGCACGCATCATCGCACCACTAACAGCCTCTTAACAAAATTAAAAGGATGTAACAAAAACTTTCCCTTTCTAACTGCGCCTACATTCTAGAAATACGTGTGTGTTTTGAAAAAAAAAATAAACAGTTTTAACAGAAGTAAAACTTGTAGCAGTTTACTGGTAGCATTTAGACTACTCATTTAAATCAGTGCATTAAATTAAGTATGGATCAAACGTTTTTTGTTGCCGTAAACATATGATTTCATTGCATTTAAGTAATGTGGTTGCATAATTGTACTATAAAAGCAAAGTAGGACCACTTTACCTAAATAACTATTAATTTTGAAACATATTGTATTATATTATCAGCGTTGTGTCTCTGCTTTACGTTAAAATTGTTTTAGTACGGACCGGTCATACATCAAAATGGCGGCTCTTATGTGATCCGAAGATCGCGCATTCTTAAGCTCATTCTACATATTATACTTGTCCATGGGTTGAATATTAAAATCGTTAGCCTGTAAAATCACCAATATTTACTTATATATTTAGGGTTGCTACAGATATATTTTTCTAAGAACTAGGTAATTAAAATAATAATTTAATTAATTAGAAAGACGTCCATCGTGAATCTTGACGCGGTTATGTTTCTCGTAAACATTTGTGCATATCGATCTTAAATTTGACCTAAAATCAGCAGACTATATAAGCTAAAATCGTTACTTTTCAATGTTTCTACCTTTGGCAAGGTCAAGATGATCATAAATCTTTTTTTGGGGGACACGCAATTTCTCGTCCCTCCGAATCAAAAAGAACGGAATGAGTTAGGGCGAGGAAGATAGGTGGCGTTGCAATAGGATCTCAACACGCTGTAATTAGCGAGTTCCCGTGACCTATGTGCCCGCAAACTTACCGGGGTTGGCGACTTCGCAGGGTAGGGTGACTGTATCTTTGTCGGTAACCTTGAACACTTGGCTTGATGTCAAGAATGTCGGTAGACTCGCCGGGTCGACCTTTATGCCGGCTTCCCACGACTCTGCAAGCGAGAAAACATCACATTAGAATATTTTAGCATACGCAAACAAGCAGGGAAGATGTTACGCGGTATAATTGATGACTGGTGTCTTCATTAATGCGTAAAAGAAAGTGCCCCAATTTCCGGGACACATCAACAGAAACACCAGCGTTACCAAAAGAAAAAAATTCTATACGAACACATTTGGAAACTTCCTCTATTCTGTTTTGACAGCGCATGAAATTGTAAACAGTCATCCCCCGATTCATAATTTAACGGATAATAAAAGTCTAGACGTATATTAGTCTGTTTCTGACATGGTGGCTGGTGGAATGGGCGAGAACGCCGGCAGAGACTTATATAAACTGCGAAAGTTTCTCGGGGACAAATAGGGGTTTTGAAAGATTCAACAAAGGACCGCGTTCGCCGGGAGATATTTGGAAGTTTTTCGGGCGTGACGTCGTGACGAGTGTATGGAGAAAGTTTTGGAGATTGTTAGGTGGTGGGCGTGGCGGCCGTTTAAAGAGTAGGATTGTCGCACGAAGCGTCAGGTTTAAATAATATATGTTAGGCTTCTATGAGAGACATAATATAAGCCAGAAAGGAGTTGCTTGCTGTGTTTATATTAGATGCTGTGTTTATATAAGATTGTCAAGGTGTGTTAATTGCGTTAGGCAATAAGAAACACGATTATGTTTCCGTATTGATCGTTGTTTATTTTTAAGTTTTATTATAACACCATGATTTTAAAACCAATAGAACATATTTTGGAGAAATTTCATAGATCATAAAGGTTAACAACAGTTCTAGCGAGTAATATTCTATTTAAGAAAATGAATAAATAACTGAACAATTATCTTATCTTTAAGTTAAAAAAATACCCCTTACCACCTTGTTGAGTAAAGAACTCTGAATACGCATTTCGGCAATTATGGTGCCATCCTCAGCAGAAAAACCACAAAGGAAAAAATGTAATGTCAAGCGTAGCACCCCGAGAACAAACCTGTTCTTAGAACGCCACTATCAAATATTAATTAAATCAAACATTAATGTTTGATAGTGGCGTTCTAAGAACAGGTTTGTTCTCGGGGTGGTAAGGGGTAAACCGCTGATTTACCTTGATATTAATAATGATAACAACGATTCACATCAGTCAATTACACTTATCCAATATACACTGCGCGTCAACTGATTAGCTTCACAAAAAAGATACAATTTCGGCAATATCTGCACAATTATTTTAGGTAAAATAATATAATTTATATTTATTATAAAGACAAGCATAGTATTTTCATATAATAAAGAAGGCTTAGATAACAAATGCATATGATACATTTGGCAGTTTTGACGCAGTGCAACAAGCTTTACTGTTAGTGACAAAACTGCGAATTAGCTTCGCCAATAAAAACTTTCTTTTTAAGTAGCATGCACTAAAAACAGCAAAAAATTGTTAATTTACATAATTTTGGAAGTCATTGAAATAGGATGGGACGCGGTAGAAGGTTGAGTGCGGAAAAAATAGTGAGAATTAAAGCAATGCACGAAGAAAATTACTCGAATAGAAACGTTGCTGGTACAATTAACAGAGCTTCGTGAGTTGTAAATAATTTTGTATGAAATATGGAAAACTACGGAAAAAATTACAGAAGCGGCATTAAAACAGAGAAAGAAAAAATATTGTACGCGAAGCTTCTAATTCCTATTGCACTGCCAAAAAAATCAAGCAAGTCGTGCAATCTACGGCCAGTTTAAGGACTGCACAAAGAATAATTATAAAAGTGTGCACATCTATAACGGCGTAGATTACAGAAAAAGCCGATTTTAAACCCAAGACATAAAGAAAATAGACTAAACTTTGCGAGAAACCATATTGACTGGATTGATCCATACACAGAACTTGAGTTGTCCTTATGTTTTTTTCTTGTGGCGCTATTCAGATATCGATGTCGTGGCGGCTACGTCGGCTTTTTTTTGTATAACTGCGATTAATGTTAAAAATTATTTTAATACTTTAATGCAATGATAATTTCAAGCAACATAACAATAAAAATACTATACTTGCCTTTATACCTAAAATAATTCTGTAAATATTGCCTAAATTGGATCATTTTTTGTGAGGCTAATCATGTGACGCGGAGTGTATGTACATTAACTGGTGTGTTTCTTGGAATAATTCTTTTTCGTCCTATACCGGAACCTTCGCCGGACTGTTCTGGAGCCGTATGGCATCATGAACCATTCTTTTTCGGGCATCCAACGAAACGAATTATTTCCGTTGCTAGACGCCCAACGCGAAGGCCATCAATGATCTTCAAGTATACTCTGCACTTGTATTTAACATGGCGGTTGCCTTGAATTATGACGATTTACTAAGCATCTAGCTTTCTCCGACTACAACAACGACCTCTGGCGGAAGAAATTTAAATTGAAATTAGTCCGCATTTTGATGAAGGATGCTGTATATCAAGATTTTATTGTTGATTGATAATTGTGACACTAAAAACTAGACATTGCTAATATGATTTCAACAGAGATAAATAATATGTTGTTGTGTTAATTTTTAAAATGTGAAGTTATGTCATAATGGGGTTGAATTGGAAAAACATATTTTGCTTTCACACCGAATTATAAACGTTTCTTCTAATTTACAAAACAATACAAACGTTTAAATATCTAAATATACTAGTCGTAGTTCCTTATGTTATGGCATAGTCTGACAGAAGCTACAAAACTGAAGATTATAATACTTCATTTAGATACTTAGATGCTTTTAGCTCACAAAGCTTACCTTTATCTCCTTATACATATATGGTCTGTGAAATACATCACTTGTTCACCTCTCGCTTAGTTTCTTTGATGAGTTCTTTCGACGATAATTTATTTCGTTTTCGCAACTAAAGCAACTAGATTCACCGGCAAAATACAGCGCTAGGTGATGAATAGTAAAGCGATCCCGGGTATCGATATAAACAGGTTGAAGTGGGTTGTCAGATACAAGGATTCTCGATTAGACGCCCTCCGAGCTCGACTTCCACATCTGTCTTCCTACACGCGTCTATAGCAGCCTACAGCGCC
Organism: Osmoderma eremita; assembly: GCA_031763485.1. Taxonomy (NCBI): domain Eukaryota; kingdom Metazoa; phylum Arthropoda; class Insecta; order Coleoptera; family Scarabaeidae; genus Osmoderma; species Osmoderma eremita. The sequence goes on along the minus strand of JARFOC010000995.1, from coordinate 5,806 downwards.
TCAAGCCTCAAAGCGCCCTCCATTTACTGCCCGGGATGCTCACCTCCTTTCTCCTCTATACTCGAGCGCGGAAAATCGAATAAAAAGATAAATAAAAGCTTCCATGTCAATTACCTACGCTACGCACAGAGGGTAAAGTATCGCCGGCGCAGCTAGAGCGGCTGTCACGGAGGAGCAATACGAGCAATCTACGTGCCCTAATGGCGTTGCCGTACAGAGGGAGACGTATGGAGTGGATCGTAGTAATAGCAGATAGTTTACTGAATTAGGGACAGCGATAGGAAGGGATGGGGGCGATAATGTGCTTTTATTGTTACATGGGCCTTCCTCATCATCAGGAGTGGATTGCGATTTGGAACAAATTAATGACTGGAAGGGAAGAAGCACACACGTCACCGTCTTATGGGCCAATCCTGTGCACATCTATGTAACGGTATTTTTATGCCCCTCCTCGGGCGCCAAATTATGTATCGGTATCGTTCTTTAGAGGTTATGCTCATCAAGTAAAATAAATTTAATCCAAAACACGTTGAATTGCTCTAAGGGTAGCCAAGTATGGTGAGTAAACCAGGGTTGTTAGCAGTTTAACTGAAATACAGGTATTTTCTATTGCAGTTATATTTACAGAAAATGTACAGTGCGGCAATCACAGGGCAAAATCAAAGGTTTATCTCCAGTATCAAGATATTTACAAGAAAAAGGCAACAACGAAAGCAAATTATTAATTGTATTTGCGACCAGACAAGTATTATGTATATACACGTATGCTCAGCTCTCACTAGGGTGCGAGATATATTGTAGGTAGCGCGATATCGCATACTTGTTTTTATCTGAAGTGATCGTCAATTTCGGACATACTATGCTGGTTTATAAAACCGGAGATAAGGTACAAATCATAACATGGTATTTTGGAAATTGCTACCAAAGCACGGTCGATCTATTTGCCGTTGAGTACGTGGATCGTCCTATTCCCTCGCATTCGACGATTGGAAGGATCGTCAAAGCGTTTAGGAAATTTGGCTATGTGGTCAGGAATTGCCGTAAATGCCAACAAATAGACGAACAGCCCCAAACCCCTCTAACATCTCCCGAAAGTAAGGAGAGAGAAGTGAGGGTTTGTTCGTAGGTTGAAATGGGCAAACCTTACTCTAGCAGGCAAATTTGCAGACGAAATCGGTGTCAGTAGAAGTACAGTGGAACGTATTCTCAAACGCAACAAATACAAAAGTTATAAAGTTTAAAAGTGCCAGGAGATTTTTTCCGAGAATAATTTACAAGAAAGGAGTTTTGTGCGTCCATGGTGGAAAGGGCCAGCGAAGACGAATATTCTATAAAAAAAATATTGTTCTCCGGCGAGTCCTCCTTTCCACGTTATGGCAAGTATAATCTCTCAGTCGTGCTTGGTTTTCAGAAAAACATCTTGTCCGTCATGTAAGAACTCAGTACTCCAAAAACTTAACGTTTGGGTGGGTATCTTCGGTGATAACATTATAGGATCATTTGTTAACGACGGCAATTTGAATGAATTGAAATATTTGGATTTGCTTTGCTGTGAAAGCAAATTATTATCGGGGTTAAGTTGACACTTAACCCCGATTTTGATGCAATTTGGTTTATGTAATATGGTTGTCCCGCGCATAACACCAGATTAGTAATGGAGTTTTAGATAACATTTTTCCTAATCGTGTTATTGCCGGGAAGGATACGATAGAATGGCCACCTCGATCACTCGACTTGCTCGGCGAGACTCCAATGCGCGGTTGCCATTCATGAAGCAATGCCCCGTTCCGATGTGGGCATGCGTGTATACATGGGTGGTATTCACGTAGAAAAATCAAATGTTTATTTTACAATAAGTAGCAAGAAAGAATTCTCCACAGCGCATAAGTGTGTGCATTCTGTATACGTATTTCGGTAATCAGTTGTGACATGCCACAGTTCCTTAGACGAATCTATATCGTACATGTTGTTTGCTTTCTTATGGAAGACGTGTAATAATTCTTTAATGATTTTCAAAATCACCCCCAAGGAAATCTATCAGGAAAATAAATGAAAATCATAATGTTTGTCTACTTAAAGTGTCTTCTTAATTCTATATGATATATCTGAAATCTCCTCTCTAAAGATTTTAAAAATCTTCGCAAAAAAAGGAGAAAAGAAAATCTCGTCTGAATATTACATTTACACTGCAGAATTAATTGCAGCTACTACCAACTTTCTATCCTGCGTTACCCGATAGGGACTCGAGCAGAATCGATAAATCAATCGCGTCCAGGGATTTCAGGTGAAATGCCGAGCTTAGCGGGACCAGGACGATATTATTCATTTATTAATCCCTGTAAATTATCGCACTCGGAGCGTCTGAAGACTATAAGCCCGGTGCTAGGTACTTTTTTTTCAGTTTGTCTTTTATTTCGCCTTCCTCGTAACGTCGTGAAATATTGATGAGCATAACTGATGACTCTGTCTTACGAATGAAGGCTTCCTTTAGAAGACGAGTCCTTTTAGAAGATCTAGGGTCTACGCACGCGTCAAACACCTAAATTTAAACCGACATAAAATGTTAGGGGGATTAAGCACCCAAAATTTGGTAATTTAACGTTCGTTCTTTGAGTAATAAGTCGTCATGTAAACTAAAATAATATAAATTGTAATAATCTGCAAGTGTTGGTATATCTTATTACAAATAAATGTCTTAATTGGTTTTACACTAGTTTATATGCACTGCATAGGTGGCTATTGTCATTGGCTTAAGTTCAGTACAACGTGTGCAGTGACAGCAGCACAATGTCAGTTCCGATTGGAACATACTCCAAGTTTGAAGTGCGAGCGGTCATTCGTTTCTTGCATGCAAATAATGAAACACCTACCGAAATTCATAAAAAATACTGAAGATTTACGGAGAAGGCGTTATGAGCCGAAAACAAGTTAGTAGTTTTTGTAAACAGTAAAAAAAAATCATAGCTCTGAATGATGATCCCGAAGGTGATTTTGCTAAACGGAATAGTGTTCGATAAGAAGAAAAAAACCATTTTATTAAATGTCCTAGATGAAGACACATACAAGTTAATATATAATCTATGCCTTCCAAGATTGCCGGAAGAAGACGCGTATAAAGATTTAACCGAATTGTGCTATAAGTATTTAGCCGTAACCGAATCTATTTTTGTGGAAAGAGCAAATTTTTGGCGGCTTTTAAAAATACTTGTGAGACAGTTAATGAATGGACAGCAAGAATTCGAAGTCTGGCGTTGAATGCTAACTTTGACAAGCCCGTAATTGATATGATGTTCGGAGATTCATTATTGGATGTGACATGTGACGCTACATCCGTGTAAATGGAGCCAAGGGTGCACCATGTTGCATTAAGTAAGACAGCTGCTTCCTCAACCGATACAAGGAAATGCTCATTTACCAGAAGAAGTAATCACGTTACTGTTGCATGTCGACTTCGAAATTTCGTGTGCTATCTATATAAGAAGGAGAGACATTTAGGACCTGTTTATCCAAGCAAATATTATTAATGGTAGTAGTATTATTACATATATATATATATATATATATATATATATATATATATATCGGATTGACCGATTGTACAGTCCTTAAACGCTGCCAGATGTTCTCGGCATAGCAAACACGTAGTAGAGTAATGGTGCACGTTTCTACTTCTACTAAAATACAACACATAAATGATAAACTCATTATACTCTGAAAATGCATGGATTATGTTCTCTCGAAGAATGTTAATAATTATCTAAAATAAAATGAATCCACCAACTAGCAAGCGTAAATCTTACTGGTCACAGCGATTGGAGTGGAATAAAAATAAACGTCACCGGTTTACAGCGTACGAAGATGTCCTAAGCCTAGGAATAAATGTTCATAATGGAAAGTAATGCTGCAGGATATTTGGTAGCAAATTTTAAGGGAGTTTTAATTTCATTCTTGTCAAAATAAGTTATTTTAATAACAAATTGATTATGGAATATCCACTGAAACTTTAAAAAAATACATCTACATAGCGGAATAAAAGAGAATAATCGGCTTTTCTATTCATACATTTTTAGAATTGAAAATATGCATGTTTTCATAATAAAACCGATTCTCATGTAAATAAATGCCACCGGTTCACAGGGTACGAAAATATCCTAAGCCTAGTAATAAATATTTAGATTGGAATGTAATGCGCAAGATATTTAATAGTAGCAAATTGTAAGGAAGTTGTAATTTCATTCTTGTCAAAGAAAGATATCTTAGTAATAAATTGATTATGGAATATCCAACAAAACTTTTAAAATTACATCTACATAGGGATAAAAGAGTATATTCGGCTCTTCTATTCATACATTTTTACAATTGAAAATATGCATGTTTTCATAATGAAACTCATTCATATGTAAATAAACGTCTGGGAAAACAATATTAACAACACATCAAAGGCAACAAGCAAAAGCAGTTTTTCCACCGCATTAACATATCGTAATGAACCGTGTGTCATATCTACGAATGTATTGCAAACAAACTTACCAGTAGAAGTATAAAAAATATATACTACACCATATATTTACGGTTGGTGAATGAATTCAAAAATGTTTTCTGTGTTTTATTCATGGACGAAATTTGAATAATGGCGTCTTGCTCCTTTCTAGCTTACTTTATTCGCGATGTACGTGTCATTTTAATGTATGGCCTTCTAGGAGTTTTCATCAATCCACTCGATTTGAAATTCAAATGTTGCGAATATGGTGGAACGTTTATACTGGCTAAACGCTGCAGGGTTGAGAACACAAGGTTTTGTAACAGGGGAATGAGGCAGATTAATATATATTAGTATAGTCCCATAGTAACGCAAATGTTGGGTATTAGGTAAACGAGAGAATGAAGTGTTTAATTTTAGTAAGACGTACAGTTTCTTTTTTTTTAGAAAATATATAAAGAAAATGGAATTGCAAATACTCACCTCGAACAGTTGATTTACGAAACCTTTCGCATCACAATACTATATATTTATTAAATATTTCAGTAGCAATGTCCTTTAAATTTTTCCAAAACTATTGCTTATTGCTTATTTAAATTTAGCATGCTGTCCATTTCAATTTATATTTTTCCCACAGTAACCCTAAAATTAAAATCCTAACTTCAAAGGTTCATATTGACCGCAAACTCAAAATTTTCATCAATTCACACTGATGGGTGTGGCGTGTTTTGCAATACCCATAACTTTATAAAAGGTAGAGCATGACTTCTAAGTGTTCGAATATCAGAAGCTAATGAGCTTATGAGCAGTTAATACTTTCGCTGAATGTACATTCACATAAAAATATGCGTTAAGTTAATAATTATACTCATGACCTATATTTTTTGGAAATAAATTAATAAAGAAATCTCGATAAGCAAAACAAATTTTTCAAAATCTAAGAAGATGAAATGATTTTCTGCGTTTGTGGCAGAACACAATTACTATTTATACTAATATTTATATTAGTACAATTGTTAAAAACCAATGGCTCTGGAACAACCCAGACACACAAGATACAACAACGCAAAGAAATGATTATGATCGAGAAAGTATTGACACGATATCCATCCAGGAATTAGAAGCAGCGCTCAAAGTATCAAAAAATCGGAAGGCTACGGGTAAGGATAGCATTAAGTTGGAAGTACTAAAATATGGTGGACTGTTGCTGAAATTCAGACTACTTCATTTGTTAAATATATGTTGGAAGCAATCTATAATTCCCAACGAATGGCGTTTAGCAAAAGTAATATCACTTTTCAAAAAAGGAAAGAGAAACGACTGCAA
>JARFOC010000994.1:0-15737 GCA_031763485.1 Osmoderma eremita | reverse complement strand
TCTTGCAGAGAAATGTATATTCAGCACCAGGAACAAATCCGTTATCGTCACCAGCATGAACTAATGCAAAACGAGGTTCAGCCCGGTTGGGGATTTCAAACCAGTACTTAATTCTTGGATAAAAGCTAGTCGATTATTTTGAACTGTAGTGCCTGTCCAAGTTTTTACTGCATGCCCTGTACTCATCCACTATTCATCAGTATATATTATAGTTCGACATTAAATAATTAAAGTTATAGAAATGTCAGATAGCAAGAACTAAATTGTACCTTCTTCTCCAAATTTCTTGATCTCTCGTAAGTATTTGTGCCTCCACCGATTAATGTGGTCTCGTTCGATGAGCATAATTTTGCGTCCTACTTTTTTAAAATCGTGTAACAATCTATGTAAAATTGCTCGACTGAAGTTAGGGAGATCATCATGAGCATCAGCAGGAAGAATTGCATTTAATGTAGATGGCATATTCTGTGTAAACAAACTATGCATTTTACGTCGAATAGGTGCTTGCGTGTTCTCATCATATGTTTGTAATCGGTCATTTATTAGTATGCCTTTGCTTTTCTTGGGGCTTTTTGGACTTGATAATGAACCAGTTTGTTGCTCCTGTTTTATATTATGTACGCTCTGAGCCTCAATGCCTTACTTGCATCTTGAACGGCAGCACTCACATTCATAGTGTTATCAAAATAATTTAAAACATGTGCAACCATACACTTCTCCCTCAGGCTGAATTTTTCTCCCTTGCGCCGTTTTATCCCTACAGGCTTCATTAGTGCAGTGAAAACTGTAATTAAATGTATAGGTTATACAATTTCTAAAAATCAAGAAAAATATCAATATAATCCTGTGCACTCTCGAGAAAGATGGAAGCGTTATGAAAAGAACGATTTGTACATCTATATACAAACAAATTAACTTGGAATTTAACTAAAAATATTTTATAACTACGACGATAACGATTGACAGCAGTTGACGATAGGTACTTTGCCGACGCCGACATATGTAAATAAGTTGCAACATAGCAATCGGAAGTGAAGATAGCGCTAATGAGAGCAACTAAGGGTAGTAAGAGATAAAAGTTGCTATTATATCCTACATTGCATACGGAGGTTGAGACGATCTATAGTGACCCATCGTTGGTAGTATTGTTATATTTGTACAAGTATCTCTTCTATATTTCCCCGTAATAGGCAAATTGTATGCTTGATTCTATTTCTTCAGCAGTTCACTGGGATTTCTTTGCGTATTCACCAAACATATTACTAAACTTTAACAATGTTTTAACTTGTCGATGTATTACACTACAGTATTGTAGTGTCACAAAATAAAAATAAAATTAATACAAAATGTGACTCCTACATCCTTATATTTTACCATTAATGTTTGCACATACTCACTATGTTACTCTCGTTACGAATTTGAAAAAAGTAAAACCGGCAATAATCCGAAAATTATCGATATTTTATGCTTTTTGAACGGTTATATGAAAATGTATTGGGATACATGTACCTATGTATTAAGATAAGTTTAAAACTGTTATTTTTTTTTGCTGAGTTAATTTTTCATTTATATACATAATGTATGATTATCTCTCGTATTATTTCTCAATTTAAAAATTAAATTCCGAAAATAATGCTTAAAATTTAGTTTTGTTTTAAAGAGTGAGACATTGGCAATTATGAAAATGGAAACTTGGTCAGTTTATAGGATCCCGGTCTAATCATCAAAACGTAGAAAGTATTCCTCAAAGTTCAAAGACAAACCGATCAAGGTGGAAACAGACAATATTTTATAAATTAAACTTCCTTTCATGCACTCTAATAAACGGTTTTTGATGGTTTCTAATACATATCATTAAATGGTTGTTTAACAATTAAATTTCTTTTTGACAGACACTGTATTTATCGTAGGCATCTTGAAAACCGTACAATGTATATCATGTTGGTTGAATGCAACAAAAGTTGCACAATTTAGAACAGTTATTATGTCAGCTCGAAAATCTATATCTAAAATTTATATATCGTTTTCATTTTATTTTTACTGTATTTTCCAATGGCGTTGATAATTTCTTTTTGTATCGTTTCATTTACAGTTATTATTAATTACGTTTTACATATTAATTTTATATAGTTGCAGGAGAAGAAACAGACAGCACAGCTCAATACAAATACCAAGTCCTATTCGAAACTCGCTGAAAAGCAACATATAGTGCAGCAGAAACGTATTATCAGACAATCATTTGGGAATTTATTAAAGATCGACCAATATTAAAACTCTACAACCTTCACTAATACGCAGTAACGGGAAATCCACACCGCACAAATTAATTTAATAAAATTCGGGACATACGTTTCAAGAGCACGTCGGCTCCCATTATCAATCAATTCCCGCGACTGCGTATTAGTGATACCAGCCCACAGTCCTTGCAACTCTCTCACTCTACAACCTTGTGAGTGCAAAATTAGTATTTCAGTATTTTTACTCTTTGAATATGTATTTTTTCGAATTTAATATTTCAGATTAACGACGATTCCATATTGATAAAGTAGGGAGCAGCCTTGAAGGCAATCAATCCCAACGTAGAGACTACGATAAAGAATCCTCTGAATTTGCAAGTTTGTTAAATTTGGAATTGCATCTAATTTCAATTGATGGTTATACTACTATTCTTTCTAAATAAGACAGATACATCTAAACATGTTTAAATGGTTTTTCAGATTCACGTATATCGATCCAGTTTTATATCTTAACGTCATTATTTCCGACGTCGAGAATATGTAGAAAAAAGGGTTAATTCGCGACAAAGAGCCATCATTGGAATGCTATTTGAAATATATAGTTTTCTAAAAATTTGTTACGTATCAAGGTTGCATTTTTTTTGAATGGCATATCTAGTATACCTTTACATTTTGGAATTGTCCTCGGTAACTTGATTATTTTTAACGTTACATAATAATAAGGCAGAAAAGATAGAGATTTTCATTTGAAATTTTGACTTTTGTTCATTTCTCAAAGGTAATTTTTTTACAAGTTATAATAATTTTTATGCACCTCCTTCAGTCTGTAGGTATCCCAGGCGGATTGAAGAAAACCGGAAGCGCATATGGCTTGTATATGTCACATTTCCTCAAAGAATGGAAATATCTCGAAAACAAATGAGTATAGGTATAGGAATCCCTGCATAAATTACAATTTGAATTCTAAAGGCCATTCAAAATATACCGGATGTTCCATTTAAAACAAGGAAACTGTTTTTCACTCATCGATACAACCAGAAGAACACTGCTCAAAATGCCCTAAGGAACATACAGTATTTTCGAGTTTCCGTGAAATGTTGGCATGAAATGTAAAAATACATGAAAATATAAACAACAATTAGGTATTTAGTAATTGAAAATGTAATTTTATAACAATATTATTCATGCGTAAAGTTTCTTTTCAACTTTTAAGGAAACTCTTTGGGTGATTTCATTCTTGCCTTAATACGCTGAATTACCGCCTCTAGAATTAATAATAGCCTGACATATTCTGGGCATGCTTAAAATGCATCGATCAATGACATCTTGTGGTAACAAATTCCATTCCTCTCTTAAGAGATTTTAAAATTTAGGACAGGTTTGAACATTCGCCATAAACGGCGTTAGCCTTCTTTGGAGCATATCTCACGCATGCTCTATCGGGTTAAGATATGGTGATGGAGGAGGCCATGGAAGGACATGAATCTGTTCATCAGTTAGCCAGTTTGTCACTCTCTCAGCGGTATGTGGACGTGCATTGTCGTGCATATATCATAAATCTGGCCTAGCCATATGTGCAAATGATTGGACAATAGGTTGTAGAACTTGCCGAATGTACGGGCGTTGAGCCAATGTTCCATCTACGCAACCGAGCTCTGTTTTATGGCGGGTCATTATTCTGGCCCAAATCATTACAGAGCCTCCTCTAAAATTATGAACTCGCTGCTTCTCCCGATGCACACCGTACCATTACTCTTTTGCTAACTGGCCGAAACCCAAACCTAGACTCGTTCGTGAACAGAATATTACCCCATTTTGCTTCCCTCCATTGCACATGTTCTTGTGCTCATCTTAAGAGTCCGCGATTGCCCCTACGTAATGCAGGAACTGCAAATGGACAACGACTACGCAGACCTGCTTCATGTAGACAATTTCTGACAGTTTGGTCTGAAACTGATACTCCGTCTAAATTCTGGAGATAGGGAACAAGCTCCCGCGCAGTAATTTCTATATGACGCCGAGCCTGCATAATAATGTTCCGATCCTGGGCGAGTGTTGTGATGCGTGTAGGACCTGTGCGTTTTTCGGCCACATCGCCTCTTCCCGGCAACGTGCCCATAGTCTACAAATGACGCTCTTTGTTGTGACCAATTCAATTGAAACTTGATTTTTGTGTACAACCAGCCTGTAACATTCCAATAGGTCTAGTCAAATGTCGCCGCTCCATATTCTACTTTTGTGAAATAACGCGTTGGTATTGCACTCAATAAACTTGTGACATGTGTCAAACGTGAATACCAACTGAATAAAAACAAATGTAGGCAAAACAAGTTGCCGCAGCAATTCACGTAACACTTAACAAATGAATAATTCAACATAGATAATGATAATATCTGGCTTGAAATCAGCCGATTTTTATAATGTCCAAATTAATCACAGAATACGTTGAAAGTTTATTTTGTTGAGACTACCACGAAAATCCCCTAAAATACGTATGTTCCTTAGACCATTTTGAGCAGTGTACGTATGGATATATTTTGCTAGATTAGGCCAAATCGCTGTTAGTATACTACCAAATTTTCAGATTTTTCTGGTGAATAGTTTTTTTATATATCAATCGCTGCAGTTTGTTCTGAGATATCCTATATACAGACTCTCCCAAGTTGAGTATTAAAATATTTCAGGCAAGAAAGTATACAAAAATTCAGAAAATAAGTACACTTCTCTAGGCCAAAGTGATCTTTTCTGTCATTGGTGCTAACTCACACACTTTTGTTGTGTTGCATATTTTTTTATGTGTTTTGTATTTTGACTTGTTCAACGCTTTTTGGCATTATTGAATAAAACAATATTATTATTATTATTATTACTCTGGGTACTTTATATAAAATTGTCTACAGGTACGTTTAACAATTTTATCACATTCCTCGTGAATATAGAATACATTCAGTAATTGTCCATGAGAATAAATAAAATTATTCCTTTTGTATTTTATCACTTAAATCCCGACACTAATTTTGATGAACAATTATAAAAGAAAATATTTTATTAATTAATAATTGTAAGCTCTGTTACGAAAAAGTGTTTCAAGGCATGCTTATTCTTTTGAAGACGCTCATTAAAAGTAAACTTGAAGTTACTTAAGTTTACTTTTTTTCCTTATTTCATACATTTTTTCCTCATTTTGTATTTTTCTTGTGTTAAGTCATTAAATTCAAAATTGCCTTATTTCTAGAAAAATATGCCATTAAAATACTGAATTATTAATAACAGGAAAACCAAAAAAAAGATATACGAGGTGTGTAAATTAAGTAATGAGACTGTTATTTTTAAATATTTTTATTTGAATATAATTTCAATTGAACGTTGTCTCCCTCAAAATAACTCCCTTGGGAAGCCACACAGCGTTGGAGACGGTTCTTCCATTCCTCATAACAGTGCTGGTACTCGGCTATTAGAATCGCCTTTAGCTGGTCGGTTACAGCCGTTTGAATGTTTACAAGTGTCCCAAAATGATGTCCCTTCAGATGAATTTTCAAACTTGGGAAGCGGAAAAAGTTACAAGGACTCAAGTCAGTCGAATAAGGAGGCTGAGGACCCACAGAAATATTTTTACTGGGCTTTGGAGAGCCTGAAGTGTGTCATTCCATGCTCTGGCGTTTCGTATCCGGGTCATACTTGAATACCCAACTCTCATCACCCAAAAAAATTTCATTATTTTCAATCGATTCCAAAATGTCAAAGCATCTTTCTCTCCTCATGTCCTTTTGTTCCTGCGAAAGACTGTTTCGGACCATTTTCGAGCAGATCCTTCTCATTCACAATTCATTGGTCAAAACTTGATGAATGGTGGCGTGAGACAAATTCGACTGTTCCCCATCCCATCGACTTTCTTCCTTCTGAAAATGCCTTAAACCACCGAAAAACCTGGGCTCTTGACAAAACACTGTCTCGGTAGACCTGCTAAAGTATCTGTTGCACTTTGTCCAAGTTTGAAGCAAAACCTGATAGCACACCGTTGCTCGAAATTAATGTCTTTCATTTGTAGAACGCACTACAAAAACCGGGTTCACGGAAAAAACGACAACGGACAACCAAATGACGTGATCGGGTTCAAACTTTTACTGAATGCGTATTACAATGTCCACTTGTCGCCCTTCCACGTCCCGTGTTTCCATATCAAACGCTACGTTGTCAGTCTCATCATTTAATTTACACACCTCCTAGAGAAATCTAACACTAATCGATCATAATGTAAAAATAATACAGCAAGAAAATTGAAAAATAAAAAAAATCGGTTTTGGACAGTTGCACATAATGAGATTCGGCCCCATATCACGACGAGGCTGTAAATTTTTCAAGGATTATTAGGATATGATTATAGGATTATATATACTTTCAAACGATAAGTGGCGTAAAAACAATTGTTTTTTCGATTTTTTATATAAACTTGGAGATATCTCAAAATCGTTTACATTTAGGTATAAGAATGTCTTTGTATTTAGAAGATAATTTAGAATTTACAATAAAAATTATAACATTCCATTTAAAATAAGAAAGTTAATGGCGACTTCCGGTCAACGTGAAGTGATGCAAAAGTGAAAATAAGTGTACCTACTTGTTTTCATAATTTTTGTACATTTGCTTCCCTAAAATATTTTAATATCCCACTCAACTTGGGACACCTGTATAATTCCAGATTGAGCGACTGAGCACCCAAAGAAATATATTATTCTTTCTCTGTTTTATATTCGTGGACCAGCAATAATTTTCATCAATTTAGTCCCGATAATTTGTGCTTCAGATGTCCTATCACACTGGATTAAAGTTACCCTTCTTCATATTTCTTCTTTAGTTAAAATTTTGTTCTTTCAATTAAAATAATGGCTTTTCTCTATTTTAGTTTGAAGGTTTATAAAATTATTTAATTAAAACTGAATGAAATGATTGTAATTACTATTAGCGGACGCGTCTCGACATACCGTGTCTCATCAGCGCTACCAGGTGATAATTGCTTGTGTATCGAAGCTTGTATATATGTGCTACTTCTATAGCTGATGTAGTGAATGAGAATTTTAGATGAAATTGATTAATTTGTACGAAAGTTTGTTGCCATTTTTAGCATGTATTTCTACATTTCGATCTAGTTTTAGATCTTCAATGTGTACTTTACGCCGTTGGCCCACTAAATAATAATAATAATAGTATTTATTGACAATAAATTGATTCAGTACACAGCAACATCCTCGAAACATACAAAATAATTGTCAAAAAGATTAAATGGCCTGCTTAACAACGTATTGTTATGTTGGCGTTCTTCCTCTAACCTATTTAGAACTTACAGAATACAACAAAACATCAAAAAAACATCAAAAAAAAAAACAAGAGAGAGACTTATGCCATAAAATCCATAACTACAAAATACACAAATCATTAATCAGCCCCGACCCCCACCCTGCTCGACAAGCAACCTACGCCTTATCGCGCATCTCAAATTGTATTATTAATACATAATAATATATAATAAATGATTGTAATTACCAAAATAATTACATTTCCACTTGCAATTATCACTATTAGCGGACGCGTTTCGACATGAACATCTTACTATTTTATTATAGGATAAAAAATAAACAATTTGCTTTAAGTTACAGCAATATACTGCAATTGCACTCGCAGATACATACTTATGTGTTTGCACTCGTGTATATAAACACAAGGGCATATCCGGACATGTCTTTCAGATGTTCAATTTGTTATATGGAACCAGTACGACAGAAGTCCATAAAATATTGATAATTAACGTTTCATGCACATGTACGTGTGAAAACGATATGAATTGATTCTTTCAAACACATTCTGGGTGGTCAGGACCACCTACAAATGACGTGCATTTTTAACATCTTATCACAAATTTCACTTTCTAAAAGTCCTCTCCCAGCATGGTGCTGACAAATGTACGCACTGACACATTATACTCTACACTCTACACGTTCAAGATGAGTTTCAAAGAACATTACGCCGCCCTTTAGTTTACCACGCAACTGTCTTTTGTATTATAGAATACGTAAATAATGTATACATATATAACCTTATACTTAAAATTAAAAGTAAATAGTATACCTAGTAATATTTATCTTCTTATACTGATAAATATATTACGAAATATTTTTATGTGCTTATACATTCTGGTGAATAATATATTTCGGCAAAGTCAGTAATGACTAATTCATCGTTATAAGATCGTGTAAGTTAACTCTTACATTATTTTATGTACTCCAGTGCATCACAGATGATTTACGAAACAACATTGCCAGATAATGTCAGCGAATTAACGAAGATATGGTGATTCGTGTTTTGGAAAACATTAAACGCACAGATCACGACGTATCCACAATTACGCCCCGTTGTGTTTTGAAGCGCGAATTAAAACGACCAAGCGCGAAAATTTAAATATGGCTTTGACTCAAAAATTTCGAGTACACCATTAGATAGAAGATCAAAAGTGACCTTGAGAATGTATTTTTAGTTTTTCTCTGCATGGCCAAATAAAAGTGCTGGAGGTAATAGAAGAAAATGTGCTTTTTTTCGTTTTTAAAAAAAATCATTTGCCACAAGTTCATTTTATCTTCGGGTTCATAGCAAACACAAAATTTAGCATCTTTACCAAATTTAAACCTATGAATAAAATGAATCAGAATGTGTACAGGATGTTTACGGTCTTGTGATTTTATTTTTTGAAGGGGCGATTAAACATTTTAAAATAAGGTCATTAACGTACAAATATATTAACAAAGTTGCATAATAAGAGAGGTATTAATGTTAAAAAAATTGTTGTTTTTATTTTTTTTAATTTTTAAGTGGTGACTAATAAAAATGGTTTTTAACGCTAAAACGATTGATCAACTTGTGCAAAGAAAACATAAACGATAGGATATTAGTGATTATTTTACTAAGTAGGCTGATGTCTTTAACTTTTCCTCTCTGTCCAACTGGTTCATTATTGTCACTACATTGCTGGTTTGACGTAAAATTTTCCGAATACATTCCACAAAAATTCATGGCTCTATTAATCCGTGCACGAGAAACTGGTGCACTGCGAACACGTCAAGATCGAGATGGTGGTCCTAGCCGACACCAAGGAATTTTGGATGCCGAAAAAGAATTCTTAAATCTTGTCGAAGAAGATCTTTCTAGTAGTACTCGAAAAATATCTCGCCAAGTAAATGTATCATATCGAATGGTCTGGCGAACACTGAACGATCAATTGTATTAATTCCAAGTACAAAAAGTACAGGGTTTACAACTAGAAGACCATCCGTTCAGGATCATCCGTTTACAGTTTTATCGATGGTTTCTACAGAAACATGTAGAAATTTCAAACTTTTCTTCCGTTGTATTGGCGATTGATGAAGCAACGTTTACACGTAATGGCATAAATAACTGTAGTAATACTCATATTTGGGCTGTAGAAAATCCACATGCTGTTCGTCGTAATCATTTCCAGCATAGATTTTTGGTAAACGTTTGGGCCGGACTGGTCAACGGACAACTTATTGGCGCATTTGTGTTGCCAAATCGAATGAATGGATATGATTACCTCTTGTTTCTGCAAAGTCATTTGATGGAACTATTGGAAGAAGTTCCTTTGAATGTACGTCGACAAATGTGGTTTCTTCACGATGGCGTACTGCCGCATTTTACTCGCTTAGTTCGCCAACATTTAGATAACGTGTTTGAAAATAAGTGGATTGGTCGAGGTGATCCTATGCCATGGTGTTCTCGGACACCCGACCTTTACCCCCTTGATTTCCACTTATGGGGCGTTATGAAGATCATGATATATAACAACTACATAATTGATTTAGATGACCTTCGTAACCGCGTTGAGGCAGCTGCGGCGACAATTCTACGGCAAAACGAAGGCCTAGTAAATTATGCGAATTCATGGATACGTCCAGCGAGACTTTGCGTTCAACAACACGGAGATAACTTTGAACAACTAGTGTTAAGTTGATTCCATGAAAAACAAAAAAAAATTAAATGAATATGCGAAATCACCACTTAAACGTAAAAAAAAACTACAATCTTTTTAAAACATTAATGTCTCTCTTATTATGCAAGTTTGTTAAGATATTTTTACGTTAATGACCTTATTTTAAGATGTTTAATCACCCCTTGAAAATAAAATCACAAGACCGTAAACAACCTGTATATTTGAACAGTATTAAAAACAACCACTAATACAAGTATCACTACTTAAAGTTAAGGTAAATATGCTGTACGTGCCGTGGCGTTGTGGCCTTACATTAATTATTGCACCCATTTTTGTAAACACACTGTTCGCTGCACTGTTGTGCTGCCACACAGTCTTTGCAATCTTTACTAATTCATACACAATATTATTTTTTATATTGCACATATTGCCCTTTTGTCGTCAACTTTAAATTAAACAAGAAGCAAATCATAAATGAATTACATAAGTGTCCTTTTTAATGTAAACGTAAACCAATAACTATACTGAATGTTTCAAAATATTTACTTAATAGACAAGAGTTTAATCATCCGCTTCTTGTATATGATTCTGAAAATATCATTGGCGAACAAAAAGTATGATCTAATTATCATTGGTTAAGGAATTGTGTAGGCATCGGGAAATATCGCGCCGAAACATCGGCAATATTCCCCAAGGAATTTTATTTATGAAAAGAACGAAAATCATTCTTATCACTGGCAATAATTTATATTTTAGACGAAATTCGAACGGCTTGTTCTTGTTTTAAAAGTCAAGTTTCTCTTTTAAAAATCCCTGGCCAATGAACATACTTTTCTTTTTCCTACCTGTTTTTATTGAAAGTAAACAGATAAATATGAATAAGGTTCAATATCGCTTGCAATCTGTAAGGCGATACTGCATTGTCTCGTGCTAATCGTCCAACTTTACTGTTATCGATATTACATCACATAATAATATAAAAAAGCTGCTATTTAAGATAGGGTAGTATGAAGTAGATACTTACCTATTATTTCTTTTTAATAGAAGCGTAGTAAATTCACAGATAAATCAATAAACATTTCAATACCAAATCCGTAACCCTCAAAGGCAAGTTATTGAAATTTCGAATAACAACAACAAGCATAATACGACTGTTATTAGATCTGGTAGTTTGTAAATATATTTGTAAAATAAGAGAGATTAGAGATGAAAATATGAATCATTCAGCCAGATCATGGCGGTATATATGAATATCTATGCTTTGTGTATGGATGCTGCAATAAATTCAATGTTAATAACATAATACACACCCGGCAATAAAATTGGTTCCACCGAAGCATCATTCATCCAAATTTCAACATTATGGAGTATATGGATTGTAAATTGTTTAACAGTATACCTCCCGCACAATTTATTGATTAATTCGAGACACGGGTTCACCGTATGACCGGTATGACGGTTAAGCGGTTGTTGATTGGAATCCACGTGTTCCCGAAGCATGCCTCCCGAATTTATCACTATATTGTGCGGGGGGAGTAATCCGACACAATGTGTTTATTGTGTTACCACACAGTCGCTGCAAACTTCTGTTTTAATTAAGTTAATTTCTTCTTCCAATTAAGCTACGTACATTACATAAACTATTTATCTATTTTCGACCCTCACCAAGGGGATCTCGCTTATTATTGGAGATAGAGGGTAGGTTTAAATTTGTCAAAGTTGCTAAATTTTGTGTTTGTTGTCAATCCGAAGAAAAAATAAGCCTGTGACAAATGACGTTTGAGATTAAAAAAAAAACAAAAGAAACCCATTCTCTTCTTTTACCTCTAGCACTTTTATTCGGCCTTGCAGAGAAAAACTAAATGTGTCTTTAGGGTCACTTTTATCTTCTATTTAATGGTGTACTCGAAATTTTTTTATGACGTTTTAATTCCTTCTGGCCATCATCAACTTTCTTATGTCTTACCGGCGCCATATTTGATTTTAACACCGTCAAAACGAGTATTTTTTTTGATTTGATCCATGTATAACATGTTGAAAAAAGTTTTGATATTATGATTTTATTGACCAAGAGTACATTTTAATATTAAATAAGGTAGCCATGAAATTTAAAACTGTCGAACGTTTCAATTATCGTTCATTAGTAATAGAAAAATGTCGTACACCAACGAAAAGAAACGAGATATGTTAAGTATTCCTTATTCATCGAGCCGAAATACAACAATAGAGAGTACAAGATATTTACAACTGTTTCCAGAACGACAACACGTCGTACCATTTCTCTAGATCTTGTTTGACACTTGGTCTAGAATGGATCGTTTGCCAAACCGCGTATTATTTATGTTAAGAATTTGAATGAAAATGGACGAAATATTTTACAAAGTAAATGCGTTCTTTTACAATATTTATGTAAATATTGTATTTTCTAGATAAATAATAATCCATCAACATCTTCACGCGAAGTGGCGTTAGAATTAAATTAACCTCAGACTCGAGTATAGAGAACTTTACATCCAGACAGGTTTAAATCACACAAGATTCATGTTACTCACAGTTTAGTACCTGGTGATAATTTAAGACGATTGGGGTAGGTACGCGACTGGTTAGTGGGAAGATCTTTTAAACAAAATCACCTTATCAGATGAATCAAAATTTACGAATTCTGAAATGTTTAACAGAAATAAGGAGCACTATTGGGCATTAGAAAATCCCAGACAAAAGAAGGCAAGGAGACCTCAACATCGTTGTTTTGATGGGCATTTTAGAAAACCGTCCCATAGGACCAGTTATGTATGAAGAAACATTAAATGGGGAAATATACTTAAATCTTCTTCACACATACGCATCTAACTTCTCAGATATCAATATTCCATTAGATCAACTACAGCAGCTATGGTGGCAACAAGACGGCGCACCGGCTCACAATGCAGGAATTGTGAATAACAAGTAAACGAAAGGAAATAGGTATAGGGAAACCTAATACTAATCGCTGCAGAATTTGAATCTGTGTAGCCTTAAAACGCTTAAGGGCTATAAATACTTTCATCAGATCATTGTGTAGCTTACATCCAGCCATTTAATTTTCCGTTTCAATTATTAAAATCGGCCTATAATATGTAAAGGACCTACATTTTTTCTAGTATCGGAGACAGAACAGCATTTATTTATGTTCAGTTTGAGAATGTAAGGGTCACATCAAGTTTCAGTTAAGGTCAGATCATCTTGTATCAGTGTGAAGCGGTAGGTCAGACTCCAGAAATTTTGGTTGGAGCGCACTGTACATATGCATCTGCTACTGTGAGGACTAACAGGTTCCATACGTTGAAGTTTAGATTTTTTTTCGAATAAACAGTCGCTTCCGGCAGTTTTATATATTCCATAAGTGCGCTTACTACCTAGCAATTTGGCACGTCTTATGTCGGACTCACCATGTACCAACGATTCATTTGTAAACATTTTTTTATATACATATTCTATAAAGTAAAGGAAATGGTGTTGCAAAAATAAGGGAAATCATAAAACTATATTGTTTCCTTTGTCTTTTAACAAGCATGATTTCGGAACTTGTACGCATTCAGCTTTGTACGACGTGTTTGTGTTTCTCCTTTTACTCCAATCATCAATAGCGAAACCACTGCGACAGTCTTGGCTTAAACTTCTACATCACAATAAGGAAAACTGACTTTATGTACAACATTGTTCCATGCGCGGTAAGCGTACATCAGTAAATGGCTCTTCATTAAAACTTCTACAACTTATAATTCAGTTAGCTACGTACCTAATTATTCAGCACTATTCATTTCCAAGCATAAACTCTCATTCCGCAAAGTCGTTATGTGTCTCTCTCCGCCACCATTAGGGCAGATTTAAGGGTATTCCGAGGTAAATTTGTGTATCGCCTAAACAATGTGCATTCTAATCAATGCGAGGAGACGGGATTTGCCACAAAATACGGGCGAAATTGACTTCATCAAAGATGAAACATTGGGCGAAGCGTCAGCGTAGAAAAAAGCGAAGAACGGAATTAAAGTGAATGAACGGTATTGACGAAGAAATGATTTTGTCTTCTTTTGTAAGAAAGAAAAACAAGAAAAATATAGATAAGAATGATTTACATAAAAACCGTACCTCCTAAAAAATCTTTAATGTTAAATGTTAAATTTCACAGTTGTTTTTGAGTACTAATTACCCACCAATTATTATCGAGGTCATTATGGATGTTACTATGAGATGTATACTAACCAATATTACAATTACCATGTAAAAGCACTTAATAATGAAGGAGTTTTATGCTATATCGCAAGTCTAATGGTTATTGTGATACAACGTAATTAGTGGTTATTTTCCGATACATTAGCCCTAAAAGTGAGGTCTTTGTTTGGGGCGGTTTCTACCCATACAAGGGGTTTGAAAAACCTCTGCGCGCATTAACATGCAGAGGCCGGAAAGCTAATGTATGCAAATCAACTTTAGTCGAACCCATAGCTGTGACGAGTTCTCGGTTCGTACGGAAGGGTTTAGGGTATTGCGGAGTGTTTTGTTTCATTCACGTAGTCGCTTTCACGTTACGTAGTTTACTGTTAGAATAAATTTCTCTTTTGTTCCTGTGCTTCCATTGAAAATCTACCGACTCCTTTTTTGCGCGCTTCTGTATATCCGTAAATTCGTTCTTATATCCAGGTGTGCATGCATATTGTGTTGGCGTAAGGTGTTTCAACTAAGATAAATGTATAGGGTCTTGATTCAGAGGCGCACATGCGAATGTTTGCTCGAAATTCTAGAACATAAAATAGAGATGAAATTGACAACATTTATTAAAGTAATTTTATACCGTATTTTTGTGTAGAGTATTCAAAATGATACCAGTTTCTGGCTGTTGCTGCCCCGATTCAGTTACTAAAGATTGGGTGGCAAAATCAATAAGATATACCGTACATGGTACTAATTGGATTTATTTTAAATACATTTAAAAAAATAGCTTGGCTTTTAGCAGTTTTAATCTAGGCTAATCCAGTTTGTTTCCGTACATACAATACGAATACAATAATGAAGTCGTGTCACAAAACAGGAATTCTAGTTTCTATTATAATGGCGCCTCCTTGAATTATGTACATACATCTACATTTCTGTTTGTCAAGTAATTATAGAACTTGTGTTGTAAACCGCAGTGTTGTTCCTAATCATGGCTCGTGGCTGCTAAATGTACTGTGAAGTTAATTCCCTATTATCTATATGTGAACGTAGTAAAAGGTTGATGTTTATGGCTGGATGCAGCTAATTATGTAGTTGCCGTATTCATGTACGGATCAAGACAAAGTAGTAAAGAAGGTGAAATAGAATACGAAGGAAGATTAACGAGCATAACCAGTTGAGGGAAATTTTACAGAAAATAAAGAACTATATAAGTCTAAGTTAAAAAATACCCCATACCACCTTGTTGAGTAAAGAACTCTGAATACGCATTTCGGCAACTAAGTTGCCAACCTCAGCAGAAAACCACAAAG
>JARFOC010000993.1:32193-64682 GCA_031763485.1 Osmoderma eremita | reverse complement strand
TTGCAGCAGATGACAATAGTCTGAACCTCTTGGAGGGTAAGTACCATCCAACTTAAAAGACAAATATTTGAGAAATCAATGGTTACCGCGCATATTATTTTCATAAAAGAAATTGTTATTACATTGGATAACTAGTTGGATTACTTGATTTTAGAATTTTAGATTGCTTAAATAATTTTGCCTCTTTCGTGATAGAACTTAGTGAATAACTATAAATTCTACTGCTCCATGGGTGTCCCTCAACGGTCAATGTTGGACCCGACATTCTCAGCTATATATGCTGATTTAATCTGCACTCAACATGAAAATTGTTGATAAATAATAAATTGCATTTGGATTCAGTTTATATTAGTCATCAGCATAATTTTATACTTATGACTCTAATCTGAATCCAAATGCAAGAAGTCAAAATAAGTACA
Source organism: Osmoderma eremita (assembly GCA_031763485.1). Classification (NCBI taxonomy): domain Eukaryota; kingdom Metazoa; phylum Arthropoda; class Insecta; order Coleoptera; family Scarabaeidae; genus Osmoderma; species Osmoderma eremita. Next base: position 64,263 of record JARFOC010000993.1, on the reverse strand, counting down.
CCTGGAGTTTTTTGCAAAATTTAATCTTCACGCTAACAGTAGCCAATTGTTACATTTTTCACCATTTGGCAATGCAGATAATTAACAATCACGAATAAAATAAGCCAAGCATATTATTTTAAATTAGATGTTAACCTATTTTACAAATATTGTATGTAGATTATACTGTAAGTCAGCCAGATATCAATTCATAATGTCGATATTCTAAGAGCATTATATTTGTCCACTTTCCGTTTTATTTTACCGTTCTACGTTAAGTTCTTCTTGAGGAACTGTAACCTTTGGTTTTGATTCAGCTGTATCTATAGAAGTGGTTACTTCTGATTGTGTTTCAGCTGTTTCTATAGGAGCCGTTACTTTTGATTGTAGTTCTGCTGTTTCTATAGGAGCGGTTACTTCTGGTTGTGGTTCTACTTTCGCCTCTCCCGGGGGAGCAGTTATTTCCGGTAGTGGCTCGGCTTTAGGTTGTTCTTTAGGAACTTCTGGTTCAGACTCGTTCGTAGGAGGTGCCGGCTGATCTCTTCATGCCGCTTCATCTCTTTGAGCTGCGATCTTTGCCTGAGGCTCAACTTTGGACTGCTCAACAACTTCTGGAGCTTCTGGTTGTTGTGATTCTCGTGTTGCTGTAGGATCTATTTCCACTGGTACTTGTGAAACTGCTTCCTGCGTTGCCACCGTTTCGGGAGTTTCAGTAACAGCTTACTTGTGACTTTATGATGGCATGCATAGAGAATTTTTATTGCAAAAACGAAATGGATGTACTAATAAAGGTCTTTTTTCAAAGAGTTAAGCATTCTGATAGTATACGAGATATAACTAGGTATGCATTCATCTATAAAGTATTTATATAACCTTAACAAAGCTCTCCTGATTCCAAAAAAGATATCAAAGGCAATTGTATTTTATTTCCCCAAATAAGAGAGTTAAAAGCACCACGTTAATGTCATCAAATATTAATTCGCCTGTTTCTTCAACAACAAAAAATGTAGTGGTACTCCGAACACTGTAAATTTATTTGCCACATAAACGTTATCATTGCTTCGTTAGAATTCATAATAATATAGAAACATATCGTAAATTAAATTTATGAATAGTATCTGTACACTCACCCACGCATACGTATTCACGTATGTAAAAATGTGCAGGAATACAAGCAATTGCATTCAGCGCAATGCAGAAATATCATCGCGTCAAGTGAATTCACGAACAAGCATTGAAAAGTAGGTCGTCTGATAGTCGGTCAAACTACTTCGCCGCGGGCTAATCCAACTCGATTTAATCCACGACCAAAACGAAGATAATGGTTGCCGATGCTATTGATACGAATCTGCCGTGGAAGTAAACCTTCCTTTCATTGGAGAATGATCTTCCGAGATGTCCAATATGATACCGAAATCCAAATGGCTCATCTGACCTACGCAAATATAGTTTCTTTCCAGTATCTACCGTGAATGATTTACTGTAGGTGTGGCTGTTTATGCTTCATTTGAATCTTGTTTTCGTTATAATCGTCTGCCTTCTTCAATATTTATATTATGTACTGGATGTGATGTTAAATGTTTATAGAAATGTTTTGCTCAAAATATTAAAGGAAGTCATATGTTCAAATTCTGGAACGTACGTAGGAAATACCTCGTATATATTCTATTCTAAGCAAAGTTCAAAGAAAGTCTCGTGTGGATTGGTCGAACGAAATGCTCCAAAAATACGATCACGGTACATGTCTATGACATCGCAACACGTGACGAATCATGGATCTACGCCTATAAGTCCGAAAGTAAAGAGCAGTCGACTGTATGGATCTTTCAGTATGAACCAAATCCAACAAAAGTTGTTCGCGCACGAAGCACTTCAAAAGAAATGGTCGCCTGTTTCTTCAGGAAAACCGGGCATGTGGCAACTGTAACGTCGGACTATTAATTCTGAATGGTACACAACCATTTGTTTGCCAGAAGTATTCGGAAAAATAAGGGAAAGCAACCGCCAAAGAGGGATCATTCTCCACCAGAACAATGCGAGCTCTCACACATCAGCTCAAACAAGAGAGTTTTTAGCAACTGAAAAAGTTGACTTGATGGATCATCCGCCGTATAGACCTGATTTGGCACCCAATGACTGCATTTTGTTTCCGTACATCAAACAAAAATTACGTAGTCAACGTTTTTCGACGGCTGAAGAAGCGGTTGATGCTTTCAAAATGCATAATTTGGAGGTACTTCAATCGGTGTGGAAAAAGTGCTTCGAAAACTGGTTGATATTTTGAAAAACAAAGCTATGTACTATGATTAATTTTAGTTTGTGTTTTCTATTCCCGAAATATAAAAGGGATCCGTAGCATTACACTAAGGATTAGCTTACATTTTTTTACACGACACCGCACTTTTGTCCCAACCGCTTGCATGCGTCTCGGCATACTCCATCTGGCGGACACCTGTCAAGACAAAAGCCATCGAGACAGCCGTAATAGGATGGGTAATGTAGTATAGTTCACGTAGTTCAGGCAGCACAAACTGTCAATACCGCAAGAAGGACTGCGTATGTTGTGATTTCAGCAACGGGTCAACCATGACGTTTTGATGAAACATCAAAAATGCCAAAACAATTAACACTTATCTTAACCGATAACCACGCTTCTGGAATCACAACTTACGCAGTCCTTTTAGCGGGGCTGAAAGTCAATCTGATGTATCATAACTAATACTAATAAATAAATTTAGATCACCCGTACAGTTTGTAACATTTTGACATTAACATAACCTCTTAAAAGTAATGTTTGACACATTGCAATACATATGAATTTAAAATATACTTGGGCATGTCATCATGTTTACGACGAGCTATACAAAGTAACAAATGTTTTACTAATTTTACTACAATTTAACAAAAAACAGTAACTACTCACACTTAATATTAGCATACTTTTAAATAACATTGACAAACCGGTTTTTGGTTAAACCCCCAAAATTATACTGTACTCACAATCCAGTTAATATAACAATTTACGTTTTTGAGGTAACAAATTCAATAAAATATATATTTCTCATCTACAAACACATTGATTACATTTGTAAGTAAATTTTGAATTAACGAAATAAATTGTTATAAGTTTACAAGAAAAGTTAGTATAATGTATTAATACAAATTTTCAATTTTAGAATGTTTCAACTGAGAGCAAAGAATTATAGAAGTAAATTTTACTAATCTATTTGCAAAGTATAACAAATATATTATTGATGTAATTAAGGACATGCGCAATGTAAATTATTACATTAAGTAGCGGATCTGTGACAACTAAAAGTTGGCGTTCTATTAGCATTTACCGTGTAGGGACGTATTACATGCATACCTACAATGTCCCACTTTTGCAACTTGTTTTAAGAATGAAGCTATCATTTTAAATGGCAATCGGTTTAATTATATAAAAAATTCTCACGTAGGTACAAAATATAAATTTTCTATTTTCCATCACCATTAATTACAATTCTAATAACAGTTCTTCCTATTCACACAATAATAAACAATAAACAAGGTGACGACACATTAAACAGGCTGTATACATTCTTGTTGCGACTATGCTTATACAAATTGGAAATCGGTAATTTTTTGGGTCACTGAATTTTAAGAGCACAGATCTCAAATAAGGCGTCCACATATTTTTAAAAAAACTGGCCTAAATTCTATATAGTATTGGACTACAAAATTTTTTAGTGCAATTGCTTATAATGTATATATTCACATTCAACAGCAGGAAATTTTTTAATATACTTCTTTATGATCAATATCAAATCTACTTAATTATTAATTATTAATAATTATTCCTCTACGAGTATAGTTTTTGATGTATAACAAATGAAAAACTGGTCAAACGTTTTCCCTGAGTGAAAAATAACAAAAATGCGGTTAAAAGTGAAAGAGCCTAGACATTTTTTTTTTCTATAGAAGCTCCTATGTGTACATAACGTAAACGAGAGCTACTACCTAGTAATTAACAGGTTTTTTATCTTTCTTCTTGTAGTAAATTCGTATTCGTATTAAAAAAATTGAAAATTATAAGTATCTGGGCTTTTCTTTTTAGAAACCGGAGCTGAATTTTTCCTAAAAGTGCTTCCAGAGAAATTAATGATGAATTATTAATACGTTTTGTACATAGAATTGTTAGAATAAGTAGAATTATTACAATATTTTTATGCACAGTGTGAAGCGTTTGAAGCTGTTTTATGGGATAGTGGGTGAAAATCTGTTTAAATTTGTTTAACGTTTTCTCCATTTGCGTTGGTATCATCAGCACTTTAATCGTTGCTTAGTGACATGTTTTGTGGAGGTTTAGGCACAGGTAATTCCGGATTGTGATATACTGGTCTCAGTGCAGATGGAATATTAGGATATTTTACAATATGTTTGGATTTAGAAATCATACCACTTATATTTGTTGGACAAAAATAGCAACCGGTAATATGATCTGATGGTTCGCTCCAAATGCATATGTCGTTTACCATTTGCCCACAAGCTGAAAGAAGTCTAACACACGTAACACAGCAAATATGGGGAGCCCAGCTTTTAAGGAGAGGTGGGAAAGACCGTTTTTGATATTTAAATGGCAATTCGCCGTAAATGTAGCAAAAAGAGTTATGGTGGTTTACGCATTTTCTTGGCATTTTTATAGGTGATCAAATGTTGGGGGTTTCACTACAATAGCTTGAACACACCACAACGCAACACTCTTTAAAACGTTAACAACGTCAGCTTATAAGATCATTCACCGAGCTCTAGCCGACAACTGAGATAAGCAAATATCCTGGAACATAAAAACTAAGGGTGATGAAGAAATGCTGAAACCATTATTGATTTCAGCATGCAAAAGTATAGGCATTTTTGTGATTGGGACAAATATCTTGTTAACCAGTGTAATCCTATAGTTTCTATCATTTCTTTTACATATCTCTAATTTCAAAAGTACCTAGCGTATAAAAAAAAACATTCAACAATAGGGTGCCCTGTAAAACAATTCAAAATGAGATGTCAAATTCAGTACTAAGACAATACATTTATCATTAAACTGATCTTTGAACTGTAGTAGGTAGTTCAAGTATTCAGCACAAGGTGGAAGAAACTGACATTTTCAACAAAAATAGTGTCTTCATTAGCGTTAGAAATGTATCATAATGTATCATTATAAAAACCTTATCTCAAATATTAACTACTCTGAGAAAATGCAAACAAAGTTTTTCCTAAATTTATGAAAGTTGAGGTATCTGCCAACTGTAAAATTTCGGAGAAAGTAATTAATACAGCAAAACTAAAATGGCTGAACTCAGAAATTAAATATCAGTATAGCAAAATTAGTAAATTAGAATTAGAAACTACTCTCAAAACAAATCTAAAATATGGGAGTAGTAATTAACTTACATCGGTATGCCACAAGGGTCGACTTTGGACCTACATCCTTCTTAAATTATTTTGACCAACATGTTCACACATGGCTTTTTAAATTATATAAAAATTAATTTATAGAAACCGTTTGTTTAAGGAAGATATGCCATTGACGTAACCATGTTTCATTTATTTAAAAGATATGATGGGTCAGGACATTCTATAGCTAACCAATCATAAATACTCAAATAGAAAGTAGCAGAGAAGATAAAATAGGTCATAAAACTAACAAGAATAACAATTATGAACCATATAAGAGGTATACTATAAAAACGGCCAGGAATAATTTGGGTCAATTAAATATAATTAACTACCTATTAAACCATTTTATTATTGGTAGGTTTTAATTCCACCTCTCCTTTAAAAGAGGAATAAAATTGTAATTAAACCTATAAATTATTCTAATAGTTAACTATATAATATGATTTGTTTAGGAAAACAGCATGAAACATGAAATTCCTGTGCCTATCAAAATTTGTCTAATGAAATGGTTGGCGATTAGAAATCTTTTACATAATTCGCAAACCGGCTCGCATACTTACACATAAAGATGAAACGAGTATCGCTGAAGAATGTAGAATTGTACACTATACGCAGAAGTAGATGTAGTGGGGGTAAATGAAGCCAAAAGTGTGTCAAACTAGATTTGTCTTGGTTTTTACGACTAGCGTAAGGATAGCGCCCCGCTGACACTGCACATAATCCCAAATGAGCTTCCTCTTTGAGTTTATATATAAAATGAACAGTGAACATAAACATAACCTAACAAATAAGAGTGGTTTAGGTATCCCAATTAAATTCCTGGCGCTTTGATGGAAGGGAGAAGCAATGTTCCGAATAGTTCTGCATAGCTTATCTTGTTTCAGACAGCATATTTTACTGAGGATAAATTACCATTGTTCGCCGCTCGTGGGGTTTTGACTCCTACTACGTCTACATTGCCCAAGCCGTCAGTGAAACTGGTAAGGTGAACGATGGAGTATTATCTGCAACAAAGATCAATGATTGAATAAATGATTGAAGTTGTTAGATCGTTTTACCGGTCCTGATTTATAACGCGAGCAGTTATATATATATATATATATATATATATATATATATATATATATATATATGAGTAAGAAACTAACCTGGCTAAGATTACTACGATACAATATGGAGTTGACATAAGAACGCCGTTAGTTGACAAGAATCCACGCAAAAATAAGACTTATACTTTGTTAAGAGCGATAGCAAGACATTACAAAAAGCTATAGATTTGAAGAAACCAAAGCGGTAAGCAGCAGCTATGCAAAATATGAAATATAAAAATTACAAAGCAAGGCCAAAGGGTGTTTATTGTTGTAAAATATCCTATAAGAAGATAGCATTCTTACGTCTAAAAATATAATGATAAAAATAAATACATATATAAATAAAAAATAGTAAATATTCTGAATCAGAAAATTCTTCTCATTTCTTGTACATTGTGCTATCTAAAGATCTAACATTTTTTGAAGAATCTCTATCATATAACATTCTGCGTGGTGTGCATTTTCGGAATTATTCTTATCCTTATGTCTTAACCATAGCGTTAACCAACCTAAACTTAATAAATGTAAAGTAAAATTGCTCAAAACGGGGTAGATTTATATATCATTTCCATAACTCTTAATAGTAACCTAACTGGACTGGATTTTATGAAATTTCTTCTCATATTTCGTAGCATTCGCTACTCATCTGAAATGAAAACCTGAAAACCTGTATTGCCGACGATAACCAAGTGTTATCATCGGCATGTATCGTGAAATTACCCTCTGACACAATGTTCGGCAAATCTTTCACAAAATGCACAAATAGGAGGGGACCAAGCACAGAGCCTTGTGGCACACCAGACTGAACCGAGTGCTTCCTAGACCTTGCACCCTCCACCGCAACGACCAACTCTCCATCCGACAAATACGACTTCATCCATCTGTTGATATTACCACACAAGCCATATGGTTCCAACTTCTTTTACAGAAGTGTCTGATCAACCACATCCAACGCTTTACTAAACTCACACGCTTTCGTTGATCCAAATGCCTGTATAAAAAAAATTGTAGTATAGCCGTAGGAGATTTATGTTTTAATTTTATTGTCAAAGCAAAACTCTGTAATCTTCTCGGACATGAGCGTTTCCAATTTTTTTGAAATTACAGACAAGAATGATAAAGCTACATATATAACTATGATCATGTAAATACTTGGCTAATAATCCTTTTTACTTTCATTTAATTGGATTTTTTTCTTTTCAGGTCAATATATCGATACATCCCCAAGGCAGAGGCGACAGAATGGAGAAGGTAATTAGATTATGTCGAAATTCTATTGCACTTTAACTAATCGAAGCAAATTTCCATAGCATATACGCTTCTTGCACGTCTCATTAGATTAGTATTAACTCCAAGAGCATGCCTAGGGTAGGGATTGTTGTATAGATTTATAGATTTAGTTAATGGGAAGAATTGTAGGGGTTACCACTACTAGTTGGAAATGTATAGAAAGATACTATTATATTATATTATATTGAGACAATTACTGCTAATGACAAGTTTCCTCAAATAGAGTTCAAACAGAAACATCATTTATTTTAGAGGGATTTTTAAAATATGTACATTTTCAAACTACTAAAAGCTTACCCTTTTAGGTTTAAATACTTCTTGCTTGCATTTGTGTAACTGTTACATACGCATGTGCATCTAAAATTATGTAAGCAATTTCAACCTTTTGCAATGAAAACCCAGTTAACAGAGTTTACAGAAATAAATACTCGCATAAACGAACACACAGAGCCAAACATAACCAGTGATTCGCAATGCACTTCGCTATTTACGGTATTAATTCCAGAAATACTAACACGAAAAGATTTTTGTTATTTATGGTTTTATGGATATTTACGTATACATACGTAGTTACTACGTGTTCGTCAAGTGAAAGCAAATATACAACGCAGCACGATTACGCAATACACTATTACTAGGATTTATGGTATTTAGCAAAATCCCAGAATACAACTGATTTTGTATGCATAAAATAATAATATTTTAAATAACAAAGTGATTATTGATAATGCAGAACATCTAATCTCTTATTACTACCACTGTAGAACTTTTATCGGCCCCCTGTACTAAATTTTAGTTAGGTAACCTAATCTTTTGAATTACTAGAGCACACAGAATTATTTTAAAAATCAAAATTTTCATCTGCACTTCACTCACGTTAAGAATACAGTAGTAGGCCTTATGATCTGCTTACGTTTCCCAAATGCTATTTGCTATTTGGGCGACGTTGATAATTCCTTTTGAACCAACACATTAAAGAGATATTACAAACACCACATGGAATTTTAACGCCATCATAGTTTAGGCAAATATGCAACGCAGCACGATTACGTAAAACACTATTACTGGGATTTATGGTATCTAGCAAAAGCGCAGAATAAAACTGATTTCGCTTACGTAAAATAATAATATTTTTAAATATCAAAGTGATTTTTGATAATGCAGAACTTCTAATCTTTTATTACTTCCATTGTTGAACTCTTATTGGCCCTCTGTACTAAATTTTAGTTAGGTAATCTAATCTTTTGAATTGCTAGAGCACACAGAATTATTTTGAAAAGCAAATTTTTCATCTGAACTTCATTCACGTTAAGAAGGCGCTGTGATCTGGTTACGTTTCACAAATGCTGTTTGCTATTTCCGTGACGTTAACAATTCCTTTTGGACCAACACATTAAAGAGACATTACAAGCTACACATGGAATTTTAACGCCATCATAGTTTAGGTCCGGGATTTTTGTTATAAATTGTGCAATCTTGTCCGACATTGGTCATTTTCGCAACGAAGGCAACATTTTTAAAACAAATGTAGAACCACGGAATACTATTTACAACTCTAACTATACTGTGTAACCCTATTGGTACGATCTTTGAGGTTACCTTTTGTTGCATAGAATCAAATTCCTTATTTGTAAAGGGTATTGCAGAAATAAATATACCAAAGAGGGCGCTGCTATCGTAATAACATCGCGAGTTAAGTATTTCTCAAAAACGATTGCATAATATTCATCTTTTGTATTAACAGTTAGGTAGTTAAATACATTTCATAAATAAATCGGAATAAGCATACACCCATACAAAAATCCAAGTTAAAAGGATTGATAACTTCAGAATACAATGCAGCGCCCAGGCAGTCCTTGAACTACAGTTAGAATCAAACTTGCATGCTAAATATGTAATCATTGCTACTAACTGTTACTTACTGTTAGAAACTAATGACAACCTGGGTACGTGAGCGTTCTACCAATTAGGTTAGGGATTATTTACTGGTAAAGAGGTGATAACAATAATCATTTGTTATTATTCTTCGATAAAATATAATAGTTACCCACACTCTCATTAATGTCACTTGAAGGATGTGTTTTTGGATAATTTACGATGAGTAAGGTGAGTTAGAGTTTCAATCTCCAAATGTCAAGGTTATCGTCTCGGTTTACTAACATTAATAAATAAGTGTGCATAATGTAACTCCGGTACGGCATTAGCGCACATTGCCATGTGTGTACTTGAAGGACGATTAGGCACCAGAATACAAAACGGTAAGTCAACAGGAAAACGTTATTAGCGGTAATACCGAAGATACGGTAATTATAGTATCGGAAACCGTAGTCAGCTGACATCGTTTGTATTATCGTCACGATCAGAGTTCTAAAACGTTTTTTTTTCTATTGTAATAATGTCTGGCAAAGTAGAGAACTGAAACTCCGCTATATACAGACGAGCTAAATCGACTATTGTGTTGAGTGTATCAAATTTAAAAGAAACACACACATACTATTCAAAAACTAAAGTGTTTCTTTAAATAATCTTTAAATAATGAATGTAGAAACCGTGGGCAAATTTTGAGGAAGAAGGTCATTAGCAGATAATTTTATAATTGTTGAATTGGAGAATTAATATTCACTATATGTTTGTAAAATATGGCTGTGTTACTGATAACAAGTATTTTCTATCTCCACATAAAGCACGCTATTTTAGCTATCTATTTGATTGAAATGTGATTGGCAAATAGGCAATGAAGAAATAACACTGTTCTTTTAGATAGATTTATTTAAATCTTAATATCGGTCATTCGTGATCCGCGATATGGCATCGCTGCTGGATGAAATACATTACTTATAGACGGCTTTAAAGTTTAGAAATGGTCAGCGCTGTATATATGCACTTTTAGCAGTATATATAAATTGCATTAAACCTTCTATATAAGAGTGTAGTATGAAATCGCTGAATTCTATATTAAGAAGGAACTCAACAGTAATTTATTATGTGTTTGGAAACACAGAAATATATAATTATTGCCAATTAAATAACTCAAATCCATCCAATTGCAATAATTAACGGGAGATTGGCGATTTTGAACGCAAAAAGTTATATACGCTACATTTAGGAATAAATAGAAGTATTTTAAATGCAAATTTTGCATTTATGGAAATAAAATGTTTGCCAATCACAGTTTCAAAATCATGCTTATCTCATCTGCTTACTTTCTGGCAAGATAGTTTATTTATTCTTATTGTATATAATTTTATCTTTTTTCTATCTACGAATCTATCTTGGCTATAGATGTTACAACAGTTTTGCTGGTGGATAGTCAGGGTCGTTCGACCTTCGGTCGTTTCCTGAGCGTTAAACCGGACTTGGGTCTTCTAACCTCCACAGCCCGTACCTTCATCCAAGAGGGCGTAACGACCGAGTACGCCACCCAAGTACTCGGTACGACCCTTGACAACGGACGCTTATACGCCCACCTGTTGACCAAAAGCTCGCGCGTACGTTACGACAGCGACCCGCCCACCAAATCCCCCAACCAAATCCATCCCACGAAAAAATGGAACGTGAACAACGCGCACGTGGTCAACACGAAGAATTTCGTGAAGAATACGGATTACATATCGCCCAATCAAGTCGAGCCCTTCATAGTTTTCCCCACGACAAAACCAAAAGCGTACAAAGTGTACAGACAGGAAGAGGACGAAGAATTGAAATCGTCCCCGTCAAATAACCCAAGACAACCGTACCCGGATCCGTCACATAGGGAAGCTAAATTCATAGCATTCACCACTAAAAATAAACCGAAACAATATAAAAATCTGCACCTTGAGAACGCCATCCATTACAAAGAATCATCCGAAAATGACATCCCTAAGAACGACGACCAGTTGGATCCTTCCAAAGTCCGTGAATGGAATAACCTCCCAACGTTTACCGTAAGAAACGAATTTTCTCCCAGTGGTTACTCTTACCTGGGCGATTTCCCAGAATTTGAAATTAACACCGAAAAAAGCAAATCGACCACTACCTCAGAACGCAAAGCTAAAGTACTCTTCAGACCACAGCTGCTGGAAAGGCATGATTTCAAAACCGTTACCTATACGGGCTTCGCTGATTTTACTACCACAGTTGGTGATACCGTAATAGTATTTTCTCCTTCCACTTCCGAAGTAGAAAACGTGCAAACGGGCCATGTGACTAAGATAAAAGTAGAACCCACACTTCAAACCACCTTTATACCAACTACAGAAGTGATATCCGAACCAGATATAAACCCAACTCCAGTGAAAGATAGGACTGTTCCTTCTACGATATTCCAAGAGATTACAACCACAACGGAACGCGAAGAAATTAAGACTGAAAGGGAAGAGGAAGCAGAAGAAGATGAAGATGTCATAGAAGAAAAGGATGATAAGGAAAATGAAGATGAGGACGAAGAGAGTGAAGACAAAAAAGAGAAAACAGAAGACACGACGGAACAAACAGCAGATGAAGACGAAAACGAAGACGAAGAAGAAGAGGAACAAGAAGAATACACAACCAAACTTTTCTCAAAAGTGTTCGACACGTCAGACAGACCGCTAAAACAATCAGAAGAAGCTAACGAACCTGTAAATCAAGACGCTAAGCTTTCCGTGTTAGCAAACGAGCAAAAAGATTATTTACCAACACCCAATGTAGACGAGACTGTAACCGAGTCTACAGAAAGTGAAATATTCATGTTTAGCTCCGAAGTTATACAACCGTCAGAAACGCAATCCCCACCAATGCTTTCGACCCCTTCATTCGAAGATATTGCTAAAATATTGGCTTCGTTGCAAGCGCAAGAGATGAGCAAACAGGAACCTTCGTCTTCAAGTGAAACTGCCACTTTAAGTGAAGAAACCATTTCTTCCGTAGCAACGGAACCTTTGAATACTAAAAGTACTGTATTAATTGAAGACGAACCTGTTGAAAATAGTCAAACTGAAGACAGTATAAGCGTACTAACAGGTGCCAAAACGATTTTCTTTGATGACTTATTCCCAACTGCACTTAACGAAGCTATATCACCTTCTGCGACAGAGGAAGCAACCACTACCCAATCTGCACAAACAACAACACCAGAACCTAAAGAAACCACTACCACAGAGATAATAGAAGAAACTACTGAAGCCATAGCAACGACACAAAAAGAATCTGCTACTTTCAACGAGATACCAAAGGACGACGAGTATTCGACTGTACCAATACAAGATACAACCCCTGAAATCAAAAGTGAAGTCGAAACACAAGAAAATGCACAACATAATGAAGACGACAACAATGAAACTGATATCGTATGCACCACAGGTGAAAAAATTATAGCAACCACTTCTTATCAAACCTATAACGTTTTGACAACATTCTATATTCCTGATGGTGATAGTACCTCTACATCCATCAAATCTGGAACAAGCATATCGACTGAAATTGGTTTTGAAACTATACCCTGCAGCAATCCCGTTGAACCTACATCTGTGATAGAAAACATATTACCGTCAACTACAGAAGCAATTTTTGACAATGATGAAGAACATGAACCAACCGAGATATACACGACCTTAAAATTAGAACCAACCACAGAACAAATCACTACGGCTGGTAATTCACAAGGAACCACTCCTATTCTAACAACTCCTGTAGAAATCACTACAGAACGCCACGAGGTGACGGAATCTGACGGTGAACTCACTGAAACCACGACAGAGAGTGGAGAAGAAATAGAATTAATTGTCAAGACTCTATACACCACATTTAATTACTTAACCACGTATTATTTCAACAACACATCTTCAATAGCAACATCCAAAACTATCGCTACAAACGTTGTGACCTCCACAATTTTTCCCGGCCAGGAAGAACCTATAGAGCCATCATCTGTAATGTTGAATCACTTAAAAACGAAACTATCGTTTGAAGATCTCGATTTAAGTGACATGGAGAACGGAGACGCAGCAGAGGATGATCGACAGGAAGAAGACGAGGAAGATAATGATGTTGAGGTGCGGCCAACACCATCACTCGACAGCACTGCCGTACCCTACAAATTGAAGACCTACTTCACGACCTACACGTACTTCTCTACGATTTACGATGGAGAAGACGATTCTAGAGTGTTAAGCAGGACAGAAGTGAGATCATCTGTTTACACTGACTATATAGATGCTACGCCAACTGTTGAAATCGAACCCAGCAGCATATTGGAGGATCTACTAACTGCGGTGAAAGAGGAGGTTGAAGTAGAAAATGATGATGAAATTGATAAAGACACCTTCTTAAACTTGCAGAAATATAATACATATAACACCACTATAACTCGTCAGAAAACTAAGAAATCTGAAGAAGGAATTTATGATACCGCTACAGACAACATAGATAACAATATCTTGCCTACTTCAAAAAGTAAAAGTTACAGTACCTTAGTTCGCGCTCCAACTTTGGAATCGTCAGAAAATACCCTTGATTTCAGCGACTATGAAATTATCAGTAACATGGTGACCAATATAAGAAGCAGCACTTCTAAAGGAGATACCAAAGTCCTTGAGAATGTAGATAAACGCAACGCGCTCGAAGACCAAGTCTTTTCCGAGTCCAACAATGAATCTGAGATAATCCCTTCACCAACGCTATTGTTGCAAACAAGCTACACAACTTTCACGTATTTTACCACAATGTACCATGGTACGACATCTAGTGACGTAACTAGTAGCTTGAAAACCGTTACCAATGTAGTAACAGAAACTTTGGCGCCACAAACATTAAAACCAGAAGATGTTGACTCTCCCATTACCTATTTTACTACATTCACTTATTGGACTACAAGCGTAAAGATGAATACAACCATCATTAAGAGTTCAGAGAAAACGCTTACCAACGTCGAAACTGCAACCCCTGTCATAACCGAAAAACCCACTATAAGCATCTTGCCAACAGAGATTTTGGATTTACAAGCTACGCCTGCCGTAGAGACCTTGTATTCAACCTTCACTTATTATACAACATCGTACATTAATGATAACAGTTCCACTGTCTATAGTAGTCTGGCAACATCTTCTAGGGTCATCACAAAGACACCGGAATTGAAAGAAGAAGCAACAGTAATTAAATCAACAGTGACCGATATTGAAGCTACAAAAACTAATGAGAAAGAGCCTACAGGTTTGATTTCAACTGTAGTTGAAACAGTAGAGAATTCTGGCACAAAAACAGTGCTTTCCACTGACATTTATGGTACCTATATTAATGGTAAATATGCTCAAGTTCAAGAAAGAACTTTCTCCATATTAACTGAAGCCATTGAGCCAACCAAAGTTCCAGAAGTCGTATTGAAACCAACTGGTGTCCTCAGCATTAATAAGGGCAGAATCGTAGATGCTGAAGGCATCAGTACCTTATTCTATACCACGCAAGCAATTGGAACTTATATTGATAGCAGTTACGCTCAAGTAATTGATAGTACTAGTTCAATAGCAGTCGATGAGGAAAAGAAAAAGTCGCTACCAACCGATCTTCCGGTCCACAGAACTGGTCTTGTCAGAATCATCGAAGGCGCCATTATTCAAAATGATACTACAACATTATATCATTCAAATGTCTATGGTACTTTAATTGGAGGAAATTATGCTCAAGTTATTGAGAGTACCTCCAGTTTTATCGTAGGCAAAAAAGCGTCAATTGCGCCAACTGCCGTGCAAAGCAGCGTTTCAGAACCTACTAAAGCCCCTGAAAACCTATTTGAATCTAAAATAACGATAACTCCATCACCAGTAGTTATTGAAGGATCTTTGGCAGAATCAACGAAGACAGAAGAGGAAAATACCACTGAAAATGATGACGAAGACGAGGCGATTGGTAATACTAAGTTAAAAGGACGCCCGGGACAAAAAAAGAATACCCAAGTCATCAGACCATTTACACCGCAAAGAAATGGAAGGCCGTCATTCTTCCCACAAGGTAGAAGAAAATCTGCTTCCACAGTAACCAGGAGCGACGTTGTTCCAACTGTAACAGCCATACCTGCAAAGCCAAGGTTTTCTGGAGGTAGGAAAAGCTCATCTTTCAACAATAATGTAATTTCACCGACGTCCAGTAGAAGATTTGCTCGTCCTAAATCTTCTGTATCGTCCCTATCTACCGGATTGTCAAGTTATGGAGGCAGCAGAAGGAGCTCTGCGAGAATCCAACCAACCGCCAGTGTTTATAGCTCTAGTAGTAAACGTGCTGGTTTTAGAGCATCTGCTAATTCGAAATCGGCCGCCATATACAATTTGAAGCAGAGGATTCGCCCTACGCCAATTGCTTTCAATAGATTCGCCCCCAATACAGCGGCTCCACCGACTGCTAATGATGAAGAAAATGAATTGACCACATTTACGGATAACCCAACCGGTTACACAGATGAAGATGCGGGCCAAACGTTACCTTCGACTACGGAATCCGGAATTAGAGGAAGAAATCCGCTGTTGCGATTCAGACCCGGGTTGTCGCGACCTCCTCCTGCACCGAGAACATTGAAGACGACAAAAAATAATAGAAATGTGAAAACAACAACCACCACAGCTAAGCCGAGATCCTTCAGTAGACCAATAGCATCGTTACAGAGTAGGCCAAGACCACCAAGCGCCCTATTCCCGCGTAGAGGATTGTTTACTACCACAACAACACCTCCACCAGAAGAAGAAGAGGAAGAGGAGGAGGAAGAAGACATCGAAGATTTAGATCACGAAGACGCCGATTTAGATGAAAGTGATTATGATGGTGGCGAAGCCGAAATTCAAACCCAATCCCCATCGGCTAGGATAGGCCGTTCTCATTCCCCGTCGCCAGTTCTAATTAGGCCCTTTAATCGCCGAAGATCCAAGAGGCAAGCGCACTACTCAAGATTCAGAAGACCTGGTGGAAGGACGACGGCCGCACCGAAAGAAGAGCCAACAACAGAAGCTACTCCACCACCCAGAACAAAAAGCAATCGGTTCTCAGCCAATAGGCGGAATAATCACAAACATAAATCTGATACGAAAACAACTACACCATCACCAAGTAGAATATCACCAACTAAAGCGTCTGGTCACGGAAGATCGCAATTTACCTTGAGGGATAGCAACAGTAACCGATCAAGCTTTAAAAGGCCAACATCAACTTCTTCTAGAAAAAGTAGTTCTTCAGTACCCTCAAGACCTACAGCACCTAAATTGAAGAATAGCCAATTTAGCGAATCTAGAACACAAAGGCCCAAAACCACCAGTCGAGATAGGGACAGAGACACTAAACGCACTTCTAGGCGACCATCAACCAGGAGACCTGTACAAACCACACCAGAATATGAGAATTTTGTGCTTCCGAGCTTTGATGGTACCATTTCAGTAACACATCAAATTCCTACTGAAGTCACAATTCCTATAGTGGATGGAAAAATCACCGAGTACAAGAATATAATAACAGCGAAATACAGCACGCAAGTCTTAGCACCATCTCAATACACCACCAGCTTAAACCAGTACGGTAATTTCCAAACCGTATTAGTAGAGGAATCGACTGAGATTGCCAACAACGGCGCTACACAAATTACACAATTTATTTTGAACGAAACACCTACTACAACTGTAATTTTCACTCCAACATATATTAGAGGAAGGAAGACGTCTTATTCCCACGTGATTCCAAGCACTGTGTATGCTGTCGAGGAAGTTGTAAGTACAATACAACCGGCTTTGGCTCAAGCACCACTTGCCAATATTTTATTATCACAATTATTGCTTGGGAATGTAGGATTCCAACAGCCTAACCCATTATTGGGAGGTTTCCAAAACCCAGGAGTGCCGGGAACGCCCACAACTGAATTTAAGACAAGAACTACAACGTATGTCACTACCGTAACTAAAGCTACATCAACCGTTATCCCTCTTACATTCAGGGGAAAAGAAATACTTACGACAATCATTGATAGTAGCACTGAAGTTATAACAGCAACTGAGTTCCTTACGGACACCGTTGTGGTTACCCCAACTGCTGGTTTAGGTCAATTCGGGGGTGGTAACCAACTGAATAGTTTGCTAGTTCCATTGTTGTTCCAACAACAACAACAGCAACAACAGCAACAGACCAATCCAATTAGGCAACAACCAGCTGGGGTGTTTAATTTAGAACAACAAATTACTGTTCCACCCATACAAAATGATAAATACAATAATATAGATAACGATAAAATTGGTGATGACGAACCATTGAAGGAAGAGGTTATACCTCAAAACTCAAGAAAAGTAGACTCACCTAAGAAAAATAGAAAAAGGAATAAGAAACCGACTCCGGCTCCAACGCCACCTCCTAAAGAAACCAGTATAGTAACGTTGTATGTATCTGGTAGACAACCAGGAGAATTCACCACTGTGCTTTCTACATATGTGGTAGGGGAAGAGCAACGAAGAAAGAGAGATGTAGACTATATCCCAGTGCAACCCTCAAGAATTGCAGAAATTCCAGTAAGTAAATCGCAAAATATTTTGGAATCGTACGTGATGCCTACGAACAAAGAATACAAACACGCAGAAGATGCATCAGTACCCACGGAAAGTCTAGAGAGCGTCTTAGGTGATGTTAACAAGCACATAACAACATCGGCATTCAGCTTTTTGGAAAGCAAACCTACCAAAGTATCCAACCCCTCATCTAAAAAGTATATGGCAACTCATGCCAGGACAGTTAAGAACAATCCGGGTTCTTTTTTAGTGCAGTAGACCTTTATGAGACAGCCCCCCTCATATCAAAGGT
This sequence comes from Osmoderma eremita, assembly GCA_031763485.1. Taxonomy (NCBI): domain Eukaryota; kingdom Metazoa; phylum Arthropoda; class Insecta; order Coleoptera; family Scarabaeidae; genus Osmoderma; species Osmoderma eremita. The sequence goes on along the minus strand of JARFOC010000993.1, from coordinate 45,691 downwards.
CAAAAAGATCGATCTAGCCAGGGGCATCATTTCATCTCATCAAAATAACCAATTATCGTCCGTATACAACCCAGAAACTCGATCCAAAAGACATACAATTCATAATGGCCGTAGAGTAGTTAAAAAATTAATCAGCGTGCGACCCCATAATCTTTGGCTGTCCAGTTCCAATAAAATAATCTCTAAAGAAATTATTCATAACGGCACGTCATCAATCACAGAATATACTGATCCGGAAAAGCACAGAAAGATTATCAAAATTAAAAGGAAGAAAGGGTCAAACCGCGTTGGTAAAAGGATCGATTATCCTTCGCCTGAAAATAAAAGAAGAAGAAAGGTTATTATAAAGAAGCGATTGAGGAACAAGACGACACAATCTCCATTGGAATTGAATCAGGTAATTGGAACTATTGAAGATACTGTTACCACACGTGAAAATGAAAAATCTCTCACCAATACACTGTTTGAAGACCACATATCAGAAGATTCCGAAGAAAGACTAAGAGGTGGAAGGAAATTGGATTTCGAAGTTACTGATGTCGAGGACGACAAAAAAGAAGAGGAAGGTCCGACGAGGTTACAAATTTCTCTAGAGCCAAATGGGTATTTCTACGACGACGGACTATACGATAGCGTCGAAAGAGCAAGTGGGGAACTTTTAAGTTCAGAAGAACATGATGATAGGGAAGATATTGAAGACAGTGAAGATTCCGAAGAGGAAACCTCCGCCGAAGAACCACCCACCAAATCCTCCCCTTATGAATTTCAATTTCCCGAACTGTCCGAATCCTTAGACGATCCATCGCTCAATCTGAAAACCACAGTTCTTTGGTCTACAGAATACGAGACAAAGACAGCACTCGAGAGCAAAAATAAGACGTACACCTTCGTAGTGACGAGAGTGAACGGTGACGAACACGTCGTAACTTCCTCCACTGAAATACTACCGCATACTACAACTATCACACTGACTGAGTCGATTATAAGATACACCACACTGACTATGTTCTTGGACTTGGACGTACCAGATACTATATCTCCCACATCCATATCTGTAACTCCTGAAAGTAATACCCAAGGTGAGTAGTTGTATAATAATTATTATTAATATCGACGTTTTCTTAGGCTTCGTTTATTTTTTTATTGTATAATTCATGTACAAAATGGTCTGAAATTTTTCGTTTCTACAAATTTGGCGATGTTATAGAAGTATCTAAATTTGTACATATTTGTAAAAATTACCACAAAAGATGAAACAACAGGAAATAGTTGTTTGAAACAGCAAAACTAAATCAAAAAATACCGTTGCCACATTAATGAGCGCATGACTTTAGATACATATTTCGGAAACTAAGTTGTCATCCCCAGTAGAAACTATAAATGAAAAGAGTGGTAGACTTATTGTTGGTATCTCTGGTTAAGGTAAAACCTTGGAAGATATACTCTTCACCAGATCGCCACTGAAACACTAAGGGTGTTTTTTGATTTAGGGCAATGAAAAAAAAAGTTCTGATTTGAAAATTTAAGGATGGGGAAGAATAATAAATAGTTTTATGTTGCAAAAATTCGATAATTCTAAACTTTCAATTCAGTTTAGTTCATTGATAAATAATGAACTATCAATAGGTCTAAATGTACCTTGCAAAATAATTGCAATAACTCATTCGTTCTTTTGCTTTCTCATATATTTGTTTTCTTTCAAACAATTATACTTATACGTTTATAATTTATTTAAAAAAATACATCTTCATCGGTAGGTTAATGAGAATCAGATTACTTAGCAACAACATTAATTAATGATGTTTATAATAAAGAAATATAAATTTTCATGTGTACAGATTATGAGCAATTTCAATTATCTTTATATCTTTTTTTAAGATTAGAGGAATCGAAGATAGGTTGTTTAAAACATAGAGTTTTGACAAATTGAATTGTACATAGACATGAATAGAAATGATAGACTCATTGTCTTCGAAATTTGATTCTGGAGAGTGTTTGAGATAAACAATCAAAAACAAATGCCCAAACCGCACTAAAAATAGTTTCTTACGTGCAACACGCGAGGGATGAATGAATGCGATCAATGGTAGAGATGAAGTATTGCTTTCTCTGGGCATGAATCATTTATTATGCTCGGCGTGAATATAGTAGCTATCATATAGATAGCCACCAGTTTTATTTAGTTCAATTTAAGATTGCATACTGTGTTGATAATACTTTAAGTTAAACTACAAACGTTTTGAAACTAAAGAATAAAGCACTACAAGAAACATAAATGACTTATGGTCGATTCCCACAATACATTCATTGTTAAAGCTTAAAAAACTTATTTTAAATGTTAATACCTCCTCTGTATGTGTTCACTTGGCAATATTTTCCGTTTTGGGACACATCCCTTTTTAATTTATACTCATAAACTGAATGTACTAAACTAAAAACTAATGCTTTCGCAATATTAGAAGCTCGAGGGTTAGAAGAAGCTCGTTACAATTTGGCGACTAGGGTAATGTCGAATGGGGTCGAGGTGATAGTAGCCGGGGACAAAAGTACGCTACCAGGAGACCCAGACGTCAAAAGAATCCTTCCCAGTTCCATCTACAAGCCAGTAACTCTAAAACCTAGCACTTTGAGCGACCACATGATGATGCAACTGCCGCAAGAGTCAACAGATGTAATTAAAGAGATCTTCAAAACAAATTTTTCTATTAATTCCGTTCGATTTTGCAGATTCTATCGTCATCTTTGTATCCCAATCAATTCGTCACCAAGACTTGTCTTACCACGTTCACTTTTCTGACTACGTTCGTTGAAAATGGTACTACGGCTGTCTCTAGTCGGGAGCAGGTGATTTCAAATATTGCAACTGAAGAGAGAAATACGGGGAAAATATTACCAACACCATCAATGGGAATTACTTTAACACAGGTGAGAAGAAAATTACTCGAATAAGTACGTTATCTGGATACAATAACATTAAATTATCTTGCAGTATCCCAATTTGTCCGTTGGTATTTTCCCCACAACTTACACCTATTTTAACACCATAATGGACGGAGAACAACCTTTGGTGGTTGAGTCGAAGCACACGGTGAGGAACACTGTTACTGCCCCGGATGATTACCTCTCTTTGCTACAACCATCAGAAGTGGCATCTGCTGTAAGGGACACCAATACTTATTACAGCACTGTTACCTTAGAAAAAACTCTAATCGAAAACAATAAAACGAAGGTGGTGAACACCGAAGAAGTAGTTACTCAGATCGTTGTTACGGAATCCATTCCGCCGAAAGCCACCTCAGTCATGACATCATACATAGCCCTAGATTTTGAGGATCCTGGACCATCCCACAATGAAATTACAACGACTGACGTCATTAAAACGTACTACATCACATACACGTATCAAGATACCTTGACTAAGAACGGCCACACCTACGTTCAAACCAATATTTCAACATCCACCGATGTGGTAACAGAGAAATTATATCTTCACCCCAAACGAACTAGTATGCCTTCCAAGATTATTTCCACGGCACCCATTGAGGGCGAAATCCCACACGAATTTGAGATCTTAGCGACTAAAACTTATTTAACTACTTTTACATCTCGAACAACGATGTTATCTGAAAAAGCAGACGGCAGTGAAGGAACGGTGGTCAGTTCACGTTTTCGCATTGTTGAAAACGTAGTAACCGAGACAGTAGATCCAGCATTGTTGGAAAAGGATTATCTGAATTCCGTAAGGAATGAAATCAAGCCAAGTGAACCTTTAACAAAGATTGCTACAATAAACGGATTGAAAATGGAAGTGGTATTCATTCCGAAAGAAACAATAAAGCCCACTGGTGTATTACCGATTGAAAAAACTAAAATGCCTGAACTAACAAAGGCTAGCACAATACAGCCATCTACTCCGACTATAATAACCGGATCTACCATAGTCTTTGTTGATGAAGACGATGACCCTTTCAAACTAGCTGCTAGTGAACCAACTCCAGTCATAACCACGTCCAAAGTAGCTAAGACCACAAGTCTAAAAAATAATCTAAATTCTTTATTGAGTTCCGAAATCGTCAATAAGGCTTCAAAGAACTCTAAAAGGCACACGAATAAAGAGACTATAACTACATCCAAGCCATCAATATCTACCACCCCATCTAAAATCAATAAAGATCCCCCCAAGAAGAAGCCAGTCAATAATAAAGTCACACGACCAGCTAATCCGGTTTCAGACCTTCTAGGATTTAGTTCCATCAATATTAATAGACTAACCCCGGTATTGAACGTAATGGCGGATTTGTTACAAAACAATTTGAAGAAACCAAAGAAAAATGATACCGTCCCCACAACGACACACAGATCAATAGTGCGCATACCTGAAAACATTAAACCAAAAGTGCCAATAAAACCTCCACAACTCGTAGACAACCAAAATAGACCAATATACATTCCGGTGGGTGGATTTACCGATATAGAAGTGGCTGAGAGTCAGAACATTGCAACGTTCCAGATAAACGAACAGGTACCTTGGAGTGAAGCAAAACACGAGGCCCTCATAGGGAAATTGAATCATGAAAGCCCTTTGTTAAACGGAGGGATTCCAATATCTCCCGGTGAGATTATCACAGCAAATTCGGATGTCATTGTGGGCAAACCAGGTCGTGTAGGACCTAGAATACCAGCTATACCTTTACATGCTGTTACAAATGATGATGAGTTAGCAACAGTAATGAAACCGCCTCCTTTAGTTACGAATAACGATATTCCGAAACGGCCCTACGAGAAGAAACCGATTCCAATAAGACATGGAACGCCTACTCACCCAATTTTGCACGCTCCAAATAAGGATGATTACGTAGGACCACCACCTCCTCCAGTGATTCAAGCAAGTAACGAAAATAAGCAAAAAACAGACGGCTATCTGGCATTAATTCCTCCACATCTAAATAATTACGAGATTCAGTACAATGTACCTATAATAACCATACCGGACCCTCTACTTGAACCATCGCAAATTCGTAACCACTATTCTTACCCGCCACCTGTGGTTCTTGGAACACCCATTAATGATTTTAATATACAACCTTCCATCAAGAACGAACCCATAGTGTTACCAGAAGTCATTGAAAGATCTACAGGACAACCTCTTCTAGTTAATATACAACCATCACAAGTAGCATTCGTAAATATCCCTCACAACAGGACAACAGCTTTAATCTACGGTGGGTCCACAGAACCTCATAGGAATGGTCAGTACTTCGATGACCCATCACCGTACCCTAACCCAGAATTTTCTATTGTCGATGATAATTATAATGGAGGTGTTGCGTCGATTTATAACCAGAATCAGTATAATGTTCAAGGGCACAAACAATTTGACGGGGCAATTAAAGTAGATGCACGTCCCATAATTGTAAATACACCCAATATTCATCAAGTAAATACCGGAGAAGTTGTAAATATAAAACCTTCGAAACCAATGGGTGTTAGTATGGAAGTACAGAATGTTAAAATAAATGCTCCACCAATATCATTTGGATCCGTACTAAAGGACAATGATTTTGATGGATATATTATTGAACACCAACCTCACGGCTCTATGTTTAATAGTAAAGGACCAAATTTAGCATCGCCTCCGGGACAGCAACATCATTATGCTAATGCAAATGTGGAGGTTAATAACAATAATAATCTTCCACGTTTTCCAAATGGCTTCACCAGCTTAAATGCTACAGCAAATAAAGTACATAAAGAGACTTTTGGCGGGTATGTCGGTAACCACTATAATGAGAATAATAATTTGCAAAAAGTAAAAGTAGACGAATCAAGACCATCTAACAGATCTAATATACACACAGATCATCATGTGCATGGTAGACCACCCCATTACAGAAAACCGCATCCACGTCCTAACTATCCAAATCGCTTACACTCTCCTTCAATACCCAAACCAGAAGTAGCCGACTATATGACTCCACCACCGATACAAGTTACTGAATTATTCCAAGATCCAAGCGTGCATAACGTATATAACTTGTATAATATCCACACGTTGAAACCCATCAATAATGGACCTCAAGCAACACCCGTGCGTAGCTTAATCTCTTCTGCACCCTTAAATAAGACACCAGCCAACAATAACGCGAATAAAATAAACGAGTTATACCACGACAATAACAACTATCAGAAATTCAGCGATTTCGTTGATGCTAGCGCAGATCTGGATGAGATGGATGACTACGATCACGATGGAGAGATAAATGAAGCAGGTGAGGTCGCACAGGAATCCAATACAAGACCCTTAAGACCAGGACAGGTTCCAATTGAGATACAAAGAGTTAAAAATTTGACTACAAAAACACCAAGGCCAATGGGACATAAATTTACAACTCCTGGCAACAATTTGGTGAAGTCTCCGGTTTTAAACCAGCACAAGTTTAGCAATAATCGCACTGTAAACTACACAAGTAATGTTAAAATTGGTAGCAGCATTGAGAATGAGATTCCTCATAAGCCTATTATACAGAAACCTAGACCGTTTAGTGTCCTTGAGGTACGACCTAGACCTACGACTACTAGTGCAAGACCTAAAGCAACAGCAGCTACAACGGAATCTAATAGAATACAAGTGATATTAAGTAGGCCAAGTTATACTAATATTCCAGCGCAAAGCCACCAAGTTCAACCTCAACCCACAAATACAGTTGCAAATAAAATAATTAAAGATTATATACCCCAACAAACACTAAAAGTAGGTGCGATAGCAGGACATATTAACGAGAATAAAATAATTTCGAATAAGATCGAGCGACCAAAAGTCACTTCCTTACCAATCGATGTACAATCTACTAGAAAACCAAATACATCTGTATCTTTATTGGTGCCTAATAAAAATATCGGCTCACAAACTGAGAAACCTTTCAAAGAAACCTTGCTCAAACAAAATCATGCTACCCCCAAACCCATATCTAATTTCGATAACAGGGACGTTGTAAGTGTTACTAAACTTCATAGAGTTACTACACCAAAATCACCAACCACTACATCAGAGAAATTGAATTTGAATATAGGAGAAGTGCCTCCAAAATATTATGTTAACAAAACCATCGTGCCGATCTCAGATATGGAAATCATGAGACCACCGCCAGCAACAATTACAAACAAAATTAAAGAACCTTCTACACAGATGAAACCTCCGACTTTTGGTAATATAGAAGTGTTTAAGGTACCAAATAAATTGAGTGTGCAACATCCTGTGTTCAAACAGGATCATCCAATTAGCACGTCTATCCCTTACGTTCCAAAACCTTCAGAGGAGATGAGACCTCCACCCATTACTACTGAAATCGTTATTGGTATGAGTCCTCCAGCTATAACCACCCACAGACCTTCATACAGGCCCAAAATTCCTACTTCAAAGCCTCTATATTCGTTAGAATTGGATCCACCCAAGGCAACTTCAACATATCCCAGTAATATCAGGCAATCCACACGAACGAGAAGACCGTATACAAGAAGACCTATAATTTATAAGCATACAACAGAACCCTCTACCAAAATTACTACTGCAAGACTGGAAGCCTCAACCTCGAAGAATAATCGTGTCGCATCAAGGATTACAACGACTGGTAAACCGATTTGGAATACTGTCAAGGAGCACAAACCAGTTTTAACTCAAAATATTCACACCAATATTTCTCCCGGCGTTTCTCACGGAACATACGCATCCGAAACTACAACAAATCAAAAGTTAGGTGTTGATATTATAACTAAACCAACAACGCACCCTACATCAAAGAATAACACTTTTGAAGGTAAAAACGTTATTACTAAATCTGATGAAGCTATGAATCTTCCTAAAGACATAATTGGCGATTCACCAAATATAGTAACAGCTCATAATAAAAATAGACCATCACACGAAGATTCAAACTCAATTAAGCATCAGATTAACGTAGAAGCTTCACTACTTTCCACTTCAACATCCAGCAGGGAAAATCAAATTGAACCAACACCTACAATATCTAACAATATCGAAACTGAATCAATTGTAGATATAATAACTAAAGGTAGTGGCACAGATATGCATGTCTTCTTCAATATAGGCAACACTAAAGATGTTAATTTCAAAATCGAACCTTCCATCACTTCTTCAGTTGAAACCACACCTCAATCACCAACCAAATTTTTGGACCGCACACCAGTGTTTTCCATAAAACAGAAACCCACTAAGGTAATAAATACAACGCCCACGGCTATTAACAATAGATTTGGCGAAAATAATACTATGAAGGAAGTGCTAAAAGAATACAAAAATGAAATCCACAACACGAAAATTAACAATAACAGCTTTAGAAAACCAAATAGAACAGTTATAAACAATATTATCTCGATAAATCCGGTATCCACTAAATATATAACATATACGACAACTTCCACAGTAACTCTAACTGAAACATCGATAATCACAGCATCAGGTCAACCAGCATCAACATACACGACTGTTATCACCAAGACGGAGAAGTACACGTTAGTGGATACCATAACTGAAGTAACCACGCGTTGGCAACCCACAAACATTGTAGAAACAGTGACTACCACAATAAACCAGTTTCCACACACGCTATACGGCTCAGGTGCGAATTATGGAAACATAAGACCAACGATTATTTCGTCATCTGTGGAAACAACCAGATACCCCGAAGATGACCTAATCATCACCGAAACAGATCCTCCCATCCACAACGAAGTGGATCACGATAGTGATTCCATATTGGTGGTCCTAACAGACAAGAATGGCGGGGGCATTATCCATAAAGACGATAAAGAAACTCAAGTTATAGATGAGGTTATAGAAAACAACGAAGCCGACAAGATCTTGTTGGGAGGCATTTCTATAGCTTCCCTGCCAAGTTTCGAAGCGCCTATCTTCAGTAATAGGGAACGGTGCAATCCGGAGTGCCGAGCGTCCAAAAACGAACTGTGCCAAAAACACGAGGGAGTGATGAAGTGCGTTTGCAGGCCAGGTTTTGCCAGGATGTTCCCAGATCACCCGTGCAAGCGTAAGTATAATGTAAGCAGGAAATCATCCTCTTTACGTCGGTTTTTCTTTGCAGCTACATATACATACACGATGAAGATTGGTTTGGACAGCTATGGCAAAGAAAAGTTGTCTTACACGGATCAATTGGCAGACCAGAACAGTACCGAGTATATTCGGTTGATGGTCATAGCGCAAGAGGCGTTGGATAGGATGGTAATGCAGTCGGATCTTCGAGATATCTACCACGGAGTCAGTATTAATGGATTCGAAAATGACCCTCAAGATACTAAGACGTTGATGAATAATTTTAATCTTCAGGTACTTTCACTATACATACATAAATGCCCCAAAATTAAATCCTTTTTGTCAAGATTTTGGCTTTAAAAAGAATCTGTTCGTTGCATTTCTTCCATAGAATTTCGCATTTACACCATTGCAATTTGTTCTTCAATTTATTTTTCTATATTTAGCTATCAGATAATACAGAAGAGACAAGACTTCTTGACATTTTCAAGAGATACCTAAGAAGTAATAACTTTAGCTTAGGCGGAACAGAACTCTATGCCTCACGGGAATCGATCGATAGACTAGACGCTGAAGACTTCAATGAATGTTCCGATTTCCTCTACCACGACTGTTCAGAACACGCCCACTGCTTTAACCTACGAGGAACGTACACTTGCAGCTGTAACGAAGGTTTCTCAGACCTCTCTGAAAACGTTTTATACCCGGGCAGGATATGCTCGGCAGAATTAGTCGGTTGTGAACTTTGCAATTACCACGGAACTTGTTACACGCGTGAAGGAGAACAAGTGATCTGCGAATGCTTCCAATGGTACGCCGGTCATAGCTGCCATATTAATCTGAAGGGTAAGATTGCACATTCTTTCATCACTTTTGCATTGAGAAATGTTGTTTTGTAGTTTTACTAATTGCGTTAGTAACGTTGGGAACTGTGTTATTCACTTTATTGCTGGTGTGTATTATACTAACGTGTTGTCGACGAAAACCGCAACATCCGGGTATGACGAATGGATTGAGCTTTTTGCCGCAACGGGTGGGTAATCATGGAAGCAGACGTAGCGCCTTAGATAGGAGAGCTATGATACAAGATACCAGTTCGGAAAGTGGCCAATCAGAAACCAATACACTGCCATACGTCCAGAAAGTAAGTTTATTACTTGTTATTTGTTTCTTGTTACTTGTTGGTGGGATAACATCCATGAGGTTCGATGATCCGTCCCTTCTACTACGGCCCCTAAGTCCTATTGTAGAACGGATGCCATCCTAAAACACATCAAATAAGTCCAGGTCCTTAAGGTAGCTCAGAATCTTGTTCAATGAGAATAAAATAAGTTTACCTGTCTGAGAACTTTACCTAAACCTGAATTTATTCCATGTTAGAGAGCCGCAGTGTATAAAAAACCAATTTCTCAACTTTTGGTGACTGAAATTGCTTCAGGTTTTTATTGGCTTTTTTATTGTAAACAGTCACTTTATATAAGAAACATCAAAAGTCCCAAAAACAATTAACCGTAAAAAATGCCATTACATGGACTGACGGTCCATGCACTGTCCGAGCTAGATGAAGTGTACTGCATTACTGGCTCTATTGCATTTGTCTCGGTGGTTTGTGTGTTTGACCGGTGTCCCCTAGATGGGGTTATGTCGTGACGCAGGCAAGTGGCTGGGACATTTCGCAATGACTTTGCGACGCATTAGCGATGAAAGTGGATTTAGCATTCGGAGAGACGCTGATGACGCCTGGTAGGTAGAAACTCGAGTCCGTCTTTAATGCTTGTACCCCTTTCATTGCTTTTGCTAGTATGGTGATTCCAGCAATACACCATGCGCCTATAATGGCATTTTTTACGGTTAGTTACTTTATATGTTGATTTTCCAAAGAAACCCAAGAAACTAAAAGGAGCATTGAAGAAACCCAAACCGAAATCGATTACATCAGATACGGAAAACGAACACAACACATCGTCAATGGCAGATCAAAAAGACAGGTCCCTAACCGTAATGATACCTAGAGCTAAATACCATCCAGCACCACCAACTTCTCCTCACACCAATCTAACCACATTCGAGAAACGAAAGATCTCCGCGGCCAGCAGCAACGAAGCCAAACTGTTGAGTTACCTAGACGCTGGACCGTCCCCAGATAAATCGATTCCTAGAAAATACAGCAACGCACATAGCGAGTCCTACATCGAAGAGAAACCTTTATCGAGGAAGACTTCAGGTAAACACTATCCCTAAGTTGTCGACACATGACAATTAAGCATGTTGTGTTTTAGGGGCTTTAATCTCGGCGGGATTCGAAGTTTCCGCAACCGTGTTGGGCAATAATATGGGCACATTGGGCACGATAGCGACCACTTGTGGCACCGAAGCGGATAGGAGTGAAAACGCGACTCTTATACAGAAAATTAGCGCCGATTTATTGTCTAACACGTCGGGAACCAGGTCTCAGTTCAATACCTTGCGGAATGGATTGATGTCAGTTTCACTTCAAAAATTACATATAACATCACTTAGGTACTAATGCTTCGTCATAATTTTTGTTACAGGGACGAGGACATGGAAGACCCAATGACGAATTGGATGGATACACGAATAACGTAAGAAAACTAAACGGAATAATTGTTTCTAATATCGTGGAATTGTAATTCGTTGTAACTATACATTATTTTTAATTTAGGAATGACGTAATAATCCCCTATCACGATAGGAAATTTTAGTTAAGCGTTAATAGAGCGGGAAATTCAAATTTATCTTTGTATATATTTCATTGTTTTTCGATACCATCCTATACAGGAAAAATCAAACTAATCAAGAAACAACCGGAAAAAAATGCATTACAGGCGCATGGTTTATTGCTGGAATCACCATACTAGCAGGGGCAAAAAAGGGGCACAAGTATTAAAGACGGACCATTACGTAATAATAATAATATATATTTCCAAAATAGTGTACAAGAAAAGCAAGGCAAAGTGTACAGTAATTGGATCGTTGAAATATATCAAAATACATAAACCTACAAGACAAAAATATGGTCAAAGAATCCTATACATATATACAAAAAATATATACACATAGTCATAGACAAGACAAAACTTTCTTAAGGAAAAGAGATATGTAAGAAGGCGGACTCATTTTTTTTATTCCTCTAAGTTGTCACAGCAGGCTTATTGCATCCATCACATAATATTCCTCCAAGCTGTAGATGGAGGTAGAGAGCAAGAACTTCAACATGGTTTTCTTAAAGCGTCGGGCGCTCATATCTTTAATATGCCCAGGAAGACGGTTGTACAACTTTAGAGCTGTATAATGTGTACTGGTCCATAAGAAGCTGTACATAAGAAACATCAAAAGTACCAAAACACTTTGATGTTTCTTATGTTACGTCATGGTTAAGCCGTTCCTAGAATCACAACATACGCAGTCCTGGCGGGACTGACAGTCTATGCACATGCGCCTATAATGGCATTTTTCCCGGTTAGTTGTTTTGCCACTTTTGATGTTTCTTAATCAAGAAATAATTAACAACTCTATTATGCCAATGGAGACATGTTACACATAAAGTACAACCTTAGCAAATATAATTTTCATAATGTTATTTAATGTAAGTATTTCATTTTTAGAAAAGAATAAGAGAATCTCCCGAAGGAGGGAATATTCTATATTTTCGTCAAAAGTTTCAATTAAACAACATCGTCCAATCCTCTGTTTTGGACTTGCGAGAGTTCTTTCTTCTTTGTATTCCTCCAAATTTCAGTACACACTGCTTTCGGCATTTTCTAAAACAAAATGAGGTTATACTCACTCAACACGTGAAATAAATCATTCATCTTTAACAGTACTGCTGTCGTTTCCTGAAGGTCGTTGTCTTTTCTAATTCTCTGAAGATGTTTACACTAACTGCTTTTCTGAAGCAGATAAATGACCGAAATTACGCGTTGGTAAGATGGAGAGTCCAGGCTCGTGAAGGGCCCATTGATCCATTGATTTGAAACTGTAAAATTGGTATATACGTAATAACGAAAGCCCGTATTTCTTTCTGATGTACAGACGTGGAGAGATCATAAACATAGTAGCTGAAACATCTGTTAAAGAAATATGGAGGCGGCTTTTAGGCAATTTGTTGTGATGCGGGCTCAAAACTATCAAATTTAATTGGGTTACGTCACTCGACTGAAGTGACATGACTCCTTCTAGTTACAAAATGAAGTGTTGGTGATGCTATAAAAATCTAAATGCTTTTTTTTAACTTGTTGAATTAATATTCTAATAGCTAGTAAACTAACCTCACCTTTCTACCATGATTTGACTTTGTATTTCCATGCAATAATAGTATATTATTTGATGAGCATATAATGCCTATCATAATACACGAGGATGAAAAGTTATAAACACGAGTGAAACGAGTGTTTATAATCATCCGAGTGT